>CM047509.1:27927383-28107383 GCA_026122265.1 Ammodytes dubius
CTCTGTTCGGGCACATGGCCGTTGGCTATAGAAAAAACAGGCAGGTGAAACTGTTGCCCTGAGAATAAAAATGTGGATGTTATAGGTATTCTATTTAAAGACATTTTCAAGTTTAATTATTCATAGTTTTAGTGTGATAAAATGCAATAGATTGTTATTAATTTAAATGAAAGCTTCCAAAAGGAGAAGAACAATGCTTATTGGAGATTTTATAAGTCGAACTTTAACAGAAGGGTTCTTAGTTCTGTAATGTCATGTTATATATTGTCTACGGGGGGCTTGGCACTTCTTGTATGTTAATGTCACAATTAATTACTTAACTAATTATTGAGGTGTAATAGTTTATGGTTCCTCTTCGGATATGATATTAAGAATGTAAATCATCCTACCTGTGTAGTTTCTGTCATCTTTGGCCCGACAAGCACACAAAAAAGAAGGAACATGAAAAGTTGGTTAGAAAAATACAATTTAGGTTAAAAAAAAACATAAGAGCATATTACAAATAATAGAACATTCTCATTCAGCCAGTCAAATAAAACAGCTTTGATGGATGAACCTGGATGTTCTTCCAAATAATTTTTTTTTTTTTTTTTTGGTGCAGTGAAGCTCAAAATTCATATTATTTCCCTCCACTAGATGGCAGTCACATGCCATTGTATTCCTGTTGGTTGGATGCTGAGCAGTAATGTCCCTGGCAGGAGGTCCCTCACTGTGGTAGATTATGTAATTTAACTGGTAAACCATAACAAAATGTATAAACAACCTTTACATCTCATATACTGTAGTTCTATAGTGCAGCTTCCATATAACATCTTACAGCTAATAACATAGGAGAAGAAAAATGACTTAGTTACTACACATATGAGTCAACCATAAAGCATGGATTTTACAATCATACAAAAGGTAATAGCCTACTTTCTGTCACCCAGTCCTGAACTGTGATAATCGGTCCCATTTCATCTCTTATAATACTACCATTCCCATAGCAACTTTACTGGTTGCCATGCCAACTTCTCTGATAACCAGTTGGCATTTCTTTCAATTCTTTATTTCATTTGTGTGGTTGTGCTTTTTTTTTTTTTTTTTTTTTTTTTTTTTTTTTTAATCCTCGTTTATTTGCTCTGATTTTGTACAAATCTTTTTCAGACAGTAGTAACCATGCCAACTGCTGTAACATAATAAACTCTTGGGATGTCAGTGAAGTCACCAATATCCTCTCACGCTCTAGTATTTGTCTTCACTGAGTGTTTCATCCCGTTGCAGTTTACTTTAATATGAGGGACACATAAGGTTTTCTGCTTGCCCATGTGGTTCCCTTTTACCTGCCTGTGCCAACTGCCGTCAGTGGATTACGCTCTGATTGGATAATTTATCGCCTAGCAACTGGGCTTCACCATTGAGAGAGCAGGTGTTCGTAATTATCAGTCATCTTTAAAGCCTTGTGTCCCCATGTTAGTGAGGCGGGCTGCAAAAGCTAAGCCAGCCATGTCTATGTGATGACATGCCACAGGATGGGCTCTTATATTTATTAATGTGCATTTCTGCCAATAAAGAATCATTAATATTTTGATATAAAATGTCAGGAAATAGAAACAAATAAGGTAATCCAATGTAAAGTCTTTGAATTCTTTGTTTTAGCTCACCAACTCAAAGAAATAAAGTTGAGTGTTGATTGCGTGAGTGAATCAATGAATTGATTATCAAAATAATGATTGATTAAATGTCTGTCTATTAATTGATTAATGGGCTAATGATTCCATTGTTTTAATCTATTCCTGCTTAACAACGATATGACTTCCAGTAAGTGATTATCTCAACACAATGAATCAGCAATATCAGTCTCAGAAACATCCTAATCTTTTAATAGATTTGTTTCCCACTTTATGTCACTGATGAATTAATAACAGAAACATTAAAGTCAAGGAGAAACTCTCTGCCTGTCACTGACTGTGCACCACATTTGTCACCACTACACTGGTTGTAATGGTCATTTCAATTTCATTATTAGTATTTTCAAATAGCCAGCTTAGCCTATACTGAATACTTTGAATATTTCCAAATTGAATTGCATCCCACCAAACAACATAATGTTTCTAAATTCTACTGTAGCTAAATATAAATCTCATTAAGTCTTATAAACTCACAGAGGCATGTTGGTTTGGGCGCGTCCCACTTCCCCAGTTTGGTGCAGTGGCTGATGTTTCTCCCCTCCAGGATGAAGCCGGCGTGGCAGCTGTAGTGGAGCACTGTCCCCTCCACGGGCGGCCCGGGGGGCTTCACCGCCACACGGCCGTTCTCCAGAGACGTCCAGACCCGCGCACACAGCAGCACTGAGACACCAGGGACCAGGGGACAAGGAGACAAGGGACCAGGGACCAGGAAACAAGGAGGAGACTGTTAGCGCACACAGCAGCACTGAGACACCAGGGACCAGGGACCAGGGACCATGGGACAAGGAGGAGACAAGGAGGAGACAGTTATAGAAAGGTAATAACAACTGAGGAGAGGACTAAATGTATGCATGTGGAAGCTAAACATGACTACGCCGAGTTCAGAAGTTCTGTTGTTTGGGACATGTACCTTTACAGCACAGACAGAGAAAGTTATAGGAAGGTAATAACAACCGGGAAGAGGAGTCGCAGTTAAACAAAAAAAATTTAAAGTCAAATGTGCTTTTGAAGAGAAATTAGTTATTGCTTGTCTCAAGGCTCTATAGCAAAAGAGTGAACACAGTTAAGCTGATTGGCTAGCTAGCGACTCAGCAGAACTGCTGTATATGTAAACACAATATTATATTACCTACATCCTACCTATTTTCACCCCATTCATTTTTTTTAAGATGATTTATTTGGCATTTACGTATATGCTTATTAGATAAGACAGAAAGATAGTTTGGAACAAAGGGAAGAGAAGGGGAAGACATGCAGTAAAAGGCAGAAGGCTTGAACCCAGCCCCAGACCCTGCCTAACATATTTCTCAAACATCTGAAAAAGCATACTATTCATAGGTAATAGACTTAACATTGCTCAGATAATATCAGATACATATGATGTAGTTAGAAAGTTGCAACAGAAATGTCACCTTAACTGCTCTTGGAACCATTTTGACCCAAATAAAGACTTTCTGTGTTAGTTTATAGTAAGAAATACATTATATTAGGCTACACTTTAACCCACATGTGTGATGTTAGCTTGCAAGGCTACAGCCTCCTTATGAGTTAGCAGTCTTCTAGGTTTGATTTCCGATAATGTTTGAGCTCTTAATTATAATTCATTAAGCTGCCGAATTTGTTGAGTCTTCCTTCCAGCGTGTGAGCACATAATAAAGGTTCAATCTGCAGCCTGCGCTCTTACATAAGCCGAAAGGAAACAAAAAAGAGAATGTTCTCTCGGGAAAAGTAAAAAATTCTACTGATGTTAAAATGTGAAGCGAAGAGAACAAAAAGAGAGATATAACAGGAATTTGATTGGATCGTCTGTCTCACTCTCAGTATTTGCAGAGGCACTGTAGATGTGATCTGAGTATGAATTATGTTCAGGGCTCACTGTGCTACAAGACAATGGATTTCAGGCTAAAGTTGGCAGCAGGAACACTGTTAAACCATGTAGAAGCAGTAAAAGAAAAGAAAAAAAATGAAATACTACAAAAAAAAAAAAATTACAAAATGTACTTTTATATCGCACACAGCTACTAGATTAATACATGTAGAAGATAAATGGATTATTAAGTAAGGGATAATGTATAGCGAACGTGTCACTTGCTAGAAAAAAAAAGACAGACAAGCTGAAGCAGGAAATAACAGACCTGTAGAATGCCGTGATTTACATTGGATTTTCAAAGTGCCATGTAATAATTAAGCATAATCTAAATGTAAGGACTCCAAAATAAATCAGCACCCTACTCTATGGGGGGGGTGTCAAAGATAAGTTCACATTTACATAGTTTTAAATGTATTTAGCCTTTCATCTGGCACACACATCTCAGAGTATGTATAACCAATCAGCTATCGAGCTGTATAACATTCATAAATCAGAATTCAACAAAAAACAAGTTCAGGGGTTCTGTTTTTGGGACATGTACCTTTACAGTAACAGGAGGGCAGCAGCACTGAAATTACATTATTTTGGAACCATTCAACCTAAGTGTGCCACAAAATAATCCCAGCTCAAAGGTCAAGCCTTTTTTTTTCAAGCTTTAAACTGCATCCCACAGTCTTCATCAGCAAATGGTTCAGGTGAAAACAAGAGGTCGTATATTGGGAGGGGTGAAAACAGCCTCCTTGGTCTATCTCTGGCCAGGAATGGACTCCCTTTAATTCAAGTAAACAGCAGTTATTTAAAGGGATTATGATCAACATTTGAACAAGAACAATCAATCTAATGATGATGTAGGCCTACAATGTGAAAGGTGTCAATGGTAGCGGTGAACCTCAGGAGCGTTATAGCGGTTTTCAGCTCGTCGTTTAGCTGAACGGCTGCAACTTTACTCTTAAATCAAATCAACTCAGTTTTGTATTTATAGCCCAAAATCACAAGTAGCCATTTGCCTCAGTGGGCTTTACAGTCCGTACAAAGTATGACACTCTCTGCCCTTAGACCCTTATCTCGACTGAGGAAAAACTCCCACTAAAAAAAATCTATTGAATTGGTTTACTCTCTCAATTTAATAGCTCATTTATTGACCACAGCACGCAGCTCTTTCCAGCAGAAAACCTCTTAAAAACCCTTTTATAGGCCTACTGCCTGCTCAGCCTTTAATATCAGCCATTAATGTCACTATGAAACTAGTGGACCATGCAGCAGCTAGTGAGCCAGATATTTTCGTCAGGGTTTCGTAGAGGCCAAAGAATAGAGCTAGAAGAGAGTGAATATTATACTTACATTTAGTTTGCCATATCAACCTAAAGGAGGCTGAGAATTAGTCAGTGAGTCTGGAGAATACTTGTTGTCAAATCAGTGAATAATATCTGTCTGTACTGCGTGTGAGCGGAAACAAACTCCAGTGTTAAGACACAGCCTAGCTCTGTACACAGGCATGTTGTGGGCCTCCTTTGTTTACGTACCATTGTTTTACATACCATTTATAAAGCCTAGGCTGTGTATTAACACCAGATTTTTTTTCAGTGCACACACACATTACAGATCGGTAGCTTACCCTGAGGAGATATTCACTGATCCGGACAAAAATTTATTTTGAAAACAAGCGTTCTCCAGTTTCGCTGACTCCACCATTAAAAGGTAATGATATGTCAATGTGACTTGTTTTTTACCCTAAAATACCAAAAAAGGGTTTTAAGGTTGAAAACTATGGGGGGGGGGGGTAATTCAGAAAACCACAACAATAAAAGGCTGTGGTGTGATTTCATGTAAGCTCTATGACAGATTGCATCACTGTGGATTTGTCCTGTTAGTACTGTAGAATAAAAATAAAAATAACTCCAATCCCAGTCATAAAAAAAAGCTAGAGTGAAGGTTGCACCGTATTTCACACCTGCCTCTATGTGCAGTGTTAATGAGGAAGGTGGCAACGCGCTGTCAAAACAACTGAGATATTACTTAATTAACCGTGACTCTATTTTGATATTATTATCCAGACAGGTACACATAAGAACTGATTAATGTAAGAAAGAATAGTACGGGAAAAATGCATTTGTTTACATAATACAGCTCTGGAAATAATTAAGAGACCAGTCTGGATTTTTCTTAAATCTTCATCTCTACTTATTGCAAATGATCTTAATGACACAAAATGTAATGGAATGTGGTAGAAATGTTGTCAGTAGTTTATATTATAAAACCAAAATGTTCATTCTACTCAAACATATGCCTATAAATAGTCAAACAAGAGACACTGAGCATTTGGAGTGGTCTCTTAATTTTTTTCCAGAGCTGTATATACAGAATATAGGGTTAGATATATAAAAAGGAGGCTGGGAATTAGGACTTACGGCATCTGCTGTGCTGTGCTATGTCGTCCATGTGCCGTTGGGCAAGCACTTCCTGACCTTGGGTCCCACGAATCACTCGGTTTCCCCTACAGATGTATTCTATCTCGTAATCAACAGGCAGGATCTGCACACTGCGGATCTGTGACAGAGACATGGACAGAGAGACAGTACTTAAAGCATGATGATTGAGGCTCTCTTGCACCAGTTTTTCTCTTTACACTCCTGCACTTGCATTGTGTCTTGGTCGTCCCTGGTGCCATATGGCTGATAAGAAAGGTCTACAAGGAAAAAAACATGTTATAGTGAAACTGTCAAAGTCGACATGTTGTAACGTCTGAGTTACACCTTCTCTCTAGGAGAGGTGTGTGAGTGTGTGTTGTGAGGTGTGTGTGTGTGTGTTGTGTGTGTGTGTGTGTGTGTGTGGTGTGTGTGTGTGTGTGTGTGTGTGTGTGTTGTGTGTGTGTGTGTGTGTGTACTGGCATAATATGTGTATGGCGCTCTTTAAACGATATAAGGGGAGTAAAATGTACAAACTATATGTTAAGATGTCTACAAAAATAATGCTTTTCAAAGGTAAACACAATCTATCCACACAGCTATAAAGCAAAGTAAAAATCAATGCAGTTCATGCCAGGATAATCAGATTTTGTTTTGTCCAGAATATGAGTCAAGCTACAGAACCTCTAGATCCTACAATTCCCATAATGCACTTGGTAGTGGCTCCTCAGTAGATGCTCCCTGGCCTTTCTCTGTTGAACTCTGCACACACTCCTTAATTAAATACTCAGTTGGCAGTCATGTTCATATTTTAGTGAGTCTCTCTCCTGTGGTGCTTTAATCATTGTGTTTGATTTGTCTGATTTAAAGAACAGGTCACAGCTGAATGAGACAGGGAGAGATCAGAGGCAGAGCTGAATGTCATGTCACAAAGGTCAAAGGTCGGAGCAGGGACATGGCTTCAGTATGAGCACATGAGGCATCAGAGGCAGGAGAGCGCTCACTCCAACGATATTCATAAGTGAATTGAATATTACTGTGTGTGGTTGAAGAAAATCTAATGTTAATCCACAGCTTAGGCTCGGTAAACTGGTATGTTTCTAGCTACAGTGGGCCCCTTTGTTGAGTACCATTTGTTTACATGCCCACTGACAGAGCCTAGGCCGTGTATTAACAACAGAAAAATAAAATTCAGCGCACGGACAGGTAGCGTATTGGAGGAGATATTCACTGATTTGACAAAAAGCAATTTTGACAACAAGCATTCTCCAGAATGCTCACTTCACCTTTAAAATGCGCTAATGCAACTTACTCTTGATTGATGTATATGACAGTGTCTGCTTATATTGTGCCAACTCAAATTATTCAAAGTCATTGTTACATAATTGGTCAAAACCCCTACAGTCATAATCTAAAATATGCCTCATCACATGAAGTATTGAGCTAATTTGAAACTAATAAAATGGCACCCCTAACTCTTAGGCTTACATAATGTGTTCTACTTTCAGCTCAGATCAAATAGATCGCGGTCACAGTTTGCGATACAATGTACCAGCAGCTTCATACTTCCAGTTCTGTGTCATTCATTTGGGAGAAAAAAAAATCTTCAAGCCACAGCTGAAGTCTTTTTAATTTAGAGCCAAGCAGCACAAGCATCAGCATTTTTTTCTCTCTGTATACCTGTTCTTGTGTCAGGCCTCGATAGCGGATCCCCCCATCCCTGGGAGGACGGATGATGGCACAGCCTGGGGGAAAGAGATGAAAAAAAAAGAGGAAGAGAAATGAGAAGGAGGACAAGAGCAGGGGAGGGGAGGCTCTCAATAAGCTCCAGATGATGTAGACGTATTACAGCAACATGATCTATTGTCAGTTTAACTGATGCCTTTTTCCTCGCTGCACCGATTACAGTGCTCGATTCAGGTCACTCAGCAATCTCTGCGGAGAGCGCTTCCGTTCATTAATGCACATATAAACCACACACACACACAACACACACACACACACCGGCAACAGCGCACACACACACACACACACACACACACCACACACACACACACACACACACCACACACACACACACCACACACAAAACAAACAAACAAACAAATTACCTCCAGTTGATGAATTATGTATGGGCACAACGAAAGTCGGAAGCGCGTAGAGAATAACCAGGAACAATAGCCGCGCCATCTCTGGATCTGAAATGGAAGGAAGAGGAGACAGGTTTTTAAAAGAAAGTATGGAAGAGTGGCAGAGAAATTGAGGGTTTTGGAGAAAGACAGAATAGAATACAGAAAGGGGGAAAAAAAACGGTCACAGTGAAAATATTCTTACAGTATTATAACTCACGCTAGTCCATTGGATAGGCCTAATGCCAACTGCCGTCCACTGATCCCTATCCTAAAAAAAAGGGATGCATCAACTTTTTGCCAAAAAAAAAGCTCCTATTTCAGCCTGACTGTGACGAGTGCATGAGCCGCATGATGAGTCCACTTTTCTCTCTCCATCTTCTGTTTGTGTTTACAGTGCAGACAGCCCAGGCTCAGTTGAGAGCCAGCTTGGCTTAATTTCAAAGCCCCTGTATACGAGGGTTTCAGCTAAAGGGTTCTGATGGCTGATATACTGTTATTATTGCAAAGTGGCTGCCATTGGCAACATTTCACACCAATGCAAGACTTTAATAGACTCTTTCAAGGAACACTAACCCACCCCACCTCCAATCTATTCAATGGCAAGAGCACTCCACCACTTTAGCACTGCACTCTTGTAACATGGTCAGACTCATGATGGGCAGTTTTATAAAGAATCCCATTTATAATTGCATCCGGTGTTTTAAGTGTGGCTGATGATTTCAGGGAACTTCCTTTAAAAGGTCTTACATTTTTTGATTTGATAAAATAAATACTTTGAGAGGGGTCGTTTAGTGACAAATAAGCACTTGATTTTGAGAGTATGCACACTTGACAAAGGTGCTGTTAAAGTATATCAATGTGAGTATGTTAATGTGATTTTATAATACATGTTCCAAATTCCATTAATCCTTCCAATTTTGCCAGTATGGCGTTGAAGTCGGCATTATATTTAATTTGTATATGACAGAGGTTAAAAACAAGTGTTAAATTTAACTTTGATATTATGGGAACCCTGGATTTAAACTTGTATCTTCAGCATCAACCCGACTACTAGTGAATTACTGGAAATATCAGACTTGACCTGCTCCCTCCTGGGCGACTAAAGGCTTCACAACTTTCCTTCACATATGCACAGCACTCCACCTGTAAACAAACTTTCATGTTCATAATGAACTGTGAGAGTACAATTAATTCAATAAATAATATCTGTCACATCAGCGAATAACAAATAGATCAAACTAATAAATTCACTTGAGTACAAAGACCCATCTGCCCTAGAATTATGGTGAAAGGAAAAAGCCTAACACTGACTGGCTAATGTGCAGTTCTCATGAGCACAGAATGAGTGTGCTATGGTAACCAGCAGAAAGTCAAAAGACCATTGAGTCCTGTGAGCCACAGCACCTCGACTGCTGGCAGGAAGGGACATATAAAACACACACACGACACACACACACACACACACACACACACACACACACACACACACACACTGACAACATAAAAAACAGCCATACCCTCTCCAACTTAATCACTCTTAACAAGGCAAAAAGCAGGGGGGGGTGTGTGTGTGTGTGTGTGTGTGTGTGTGTGTGTGTGTGTGTGTGTGTGTGTGTTGTGGTGTGTGTGTTGTGTGTGTGTGTGGTGTGTGTGAATTACAGTGTACAGGTACAGTAGTACAGAGAGACAGATGGCAGTAAGGCCTGATTGTGGAAGACAGGCAAACTCCACTTTCATTAGCATTAATCAGTGTTCACTGACAAGAAGCATGCAGGACGTAGACACCACCAGAGAGCGTAGAGTGTGTGTGTGTGTGTGTGTGTGTGTGTGTGTGTGTGTGTGTGTGTGTGTGTGTGTGTGTGTGTGGTGTGTGTGTGTGTGTGTGTGTGTGTGTGTGTGTGTGTGGTGTGGGTGTGGTGTTCGTCCTGTGTGGGAAGGAGGGAGGGGAGGAAGTAGAGAGAGAAAAGGGGAGGGAGGGGTGCAGAAAGAAGGACAGCCCAGCAGGATTGATTAATAGCAGCGATCACACACTGAGCCGGATGAAAGCAAACTATGTGAGTGATGTGTGTAGCACAGATGAGGCGGCCCTAGGCAGCATGAAGCCCGCTAACTGGCGTCGGCGCTGTGGTTGGTTGCATCGGTCGCACTACACTGAGCAGACAGGAGGGGGATACTAGCCTCAAGCTTTAAATGCAATTAAGGCTTCAGCACCCCGGACAGCGCCTCTGCTGCTCCAAAACATTGCAGCCTTGAGAAACACCTTCTCACGATAGAAAAGAGAAGACAGCCCATCCACATTCGCTTCTACCTTTTATACTATTGCACAGACACCACCCAGAATTCCTTGTGTTTAGTGTGTGAAGCTGCAATGGAAAATGATTAGGCATGATCCGGTCCATTTCGCCATCAAATGCAGCTCACACAGCCGCCTATAGAGGCTATTTGCAGGCTCTGAAGCTGGTCCACACCGGGGTAGTACATGTCCATAGACTCAGATGCTGCATTCTGTGCATGGCTGAGCATGAACTACTGAGACGTGAGGGTCACACAGTGAGGGTGCCACCAACCGTATACTGCCGGTAGTTACTTGTCGGCTGTTGACAAGGGAATCCGTGATGGCCGGTATTAAGAGGAAGGGGAAGGCCGACCATATTAACACAAGCCCGTGTAGTTAATCGTATTTGGCTGGGTTGTCAAATGTAGCGTCCAGAAAGAAAAAAAAAAACATGTCACCTGCTTAAACTAGCTGCGTGTTGGCAAAAATGTGTCAATTCTCATCTTGCTCTCCTGTGTTTCTGCATGCAAAGGTATAAGGCAGACATGATGGAGATGGG
This sequence comes from Ammodytes dubius, assembly GCA_026122265.1. Classification (NCBI taxonomy): domain Eukaryota; kingdom Metazoa; phylum Chordata; class Actinopteri; order Uranoscopiformes; family Ammodytidae; genus Ammodytes; species Ammodytes dubius. Next base: position 27,938,295 of record CM047509.1, read on the forward strand.
CTCCATGTAGGAAGGGACTCAAAACAAATCTGGCCTGTGCATAGCGGAAATGTATGGCCTTTGCATACAAAATGAAGAGCCGATGTGGCAACCAATACGAGATATGAGCCTTTCTACACGGCAAAAATGAGCGTTTTCTGGATTAATGTAGTCCAACATAGCGACCCACAGTAATAGTAGCATCTAGCCCCCCCTTGAAGCAAAGCGGTAGCATGTGTACTTACTATAGTTTGGATGCGCTCGGTCCAGATAACAGTGCGTCCTCCGGATGGGACCCGTCAGGGAAAGCCCAGTGTCGGATTATTTGGTAGGAATATGCATCTTCTTTGCAACGATTCGTTTTCTTATGGCTGTATTACGGTAATATGGCTGTAAATGTGCAAGCTGCTCCGTTCGTAAACAGGACGTTACAAAAAACCGAAACGTATCTTATTCGGGTTCGTTCCGTGTATTGCAGTTACGCATGGCAAAGGTAAGAAATGACAAAAAATCCATACAAAAAATATACATGCACTATATACAAACGCATCCACATAAACGACGAAACACCGATTCACCACACACCCCTCCTTTTTTTCTACCTCTCTCTCCCTCCCTCTACGATCTTGAGCTAGTTCACGACGTCATGATGGAGACGCACCGTGCGTAACAGTCCCTCTCACGCGTTTGTCTGATCCCCCCTCCCTCCTCCCCTCCTCCCTCCCGAGATGAAACACGCTAAGGGCTGGGGCCCACTAACGCAAAATATCAGTATAATTCTTACGAGCAGGCTTTGGGGTTTACGATAGTGGCTGTATCTCACTGTGAATAATTATCTCACGACAGGGAGACTAGACACGGATGGAGGTGCAGATATGGCGCCGTGGTATTAAGCGACTACTTTAAGCCCCCCTTTTTTTCTAAATCCCTTTGGAGTTAAGTCAACGAAGCAGCAGTCAGTCATTTCTACAACACTGGTCATCTATTAAATCAAGGCCCCAACGACTCCCATTTTGTGTCAGCCCCAGCGTTCTCCTCTGCTCCTCTCTCCTGCCGTCTATTCTGAGATCAGCATGCTGCTTCATATTTATACTTCTGCTGAATAATTGAAGGAAGGCTGGGAAAGACATAACCTCTCCTTCAGTCTCTCACCATCCCTCTTCCTGTATCTGCAAAACAGCACATTAACATCACATCCTAGTCTGCCTCTTGACACACACATTTACACCACAATACAAATCAAATAGGGAAAGATGGGAAGCGCAAAAAAGCCCGATAAGTATGATCTGGTTTATTGGTTATAGGTATGACAGTGCATAAGTTGGAAAACAGTGAGTGACATTTATGAATAATTCACAAATGCCATTAAATGGGTGAAGCCTAAGGTTTAAGACAGAAGTGAAGTTGAGGTGTTCCAGGTAAAACTGTGACAATAATGACTTACATACATAAGACGACAACCTGTGTGGGTCTCCATCGACATCTGTACAACAAAAACCTGCCAAAAATACTCAAGTCAGCAACACATGTAACTGTACATGTCAATGTTATCCAGCTTTGTAATAATTACATACTTTTACAAGTCAGTTCTTGACTTTGTTGGTTTGCACTCTTACACTTTGACAATCAAAGTACAATAGCATAAAAGAAAAAAATGCAGAGAAAAAAAATAACTCTCATTGGAAACGGTGTCCGAATGACTCCGATTATTAAAACGTTTTTTTTTTTAAACCATCAAAGGGCGCACACTAGTTCCTTTAAATGGTTGGAAACAGAGGAGTTAACTAGATCTACTGCTAAAAATGTGTTACTTGTTTTGCGTCAAGGCACACCTCAGATTACAACAAGGGAAAAAGTGTTTAAAAAAGGCAAACGGAAGAGGAGAAATATTTGCTGCAAAATAAATTCCACTTTAACAAATGTAAACAATATCCAAATCATAAACATTTGGAACAAAGCTTTTTTAAATCATAAGACTACAGTATAATAATGACATAAAGTGCCTGGCTGAGGTTCATTATCTTAGCTTCCACGGTGTCAGTGTTTCTTTTCAGCATATAGCTCTGAATACATGTCATTGTCAGTTTAAATAGCCAACTCGGAGTGCATGCTGTCGGAGTGGAAAAGAGTCATACGGGGATTTATAGTCGTCAGACTGCGTCATTCATCATTTCAGGGGAATTTTCAAAAAACGCATTCCCCTCGTGCCAAACATAACAAAGCGCTACTTGCAGCATGTTACTGGAAATAAATATATGAAATGTGCATTCAAACATGCTTTCACTCTGCACCAACAGAGAACGGTTTTTGTCATATTTTCCCCTCTGACACATAACTTGGATGGGGGGTGGATGTGAGTGCAGAGAGAGAGAGCCTACCCGCCGCCCCTCTCTACCTTGAAGCATTCGCTGATAAGACTCGACGCGACTGGAGGGCAAACAAACGGAGGGCTTTGTATTCAACCTGTCTCGTCCAATTAGATCCAAGGATTAGCCTGGGAAAATAAGTGCCTTTTGAAACGGGGCTTTTTGATCTTTCTTTTGATGTTCCTCCATGCTCAAGGAACAAATTCTACCAGAAGAATCCCTCACAGGGAGCGGATATATATATATACAGGTTAAATGTCCTGGAGGGTTGAACGCTCTTTAGGATTCCACTAGTGTTCTAACCTCCCCGCGCAATGTTACCTAAGGATCAGTTCAGCTCTAGAATAATGTCAGTCAACGTACAGTACAGTGTGCTTATTTACACCAAGTATTACACCTACAGCAGCATCATTCCAGTTTTTACATTTGTGGCTAACTCACCGTCTTATATTTTTACTGTTGGTTGGTACCTGTTTGGAAGGGGATGATCACCCGAATTGTCCTTTTTTTTTTTTTTTTTTTTTTTTTTCAAATAACTCACATTTTAATATTGTTTTGCAATGTTTACAGCGTGTTCTATCTCACGACAGCCTCACAAACTGAAGCTGCGGTGGTGCTGCTTGTAGAACTGCTGCTGGCGCTCTTTGGCGGCGGCTTCCATCATGAGCCTCTCTCTCCTCTCCACCACCACCGCGCCCTTCTCCCTCTCCCCCTCGTCCCCCGTCACACTGCCCACGTCGCTCAGGTCCCCCAGGTGCTCGATGGAGTCGTATTTCTCCAGGTCGGAAGCGATGGTCTGCAGGCTGAAGACGGAGAGGGAATCCGACCCTGCTCTCTCCCTGTCCCTCTCCCTCTCCTTCTCATTCTCCTTGTATTTCTCCAGCAGGTCGATGGTTGCGTCCGCTCGAACCGCTCCAACCACCCCCCCGCCACCGCACGACGATGTCAACCCCCCAACGGAGCCACTGCTGCAGGCCGCCGCGCCCTCGCTGTCCACCTCTGCCTCGGCCCCCACCGGAGGACTGCGGCCGTGGCAGACGGTGGTGCAGCCCCCCTCGGCCTGGTCCCTGCTGCCCCTCTGAGCGTGGATCTGCTCGCTGATCTGCTCCAGGTTGCGCAGGGCGATGGAGTAGCGGGCCTTCACCTTGGCAACGTGCTGCTCCAGCTGCATCACTTTGGACTTGTTCTCCTGGAGTACACAACAACCAAGCAACACAAGCAACACAAGCATCCATTGAGACATTGATTTTTTTTTTAACGCCATGACCTACAATTGGCCTCTAGTAAAAAAAAAAATCCATACGATACAGAAATTTTCAGTATTTATCAATAACCCAGCAGATATTAACAATTACACAAACAGAGCTGAGTGTTTGTTGTGTATACTGCACGGACCACCCATTATGTGCTTTAGGTTTCCCCAAAGAAGATGTATTTCTGGGCTCAGTGTGTCTGCATTACCTCCAGTATGTGGTTGAACTGGGCCTTGAGCTCAAAGTAAGGTTTGGATTTGACAATGGTTCTTTTGAGGGACTTCTGCAGCATCTGAACCCGAGCTTCAGCCTCCTGGCAGGCGTGTGTCACGCGCATGTGCTCCCTCTCGCTACGGAGCGCTCCTCCTCTGCTTCGTTCACCTGTGAAAGACACGAGAGAGCAGGGTTATACACACAGACACACACACACACACCCCACACACACACACACACACACACACACACACACAGTCAACACACATACACACAACACACCTACACACAACACAACCACCACACACACCACACACACACACACAACAAGACACCACACACACATACACATCAAAGCGAGGGGAAGTGTGTTGATAGTATTTATTGACTCCACTGATGTTTGAACAGTGTCAGATCTAGTTCAGTCACCTCTCTTCACATGAAGTTAAGGGACTCATCAATATTACCATCAGATCTGTTGCAGTTTGGGGTAACTGCATACGAGAAAGACAAGATATGTAAGTGGCCAATGAAAAAACACACTTGAATCTCCGACTGTCAGTGGTTGAGTTGCATTATGGGTAATGTAGGCGGTAAGTTTTGACAAGGAAGAGGAACTGTGTGGGATGAAAATAAATTAAAATATATGCCGGTCATACTGACTCGATTTTGATCCTTTTTTTGTGTCCGTTTTTTGTGGCTGTAAATTTAACTATTATTTTTTATGATTAATATGACCAGGTAGTTTTTAACTTCTTTTACCCTTTTGAACAGGAACATTATTATTTTAGTTGTTTATTTGTTGAATATATGTTCCTGAAGATCCCTTTTGTATGTTTTTTGTATTGTAAGTTGAATGTTGTGCTTGTATTTTTTTTAACATGTTCATAAAATGTACTAAATACAAGCTTAACAAGAAAAATAAAACATGACCCACGCAAGCCAGGCCTGGTTTCCTTTGGTCCAAATTGTTTTATAGCATGTGTACCTTCTTCTTTGCGTTACCTTGGAGGTAGCGTGGTTGAGCATCTCCTGCCAGGTGGGGTCCAGGGTGTTCTTTCCATCAGCCATGAGGCCCTGCTCTGCCACATAGACCATCTCCCTGGCTGCTGTGTGCATAGACACTGCTCTCTCATAGCTCAACGCTGCCTTCTGGGTCTCCTGCTGGGCCTAAAGAAAGCACACACAACTGTTTCAGCCTACAGAAGGAGAAGCGCTTTGAGTGCGAGAAAAGCGCTAAATAAATCCAATCCATTATCATGAAGTTGATATATTTGGAAATAATAATTTTTTTTTAATTTCGTCTGCAATTCGGGAGAGTGTTTTTTGCCATTTTTTTGTTTTTTTTGTCAAAATGAATGAATAACTTCTCACAGTCAGCTACCTGTCCATAGTGTGTGCACGCTGAAAACAAACAAACATTAATAATACACAGCACAAGCTCTGTAAACAGGCCTTTTTGGTAGCTATGGCGGGCCCCTTTGTTGACATACCCTTTGTATATCAGTTTACAGAGCCTAGGCTGTGTATTAACACCAACTTTTTTTTTATGCAGCGCACACACAGAACATACAGGTAGTGGATCGTGAGAGGATATTCACTGATTTCAACAAAAAGTGTTCTCTAGAATCTCTGACTCAACCTTTAAATTATTAAAGTTTGATGAAATAAAGTTAATCAGGCCAATAAATGTGCAAATACGTAAGGTAAGAAGGACAACAATAATCAGTAGCCTTTCATTTAAATCTTTATTCTTATCTTTATATTATCTGCCTGTTCACCATGAGGCAAACCGGACACAGCTAGTGCTCCTGTAAGAACAAAAGCATCTTGTGTCCAGATTGTGTTTAGGGTTACATCCAATTAAGACGGGATTGCAGTTCAACTGGCATTAGAATTAATCTCAAGTGCACATCAAATGACTTCTCTACCCTGCTTAGATTTACTTTGCGATGTTGAAAACTGAAATAACTGTAATATATAGTCGTGGTGATGTTTAAAATATTGTCTATGTTACTTGGCATAGGTAAATAACACTGTTTAGGAGATTAGAAAGGATATGTGCACACTGAAAAACGACTATGAACCCCCTTTCAGTGCAGTCGGTGATGCATTTGCAGTAACACTACATGTGTGGAGAAATGCTGTCTGAACAATCAGTTCCAAAATGTCTGCTACAGTGTATCTTGGCAGCTACTCCTGTAGAGTGTGCCACTTGTGAAGAAAATGGAAAAGGACAAATTTCTTCACAGAGAAAAATAGCGCTGGATCCATTGTATGGGAGTGGTTTGGCTATAGCCTGATAGAGTAGAACAAACAATAAAATATGAGCAAAACCTTTGTCATTTGCAAGATTGAAATTATTCCAATAGAAAACAGAAATGAGTTTAAACAAGATGTTGTTTCATGTAATGTATTGTTCAATGTTCATGCAGAAACATTTTAACATTTGACTATTAAAATCCCATTACTTGTGTGATGTTGTGCATAAAAAAGGGTAAATTGAGAATGTATGATGTGCTCTAGAGGACACTTGAAATTAAGAGTCCACTCCAAATGTTCAGTGTCTCTCGTTTTAGGCATATGTTTGAGTAGAATGAACATTTTGGTTTTATATTATAAGCTACTGACAACATTTCTACCAAATTACAATACATTTTTTGTCATTAAGAGCATTTTCAATTAATTATGTAGAGATGAAGAGTTAAGAAAAATCCAGACTAGTCTCTTAATTTTTTCCCAGAGCAGTATATTGTGTTATCTATACTGAGATATTATTTTTAGCCCATATCGCCCAGCCATGGAGTGAGGTTTTGCTGTTTGTCCAAACTGTACATACAGGTAGCAACCAAGTGTCAAGGCACTTAATTCACTCAAGTGTTGTAAGCTCTCAAATCTCAGTATAGTAAACTGTATATATGACAAATGTTATATACTCCTGTTTCTCTTCTAAACAACACTGTTTTGAGCAAGTGGGGGCAACACATTTTCAACAAACACATATTGTTTGGGTGTACCTCTTTGGCAAGACGTCTTGCTTCATAGTAGGGTCTTGCTTTCTCTATGCAGCCACCAAGCTGAGAGCTCTGAGCATTCAGCTTCCTGGCAGACTCTGTGAGGATCTTTCGGTACCCTGATCTGGCATCCTGGTTTTGGAACAATGCATGAAAAAGGACAGGATTAGATTTACCTGTATAATGGAATGACTGATCGGATTTCACGCAGGAGTAATGGCTGCAAGTGAGCGTCCAACCCATCAGCACAAATACATTTTCCATTTTTAAAGAGGACTTTCCCCAGACCGTATGCTTGGAGATAGTGGAAAGTAAATTATCATATTGATTAGAACCTTCTGGGTAGACCACTGAAATATTAAACAACAGAGAGTCTCTCAAGAAATTCCCAGGGTGGTAGGGAATTTTTTTCGTTCCACACTCTCATGAGTTTTCTTTTGTCAAAATCAAAGGGGTTTTAATTCAATCTGTTCCTGCATATTTTCAGTCTTATTTGGTAAGACAGAAAATATCTTCCCACCCATCTTATTGGGTGGGAAGCGTATTTTCACTTACATCCAACTGCAGTTCTAGCCTGTTGATTTCTGCACTGGCTTCATTGAGATGCTCCAACTCTTCCTGTGGGAACAATAATGCATTTCTTTAGGGCCTTATTGACATGAATAAACAAATACAAAGGGATATTCTTCAAACACAGTCTGAGTAAAACGAGCTTAAGTTTGTAATATATCTACAACATTATGATTGCATTTAAAGGTTATAACAATGGCACATAAAATAGCAATTGTTTGATTATAATGCTAATACAAGAGAGGCCCAAACTGAGGCTGGAATGAATTTGAAATGTAAACCACAGGTATGTAACTATGGCGCAATGGGCATGTTGGTGCAAATGTGTGTGTCAACTGACGAGAAATCACTTTTGATCTGAAACCGGATTTGAGCAGATTACAGTAATTAACGCAAAGCACTATAATATCTAGTGTAGATAGATAGATAGATAGATAGATAGATAGATAGATAGATAGATAGATAGATAGATAGATAGATAGATAGATAGATAGATAGATAGATAGATACTTTCGTAGCAAATAATAATCAAATGTTAACTAAAAAGTATGATTTTCAATGAAAATGTTTGTGTCCATCATAGACAAAAACCAGTCATTGCACACACCACACACAAAAACAGGTACAAACAGGCCCAAAACAGTTACACATCCACACACACAAGTAACCAACAAGTAGATACACACATCACACAGAGACACACTGTACGATGAGCCTCCCTCTCCCCTAGCCTGAAACAATCAGATAGTGTTAGCAATTACAACCCGGCTGGGTAACATATCATCCTATCTCAATGAAGTTACATGACCAAAACCTGGTAAACAAAAAATCAGAGTATCATACCTGGATCCTGGGGTCCAGTTCCTCTTCGTAGGGACTGTGTAACTGCTCTCCCACACTGTTTGGTTTTTCACTTTGGCCTTCTTCCTCGCAGGTGTCCCTGAGCGTCGTCTCTATTGCGCTGTCATTCGTTTCGGCAGCTTTCATCTCCTCCTCGCCTCCACCGGGACCATCCTCCCTCCACTCCCCCGTGTCCGACTCCCCAGACCCGGCGGGGCTCTCTCGCAAGTCACCTGGCTCCATTCCAGGCCAGACAGCTCCGCTAGCAGCAGCGTTAGTTACGGTTGCTTTGTGGTTAATTAGCCTACACGCCTCGTCATATACGCAGCTATACAGTATATTCAGTAGGCTTCATTTAGTGATAATAAATCTGCCATATCAAATCACCGAGAGTCCACTGAAGCTAGCTAGCTCGCCTGCAGCCTCGGAAGCTAACAGGTTAGCGCCTTCAGTGAGAAGGTAACGGTCGCGTTACAGCAAACGAGTGAAAACAAAAAGCTTTTATGAGAGGAAAAGTGCAGAGGAGGCCCATCACCATGTCCCCCCCATCGCGTGTGTTTCTACCTCCACCTCTTACCATATCTGACTTTTCTTCATTACTTTAGCTAGGCTAGCTAGCTAACGGTATCGGTCTCACATCATCATTGCATCTGAAGTAAACAGAGAAGTGTGGACGCGCTAGGTGCTACAAGGTTTGGCCCTGGGCGGCTGCCGTAGACAAAACCAAACCCGTCACAGATATTTTATATATTTTTATTTTTATTTATCGCTAGCTATCTATCAACAAATATGATCCGGTCAATAGTAAAGAAAGATTGAAAAACGGAGATTTAAATATTGTAAAAGTGTATTGTTTTTTAATAGTCATTATTTCTATTATATTAAAAAGTCCCAATGCATTTTATTTGTAATGACTTTACAGGCTTTTTTATAAGGAATAAACTCATATTAAATGCACAAAACGTTAAGTTGAACTTCTTTTTCAATTTTCCAAGTATCAAGTCATATATTTTGCTATTGCTCATGAGACCATAAACAATGTTATTTTGAGAGAGTGCTTATACGATGCATGTCACAACCCATTTCCTGTTATAGGCCAGTAGTTTTGAACTTGTACAGCTAATCTTTAGCACTAGTTTTCCCATATCGTTTCCTGTATGTCGCATTAAAATCGTCTCATTCCACATTGTGGACAATTTCATGTATTGCATCTGGTTGTTCCAACCCTTAATTGTAGCTATATGGATACACAAACCAACATCTTTATATTTTTAAAGCTACATTTTTTTTAAACATTTCTCCAAAATTCAGCCTTACATATTTTGTGTGGAAAATTTGGGATGTCTTCTAAAATTTTAAATAATGTTCTGTGGGTTTCAATCATGTTAAGTTCAAGACAATCAGATGGTAAAAACTGGAGATATGCAGATAATTATGAAGTGAGAACATTGTATCCTTCTGTAAAGCTAAGTTAAGTAAGCAACTCATTGAAATGCAATAATGTGTATTGTTTTTTTATTCCAAAAATATACAATCACACATGTTGCAGTTTGCAAGGTGACACACCTGCAAGAACAACTACATTGGAGAGTCATTAAACAAACATTTTTTGACATGAAAATGAGAGTAGGAAGAACCGATTTTCATAGAAGACATAAACACAGAGTCAAATGACAGATTATACTGCAGTCATGACCAGTCAACACCACCAGAAGCAACCATACCACAGATTATGTTTTCAGACATAAACAGATCACATAGGTTACCACAAACTGCAAATAATTTAAACAATAGCGGCAAACTGTGTGTATTGCATTGGATGCATTCAAGAAAATGTCACGGGCAAAATGAGCCTTATACAAAAATAGACATCTGGTGAATAACAGCAGTATTATCTCTAACACACTGTTTTAGGCTGTGTCTTAACGCTGTAAGAAACTGTTTTGGAACAATGAAAAAAGACCTGAGTTGTATTGGCAATAACCCCACACCAGAAAGAGGGACAGTCCATTCTGAATTATCAAGGACGCATAACAAGAGTACATTTCATTCAATCAAAGAGAAAACATCAGTATTTGGTCTTCAATGCATTCTCCAGCTGACATTAATAAAAAGGCTCCCAGCACACATAGGCTTTGTTGTGGATGACTAGCTCCAGGAGGCATCGTACTTGGTCCATCCCGGAGGAGGGGCTAAGTAGATTCTCCGTCCTCTTGACATGAAACTGACGACCCCTCTGTATCCTGTCCGCGGGACTCCAGACTTCAAGTCATCCATGATCCCCAGGTTTTTGGCCAGCATTTTGAAACTGTCCTTAGTGGAGTATTGTAGGCGGTAGGGCCCTTGTCCTTTCAGCTGCCCTTGCTTAACCTCCTCGTATGTGACCACAGGTGCACTGTAAGCTTCCTTCATAAACTGCTCTCTGTACGTCTCCTCCTTCAAGTAGCTCAGTCTATCTGTGTGAAAGGCACAAATTCGGCATTCAGTTTAATGTAGCGCAGGTACTTGTCAAAGAACTGGCCCAGACTCACGCCTTGCCGGCCGAAGGTTAGGGTTCGTGAGATCTCGGGGCGGATACAGGAGCGGTCGCGGCGCTGCTCCGGCTGACGCATCCAGTCGTCCCAGAATGCAGCGGGCCACTTGGGCTCCAGCTCTTCCCACACGTCCTGGAGGAGCATCCAGCCCAGGCCGGGGAAGAAGTCGGTCCGGTAGAGCAGGTTGGACTTGCTTGGATCCACGTAGCCTTCCCTGCCGTTGTCATTCCAGGCTGAAACGCACCACAAACTGGGGTCTGATTTCAGGACGGGCAGCAGGGCTCTGAAGTACTCAAAGAAGTCTGGCGCCACCTAGGGAGGGAGAAGGATTACATGTCAGTTGACCTTTTTTTTTGTAAGCAAACAATAACAGGTGGAGACAACGATTCTTGAGAATTCTTGTTGCCAAAATCACTTTGTCAAAATCAGTGAAAATCTGTTCTCCGCTACCTGTTCTTACTGTGTGTGCACTGGGAGAAAAAATCTGGTGTTAATACACAGCCTAGGCTCTGTAAACTGGTATGTAAAAACAAAGGGTATGTAAAACAAAGTGGCCCACCGTAGCGACATGCCCGTTTACAGAGCCTAGGCTGTGAATGCATGATGGATTCTTTTTTCAGTGCCGACACAGTACGGACAGGTAGCGAATCGTGAAGACATACACTTTATTTTGACAAAAAAAAATATTTTGACAACAAGCACTCTCCAGAATCACTGACTCCACCTTTACTGCCACTCATCGATGGTGTGATTACCTCCAGGTCGTCCTCCACTATCACAACAGAGGAGTGGCCCAGGCTCTTGAACACTTGGTTGAGAGCCCAGCGGTAATGTCTGGAGATCTTGTAGTAACCCTGGAACTTCTTGTGTCCCGGTGCACCGCGACATTGGCCAGGTCGGGCTGTTTCAGATGGGTCACCTGATCCCCGTAGGAGCGGATCACCTCGGCCGTCTCCGCGTGCCCACAGTCCTGGCTCACGATGATGGGGTGCAGCTCTGCCGAGGGACGCAGCTGCAGCAGTTTGTCCAGACAGCGCCTCACCGTCACCCTGTTACAGGCGATCACCAGGATGGGGATGACGGGCTGACGGGGGGCGGTGACCTTCCCCCCTCGGCTTCGGCCTTGGGGTCCCACAGAGACTGGTGCTTCTGGATCTCCAGCAGGATGTCCTTCTGCCTCTCCAGCTCCGCCTCGAAGGTGTCCGCCATCCGGAGCACATCCCCCACCACGTCACTGCTGGTGGGCTCGGCGGCCAGCTCTCGGTGCTCTCTGCCGGGCTGTCCCGACTGGCCCGCAGGGGTCCGGCCCCACAGCAGCAGCACCAGTATGGCGTTCCAGGTGATGAAAAGGAACGCGCCGCAAAGAATGACAGAGCCTTTCTTTCGGAGCATGGCCCACTAAAGTCAAACGGAGGGGGGCGTGGGTTCAGGAGGACAGGGTCTGACCTAAGAGAGGTGTCCTTGTTTTGACAAACAACAGGAATGGGATATGGTGGGGAGGGCGGCCTGTCTATCATCACAAGCGCATGATCCAGACAGCTGGAGTCACACCTCGTAGGCTCACTGCGCAGTCACTAGAGTTGCACCATAGAGTGTCAGCGGAGGCGAAGGCAAAAACAGCTGAATTACAATGGAGGGCAGGACTCATCTTGGAGCTACAGTTGCGACACCGATCCCATTAACTTTCAATGTTGTCTTCCATCTGAAACCATAGGAACATAATGTACTTTTAAGGGAATAAAGATTGCAAAAGAAGTGACTTCAAAGAAAAGTGGAAGTAACACGTTAGCAACAATCATAGAATACGACAGAGTGAAAGTTTGTGTTGATTTCCGTCTCGTGGGAAGTTGTGTCATGTGAAGCGGAGTGATGATTCACCAAAGTGTAACTGATCGATTTTTTTTTTCTCTCTTATCACCTGTGGCAGCTTCGCCAAATGAGCCAAACGTCCCGTTAATGAGACGTAAAGATAAACAAACACTGCGTTTATACCTCGCTACCTCTCTGTACCCATTTTATACTCGAAAGGCTGTAAAAAATACTGTAGCTCTCGAGGAGGAGCGTGTAGAAATTAGCCCTTACCGCTGGCAGTGGGATTACCGCACTTCTTCCTCTTGTGGCCATTCCTCTCCGCCGTTTCTTCCTTGACAACCGCCAAAAGTTGAACGACAGGAGGCGAGAATACGGGTGTGAAAAAAACAACTCTTCTCTGGCTAGTTTCCACGGCTATACCATACATGCAACTTGACGTCCCCCTTAGTTTGTGTCTCGCTTCCTCAAAAGACTGGAGGAGCCAGCAGCAGGAGAAAAAAAAGTAACACGACGACTTCCTGGTCTAGGGGCTGCTGTCACGGGAAGTCCCGCCCCTTCTGTCACCTTGAGAATGATACCACACACTTTGACGGCTGAGCTAATTATCACAGCAGCCTTGTGGTTATACATGTCGGCATGTAATGAGTGTAGCTATTAAAAGCAATGCAATCTGCTTTCATCCCACACACACATATGGTAACAACAAGACAAGGAGGCTTAAAAAAAGGGGGGTGGGATTTTATTTTAATTGATTGAAGATGCAGCTTGTGTAACATTTGTTCTTTTTTATGCTTGAGCTGCAGAGAAATGCACGGAATGTTTTCTCGTTATCAAGGGAAGATATTTCTAAAATGTGTTTTATGGTTTCCTTTTGTCTACCAGATGACAAACCCACGTGCAATAGACCTAACACTCGTTTTTTGGCCATATAGCCAGACTATCTCATCTCTATTTCATAATAGCCTAATTTATTATAATAATTAAAAACTTTATTTGTATAGCACCTTAAAATGAACATAGGCAATTATAGTAAATAAAAATTAAGATAAGAAGAGAAGACAAAAGTGCTTAGTGCTGAAAAGAAAACTAGGCATTTTCTTCTTAAATTTCATTATGCCTTCCACACTGCTGCAATTTCCCATTTGCTGTAACAATGTAAATGTCCCCGTTGTGGGACAAATACAAGAATATCTTATCTTATCTAGCCTACTTTAACTGTACAGCTGTTATTTGAGTATTTCCACTTTGTGCTGCTTTTTTAATTTTACTATAAATCAGAGGGGAATAAATCACTTTTTAAAACATATAATATTTCCCTTTGAAATTGAAGAGGTGAGGTATAAGGTATAGCAAAAGAAAATGAGCTTAAAGGCTGCATTAATACAAGTGACCTTACATGCACTGTTTGTTTGTGATGCTAAATAATTTTTGTCCAATACATTTTACAGTGAAAAAAACATCTTCAATCAAAACAAAAGTGGACAGAACAAATACAATGTTTTTCTTTATTCCACCACAGACTTTATTTGCATATTTTCCATTTTGTGAAATGTACTTTTACTAATTCAATCTTATTCCACAGTGCAAAATAACCATTTGTGCAAAACATTAACTCCAAAATCAAACGTAGCCCAACTGCAAGTATTTAAACTCTCCACCAGGGGGCCAGGAGCACTTTCAATGAAATGTGTGACTTCAGACAGTGCGCACATGTTTCGTATTTCCCAGGTATTTATTGTTGCTGGGTTTGCTTACATTTTATGAGGCAAAAACAAAGTGCTCTTAAGAACAACCCGTCGTGTTCTCATACCACTTGGTCGAAGCCAAACTGTGAGTTGTGTTTAGTGCAAGCCAAGACAAGAGAAAAATCAATAAATAAGGTTAGATCACAGTGTGTAGGCCTATATTTTGGAACTGAGGCCTTGGGACACTCAGTCAGGTCTGTCCTCTGTGATCCTTTGTCCAGAGTCCGAGTTGTCTTTGTTGGAGGTGGTTGGCTCAGCGGGACTTTGGATGTGTCCCTTTGCCTGCAAAAAAAAACAGATTTCATAACACATTCACACAGACGATGATGTGTTCTCATTATAAAAGTATCCAATGAGGTCTTCTCACCTGCAGGGCATTGTTTGGGATGTTTCCCTCATCCAGATGCTGTGGCGCGTCATAGGGGCTGCTGCTAATGCCGGGCCTACATATCCCCCCCAGCCTCAAAAACATGAATTGTGACACCAGTGAAGTCAAAGATAAGCAGGTGCGTTTCAGAGTCGACCAGCCAGATAACACGAATGAAGGTATTCGTCCTGCGTGTTCCATCAAACGTGGGGACGCTATGGACACTTTCAAAACGCCAGCCGGGAACGCACTAGTTTCCTGAACCAAAAATGCTGTTTTACATATTTGCGTAGCAGCATATGTTTCGTATTTAATCATTTGAAAGAAATGATCTATTCCAGGTAGGTTGGATGTCAGTCTGTGCACCAACTGACGCACAACAAGCGCGTGTTGGACATCTGAGCGTGCGTTCCTGGGGGATTGCGAAAGTTTTGGATGACGCAATGTGTCAATATCACTGTAATCTTCGACCCTGAGGGCTTTTCCGTTCACCCGGGGCGACCGATAGGACACAGCCAGTCTTCTGCCTACGGCCACTCGCTCTCCTTGGAGAAAAGTCTCCCACGTTGACGCCTGGTGGTGTGACCGGGCCGTGCGTTCAGCTGGCGGGTTGAGCACCACCACTACGCCGGCCAGTCCCAGGCTGTAGGTGGAGGTGGCAGGCCGCTTGGACGGGGGATTTCTGGCCAAGATCTTCCCGCGACACCGGAGAACAGCGGTCAGGGCAGCGGCAGAGGGAGTGGAAGCCATGGGCTATATAAGGCGATAAAAACACACTACAGACCAGATTTTCTCTTATTTAAGAACTTCGCCCTCCAGGTTTCCAGTGTACCCCCCTATCCAAGCAGTCACTATAGCGTACAGCCTAAAAGTAATAGCGCAAGAAGTAGCCCACATTAGAGGAGGGAGGGGGGTCTTTACTGCTCTGGGCCACCCGACCATATTTGCCTCGATTGTCCAGGAGGGGGGCTAAGGTGGGTGTGTCTTTAGGCAATAGTGGTAAAGCAATAGCAATAGCCATCAATTTAAAAACATGTCAAAAAAATGTAAGACATTTCTGGAATACATAGTCTCCTTTTGAGGAGGAAATAAGGTTATATCATATTCCAAGAAGGTGTGGCAAACCCTTTTGTGTAAACAGACGTTTTTCTTTTTTAAGGAATATTATGAATTAAGACACCATGTTCATGTAGTTACATCTCAAAGTGACTCTATCACTGGTTTAACATTAAAATAAGACATGATACAATGTATAGTGATAGATCAAACCTTTTTGGTTTGTAACCTCAATACAGAAAAGTAAATGTCTAGTTGGGGCATTTAGCTTGTCACGTTTCAGATTATCCACCTGAGATGGTTTATTTAAATAAGTATCCATTGCCATCAAATTCTACAATATTTCACAAAAATAATTGTACTCGAGTAAACATATTTTATTCAGTATTTGAGGTTGTCAGTTTTACAGACTACTTTAAAAAAAATATTAATTTATTTGACAAATGATTATCTATTTATTTGGAACTTGCATTTAGGTTTAAAAGCAGCTACTGAAGACTGCGATGTTGCATAAAGGCCAAAAAAACCTAAGATATGCTAATGTAATTCCTTCAGTTTGTTGTGGGTTTCTGTGATTTCCCTGTCACATGTTTGGTCTTTCCAACAACAACTTGGCTGGCACGTTACTAAGGGATAACATGTCATTATCAAAACTTACAGCTCTGGGTAAGCCAGTAAAAAAAAATGAAGGTGAACGTAAATACATCTATGCTGTCAAACAGGTTTGTCCGCTCGTAGACCAGGTAGGCATTCAACGATTCAAGCCAGGCCTGTCAACTGCTCTGTTGACACCAGTAGACGGTATCAGGTGTCATAAGAAGCCATGCAGTATCATCTAAACCTAATCTCTTTGACATGCGTGTTAAACATCCAAATTTCTATTGGTGCTTTGGAAATATTGAGCAATGAGCTGTCAGTTTATTAAATAATGCTTTATTTGATGACCAAAAAAAAGGAGGAAAAAAACTCCATCCGGAAGAATATACAAAAACATAAAAATCATCTGTGGCTATGTACATAATGGTACAATGTACAACATTTGTAAGAACTATATAGAAAACCCTGAACTGGCTATGAAAATGAGCCAGATACAATCAAAAGATACTCAAATCTTTTTCCTCACAGTGTTTAGTGCATTACACCATTGACATCTTGTTATTAATTATGGACAGTTCATTTTTCTTTGTTTACATGATACAGTATCTCTGGCCTTCACAGTTATCACAATAGCAAAAGATGCCCAGTTTTCTTTTCACGTGCAACTTTAAGTCTGTGTGCGCTTTGTTCAGAAAAAAATGTTGCTGTCCTTGTTCTCCTTCATTTCACTGAGCTGAATGCAACCCGGCCCGTACGTGTTCCAGTGCTTATTTTTACCTTCACCATCACTCACCTGGATGAAAGGGATCACTGAGGATCACAACAAGAGTTTTGTGTGATATTCTCTCCCTTCACTTTAGTCTTATTTCCACAGCCCGTCCACCCTCCGTCCACCCCCCGTCCACCTCTCCCTCCCTTCAGGGATTAGGGCCTGGGTCCTGGGGAGCCGAGTGTTGTTTGGTTGCCGGAAGGAGGCCTGTTGATCATCACATTGGGAATGATCACAAAGGCCAGGATCCCCACTAACATGAGAGACACAGTGATGGTGATGATGGTGGCCACCACGGCGTAGTAGCACTGGTCCGAGCGGAAACACCTGCGCATTCGACCTCTGACCCTGTTGGGAGGCCGGCCCACGTCCACCATGGTGGCTGGGACAGTCCCCTGCTCCAGCTCATTCAAGTTGACGTCTCCCCCCGCCGTCACCTGCTCTCCATGGCTCTTCTTAGGCAGGGTGAGGGTGTGAGGCCTGGCCTGGCTGCTGGCAGGAGGGTTCTTCAGGAGCAGTTTGCCCTTGCTGCGCTGGAAGCGGACGGACTGTGTCCTCTGCATGTCCAGGGGCAGTTTGCCTATGATGTCCCTGTTGTTGCCCAGGCGGGGCAGGTCCTGGCCGTGGGGCAGGTTGGTGAGCTCTCGACACACGGGGCAGCAGAGGGTCTTGAGCTCTGGAGAGGACACGTTGATGCGGGCCAGACACTCCAGGCAGAAGGTGTGCCCACACACCAGCAGCTTGGGGGTCTTGAAGACGTTGTCGTAGGAGCAGAAGCACACGGCGCACTCCGTGTCCCCCACCTCGTCTACAGGCTGCGTGGCCCGGCGCCGGTCACTCTCGTGGCGGTCTCGCCTGCGGTTCTCCTCGCTCCTGCCCTGCCGCCTCCTCTCCCCCTGGGGCCGGTCCCTCTCTCTCCTCCGGCCTCGCTCTGAGTCACTGCTCCTGGACCTCCTCACTTTGACGGGCTTCTCCTTCTTGCTGCTCCTCTCTTTCTGCTCCAGTTTGGGCTTGACGTTGGGGGCCTGCTGCTTGGCCCCGCGGCCGTGGCTCCAGCTCCGTTGGGGCCTGCGCCTCTCCCCGTCCTCGCTCATGTTGGGAGGTAGAAGTCTCGGCTGTAATCGGATTCACAGTTTTCCCAAAACAGGAGCTGCTGAAAAGTAAACTTTGAATGAGTTTACCGGCTCCAATTAAACCAGCAGAGCAGGAAACAAACAGCTTTGGGAATTCACCTGCACAGTCATCATTGCCCTTTCACGATGATGAAGCAATAATCCCAAATCTTTTGTTTACATTTCTATTGTATCAAACATATTATCTATTGATTTTTTTTATTTGCTTTACCTCAACATGCATTTGGTGCCTTGATAATGATTTGCTGTATTTGTTTAACAGGCTTTCCTGCCTGTAAAAACCTCAGCAAACAGGTCTTTATAGTGGACAGTGCAGAGTGCCAACTAGGTCAAAGTAAATGGGGTATTTATGATCCTGCTGTCTTAATGGGTCGAGAAACCTGTTAAGCCAAACTAAACAAACCAAGGGAGACATTGGTGTGCGACAGGGCCTCATTGTTTTGAAATGTCATAGCAAACATTCCATCATACCCGTCCGTCTTACAAAGTCAGTCATTAACTCACAGTAGGAGACAAACAATAAGGGTTTAAGAGGATTTCCTCCTTAATGGAGAAAATGCATTTTCTCATTTGCAACAGGTTCAAGTATAGTTAAACATTGACAAGTTTCTGTTGAAGGATTTAAAAACTAAAAAAGTTCTACCATCTAAACATCTTACCATCATCTATTCACTGCAGCTCAGAGTATACCTTTTCTTATTACAAAGAACAAGAGAGTAAATCATTGGACATCATTTGTAACACACACGCACACACACATTCTCTCACTCACACACACACACACACACACACACACACATCTCTCACTCACTCACACACACACACACTTTACCTGCTGAGGTAGACGAATGTCCGATCACGTCGTGAAAGAGGAGCTGACGAGTGAAATAATCCTGTTGTGTTTCAGTGCAGCATAAGTACTTGACCATCAGCCAACTTCATTACTGAAGAAAGCAGTGAAACATTTACTCTGTGAGCACTGGCTCCCTTGTGCAGTTCCTGTTCTCCTCCCCTGTCTGTTGGTACCTTTCCGCTCATGTCTTGTGTTCTGATTGTAACAATGCACTGCCTCCTCTGGACACTCCTCCCTGCTAACCATTCTCTGGTCAGACCAGTTGGACCAGCTGAAGTGAGCCAGCGTTTTTAACTGTGTCTGTGTGTGTGTGTGTGTGTGTGTGTGTGTGTGTGTGTGTGTGTGTGTGTGTGTGTGTGTGGATATGTAGACAATCAGGTCATTTACTGAGCTACCTCTCATGTCAGCAGAAGCTAATACATCATACTGGTATCATGGCATATCCTAGAGGGACAGCTATGCCTGACTGCAGCGGAATTTGCTTATTTCAACTAAAGAATCAAATGAATGCTTCTTAACATTTTTTTAGTGTGTAACTTTGCATTCGTTATCACACACATCAGTGCCATGAAGGGGACACAGTGTAGACGTACTATGTATGAATCTCTTTGTTCTATCTGTGTCCTCTCAAAGTGTGATATGAATCAAGAAAAGCCATGTGTTACCGCATAAGGACCTTTAATATACTGCTATGATAAGGACACAGGGGAGTACATTACTGTCAGCACGGCACATATCAGCGCTTCATACCTGTCATACCTCTCCTGTCACTTTGTCAGTTTACCACCCAAACCAGATCAGCTACTTTATCGTGACCTTTTCTCACCGCATTGCCCGCCTTGTTCCCTTTACCTCTGAGCCTTTTTACATTTTTTCCGAGGCTACACCCTTGAATTAGATGACAACTCATGAAAGTAAAATGTACGTTAAGGGCTAGAACTGACTACAGCATTCAAAAGAGTTGTGTTTACTATGTCAGGCAATTCTCCCCAAACTAGAAAATTCTAATGTGTATATAAAAAAAAAAAAAAGTGGATGCTTTGCTCTGAACGTACAATGCCTTAGCAGAGCAGCTTCACCAGCATGACAAGAGGCTGATAGTAGCCTATTCAAATACTGCGTCTAAACATAACATCATATGTATTAGTGAACTTCCTTGTGCGATTACAGCTATAAAACAATAATGGGGTTTTGCTTAACAGGTGATAAAAAGTAATGTGATGACCAAATCAAGTGGTTGTAAAAACTTTATTTCTGTAGAAAATTAACAAAAGAAACGAGGAAGGGGAGCCCGCCAAGAGAGTGAGATTCGAAATCAATCTAGGTGGAGGCTCCACAGTTTTAGTCCATTCCCCGCTTTTTACAAATGCAAAATATTCAACAAAGCTCCTCTCTTGTCAAGGCGGAAAGTCAACAAATGCACCTGGAAAAAACAACAACACTCATTCATTTATGAGCTGAAAAAACCCCACCCAGTGATTCCACAGTGCTGCTGTCGATGCAGGAAACTCACGTCCAGGTGCATGAGTCATTTCCTTGTTGTTGTGGCCCAGATGACACGGCTGGTTTGTGATTGTCAGTATGTTTGTGACCCTCTCCCTCTCTCTCTCTCTCTCTCTCTCTCTCTCTCTCTCTCTGCTCTGCTTCAGGCTATTTTCTGCGGCAAAATAATCCAGTCCATGTTGATTTCTGAGACTGTGTGGGCACCGCCGACAATTCCACATTACACTACAGCAGAAAAAACATTTACACATTTGATGACGGGTCTAGGTTGGTGGGTCCTTATAGTTGTTTATGGACCAATTTGGTACCAAAACAACTACATTTTTCACACTTTTCCCTCTTATTTTTCTGTCATTTTTCAAACTTTCAAAGTCTCTTTTTGTTTGACCCGAGAGAGAGGAAGGAAGTGCTGCTCTGTGCCATGTGTCACCTGAGCCGTGGGTCTTACTTCAGCCCTGGGTCTCTCCTCTTCAGCCCAGCTCCTCTTTAGCTTTGCCCTGCTTGCGAGGCATCTTCTTGCTGCTGCTGTCCTCCAGCTCTTTGCTCTTGTAGTAGTGAGGAGCCACTTCCAGCAGCCAGCCACTGTCTATCTCAATCACCTGCGAGGATAGGGCATGGAAAAAGTTTAATCAATGTCTTTAAAACAGGTGTGGATGCAGTTCAATGTTGCAACAGGCTCTGTAAACCGGTATTCAAACTATGGGTAAACAAAGGGAGGGCCCACTGTAGCTAGCATCATGCCTGTTTACAGAGCCTAGGCTGTGAATGACCAGTGTTTTTTTTTTCAGAGCACTCACAGTACGGACAGGTAGCGGAAAGGGAGGAAATATTCACATATTTAGACAAAAAGTGTTTTGAATTGATTCTCGTGAATCACTGACTCCACCTTTAGTTTCTGTGGAAACTATTTCTATTCACACTTTTAAACAAAAGCCTTTTCTGTGTTAAGTGATTGTTTCCCACATTAGCAAAACGAGCCTCTGAGAAACGGACTACAACACAGCACATGATACAACAGACAGGGCGGCTGTGGTGAAGCGGGTAGGGCGGTCGTCCACTGGAGTGCGGGGTCGGTGGTTCGATACCCCGTCTCCCCGCCACATGTCCAACTTTCCCTGGGCAAGACACTGACTGAACCCTAACTTGCTCCTGATAGTTAGCTTGCAGCCTACATGGTAGCTGCTGCTATCGGTGTCTGACTGTCTGCGTGATTGGGTGAATGTGTACAAAACAATGTGAAATGTGAAAATAACCAGGGAAAAGCGCTAAATACATTGAGCTCATTTACATAATAAAGCTAGCATCACATCCGGGGCGGGGCTGACCTGTCTCATGAACTCCTTGGTGGTGAAGACCAGCTCGTGGTAGATCATCCACCGCGGCTGCTCCTCAAACAGACAGCTGTTGGGATGGACGTACACTGTCTGCTGGTGCTTCACCGTCTTGTAGCCGCCTTTGCTCAGTCGCGCCGTGTGATAGAAATATCCTGCCGTCACAGCCTTGGGGAGAGAAGAACAAGAGAGGTAATAAGGTCATTAAAGGATATGGGATGTCTTTGTGGAGTAATACACTCATTATGCCAGTAATAGGGCCCTTTATTCATCCCTACGGAAGGCTGTCAAAAGTAATTACTAATTATGTGTGATACAAATTACGGAAAGATTTTTTTTATTTAAAGATGACCGCTTTGGAGTGTGGCTATGTCGCTGTCCTGTGAAACCATGTATCTCTGTTATGTCATCTTTTAACGAGCTAGGAAAAAAGTGTTTCTAGAATTTTAAAATGTTCTTTTTCAGTTATGCTCATACACATTGGTACACCAAAAGTAAAGTCACTCACACAGACACAGACAATATTGTATTTTTTAATCTGGTACTGTGAGAAATCAGTGTCTCATTCCAGTGAAGCCACTTTAAGGATAACGCCTAAAGACTAATAAATTATTTGGAAAATTGGCCAAAAAATAAATAAAAAGAACAAATGAAAACATTTCCTTAGATTCTAAGAATTATAATAGCTCTATATAATTATGTTTTACTGAAAGTTTAATTGATAAATCATAAGTTATGGCACTATGGCTGTAGGGCACAGGTAAAGGCAGCATGCGAAGGAAAAAAGGTGTAACCCAACTAGTAAAACAAACGCCCTTACTTATCTTGAGTGCTTTAGGGGTGCGTTCACAACTCACACGGACCCTGATATGAGAGAGCTATTCACACAGGTTCCCTCTTAGATATAAAGATTTGCAGAACTATACGCTTTTTATATAGCACGATATCTTGATAAATGCTGTAAATTAATCAAATTAAAGGAACAAAAACTAGGGGAAAAGGGGCCATGTTGACAGTAGCCTGGTAAAGCTAAATTAAGCAGTTTTTCCTATTGCGGTCGTCCATGTATTATTAGTGCTGCCCTCTACTATGTCAAGTATATAACACTTGTCATTCGTCTTTTGCGTCCTGATACAGTAGTTGAGCTGAAAGCCAAAAGTCAACAACATTTGAAAGATGAGCAAACATTCAATGTTCCTTACATTTTACAGTGTTGTATTAGTAGTTGTTTTCTATTGTTTTAGTAGCTATGCCGTTCCAAACTATTTCCACACAGTCACAGCCCAACTTTCCACTGCCTGCATGTACATAACATCAGACTTGGCCAAACCAAATATTTACCATGTTCACACAGAACAACAAACATAGAGAAGATATAGTGTACTTCCCAGAGTCTATAAATATCAAGAACTAATGTTGAGATCCCACGTTTTCTTGGTCAGCAAACAATGGATTTTTCTCAGTATCACTAATTGATTGATTGATTGATTGATTGAATTTATTTCAGACAAATCAAATACAAATGAAACATATCAAAAATAAAAAAAACAAAATGAAAAGCACAAATATACAATAAACAAAAACGATGTTCAAATTATTTCACAAAAAGAAAAAGAGAACTACATACAGTATATATTAAATAGATTGAAGTGAACCAACCTTTCTGATGGGCAAGCTGTCTCCCTGGGAGCTGACCACCTCCACCTCGATGCGCTCCATCAGTCCCTCCAGCTGGTCCCGGACGTCCCGCGCTCGCCTCATGGAGCGGAACTGGATGAAGTTCTCGTAGCACCACTGTGTGGAGTAATCGCTCTCCATCCACTGAGGGACAGAGACAAGGAGGGGACTGGGTTAGAGACTGAACAGTTGTGACCAATATTACATTACATCACATTACATTTTATTTAGCTGAAGCTTTTATCCAAAGTGACTTCCATTAAGTGCAATACATTTGTAAATCCTTAATGTCCATTGTGAATTGTGATTAATTTCTTGTTTATTATGTTATACGTTCTGTTATATCTTCAACGTTATTGGCACCCCATACAAACATGTACTGTTGTGTGTTTTTAGCCACTCCTCGCTGTGAACCAATTTGCCCTCTCGAGACATTGATAAAAACCTTGAACCCCTCTGAAAAGCTTGCAGTGGCTTATTTGGGGGTTCCCAACTTCATGTGTCCTGAATTGCCATAACGTTTATCATGAAATTATTTCTCAATGATATGATGAACGTGTGAATAAACGGAAAAAAAAAAATATATAAATAAAGAATTTCAGCACCAGCACTTTCATCAACTGAGTTTTTTTTTCAAATGTGCCATTAAAATGTGCCATTGCCTGTATGTGACTTGCTGTCAGAGCGACTGTCTGTCTACCTGTGTGTAGACATTGAGCAGCACCAGGTGGTCTCCCCCTGGAACCACAAAGTTCTGCCGGGCGTTGTCTGCGTGCACCACCTTGTCTTTGGGCCGGTAGAAGATGGAGTTGTTCACTGACAACATGGCCGCTATCGTCAACACTTCCTCTGAACACTTGTACCTGGAAGGAGGAAAAGAAATGTGAGAAAGGCACGTTTATTTATATTGCACAATTCAGACACAAGGCCAATCAAAGTGCTTTACAGGGGGCAAGATTAAAATACATCAAGTATAGAATACACACATTAGAAAAGCGAATGAGAAGTATGAATAGAGAAAGATACAGAGTTAAAAGGTATTTATCATCTATCTACCCATTACCTATATAAGGTAATAATAAGCTAATATTCCTATTGTCCAAAAGGGAACTAGGCAGGGTGCGAACACAAACATAGCTCGTATAGAATAACAAGTTTAATCAATTGGAGGAAATATCACAGATTCAGTTCCTTATTTAGGCCAAAGGGCAGCACTGATTTCAGATCAGATATGTCTGTCTAAAGAGCAGTGAGTTCATAATGTCTCCACCTCTAGGAAAGAGTACATTTTCTTCTTCCCAGAACTTGAATGACGCAGCAGAGCTATTGTGTTGGTCTACTTGGTCATGTGAGCACATTTAAAAAGGCTGCAAATCATTCTGGATACTCACACTTGACAGATTTGTCTCACTGCAAGTGCACCGACTTGTGTCTATCTTATCTTGGGCATATTTTGTAGATGTGTCCATATCAATTAACCTTTTACATAACCAACCGATAGAAATCTTCCACTGAACTCTGCAAATGTCCCATCCAGTATTCTCTTCTTGTTGCTAAATTTGGAGCATCTTCATAATCATAATCAGAAATAATTTATCTTGGATGACGCTATTATGAATATTATCATGACCCTAAACCTCAGCTACATAAGCAAGAGTCAACTGTGCAACCACTAGGCTGAGAGAGTTTGGTATATGGATGAAAACAAATACAGTATTGGGTTCCTGTGAAATGAAGATATAATTTGGATTGCACTGGATACTTACTGCTCAGAGGCCAGAATCATCTTGCTCAGCATGGGGTCCACAGGCAGCTCAGCCATCCTGCGCCCAAGCTGCACCATGACAAAACAAGAGGGGACGGTTAATGATGATGGTTAACCAACGAAAGATTGAGTTAATTAATTCAAGAAACAATCACCTGGACAACAGCATCAATTGCAGTGTGTGCTTTGATTCAGTGTGAATTTGATAGTACGCATATCAAATTAATGTTCCACTTAAATTCTTGTGATTTTTTCCTCCTCATTTTAAATACACTTAACTTTAAATTGACCAATGAAGGCATGATAAGTATGTGAAAACTAAATATTTGATATTATCATGTGTAACCTCAAACAGGAAATAATTTGTGGGGCTTTTCCTCCACACTTTACAAGGTCATTAGTCATTAATGTGATCTGAAAAAAACATCCTCACATCCTTGATAATCACTGATTAACTAGTGGGGAAATCAAAGCTTTAAGTTGTATACTCCATGAGTCATCTCTCATGTATCATTACTTTTGGTCAAGGAAGTTAAAGTCAGTTCTGGAGGCCGTGACACAGCATTACTAGCATCAGGTATGTACAATAAAGTCACGCAAATATGCAGACGATCCAAGTGAAGATGGACATAGATAATGCCCGACAAAAATAAAACTATTATGTCATTGTTTTCTGTTACGTATATATCTTCTGTGATCAAAGTTAAGGATGTAAAAGAACTGTAGTAGTTTGGTTTGCTAATGAAGCTTGGTTGACTTGACAGTGGCGCGTTAAAAAAACGTTTATGAAAAATAAATTAAAAAAATCTGACATTTTACAGATTTATTTCTTAAATAACAATTCAATGTTTTATAGTGTAAGAAATAATTGTAAGATTCAGCCCTTATATTTACTAATGTTACATGAAGTATGATTAATAATGCTCTGTCACTTTTCAGGTATTTATTTATTAAAGCATTGTTTGTATCATTATTGGACCATTATCTTAGATTCTCTTTTAACTACATATTTGGCTGATGTCTCTGATATCTCCTTATCAGACATCACAAGTTGTGTGTCTGAAAGAACACAGTGTCTATATTTTCACAGCTGTCTATACAAGCCATGTAACAGCTCTTCTTCACCTTTGTTTTAGTCTCCACTAACAAACCCCTGGGGGAATAAATCACACTATTCTATCTTCTAAATGCTTCACTATGTTCCCCAACAAAATAAAGGAAGAATTTCATTGTATGACAGAGAACATGTTTCTTATTGTGCATATGACAATAAACACTTGGAATCTAGAACGAGCCACTAACTATGTCTGTCCCCCATCTAGTGCTGGGCAGATTCTGTTCATCACTAGACATTTTCACATTGTTTGCAAAATTGTCATTTGATCTATTTTTGTTATAATAATATAGATTATAGCAATTTAAAGGAATACTTCACCCATATGGAACCGGCGTTCTATCATTATAAAATCGCTATTATTATATAATGAATGAGGTTTTTCTTCCCTCAGTCTTTCCTTGGCCCAGCTGTCCTGTTAATCTTAATCTAAGGTTAGACAGTGAGACCATAAAACACTCTTTCTGCATTTTCTCCAGCTAGCAAAAAATTGCACATTTATACTGTATAGGATCTCAGACTTCAATACACCTTCATATT
The DNA here is from genome assembly GCA_026122265.1 of Ammodytes dubius. NCBI lineage: Eukaryota > Metazoa > Chordata > Actinopteri > Uranoscopiformes > Ammodytidae > Ammodytes > Ammodytes dubius. The sequence goes on from CM047509.1 coordinate 27,965,326, forward strand.
TCCACTAGTGAAGTAGGTCTTTACAGTGTAATCGGAAGTTGTTGTTTTTTTAAATCCCGGCCCTGCTTAGTACCTTGGTGACTCTCCCAGGTGGTTGAGCGCTCCCAGGGCATAGAGCTGCTCCAGCGCTAACACCAGCGTCTCATGAGGAGGCGGGTCCATGAAGTCAAAGTGAATCAGGTCGTTGATGCCTGCAAGCAACAACAAAATAATTAGCTTCATATTCAGTCAGAGCCAGCAGATAGTCATTTAATCTGATGCAACTGAATGACATCATTTTAATGGTAACCATATCCAGAACCCTGTAAGTGCTTCCTTGTGCCCTCACCCAGACTCTTCAACAGCAGGACTACATTTCCCAAGTTGGTCCTCTGAATCTCCGGCACCGTCGATTCCTCCATTTCATGTTTAAAGGCCCAGGCCGTGTAAAGCCTGAAACACTTCCCAGCAGCCACTCTGCCCGCACGGCCGGCCCGCTGGTTGGCTGAAGCCTGATTTCGAAAGAGAAGAATGTTTCATTACACTCCTAGATAAGATTCAACACCACTTGGACACCGACATCTTTGCTTGTGAAACATTAAAGACAAACAGTGGGCAGTTACCCTTGAGCAAGGCGTGACGATGAGTGACTCCATGCCGGTGCGGGCGTTGTAACTCTTCTGTTTGCAGAAGCCGGGGTCAATGACGTAGATGATGCCATCTATGGTCAGCGAGGTCTCTGCGATATTGGTGGCCACCACCACCTAGGATATGGGAAGGAGTGAAGGAACATGTGATAAGATAAAATACAGAACGCACAGCCCAAACAAAGCAGAATGAAGATTAAATCCAAACAAATGGGACACAAGACGTGATCAAAACTTTAAAATGCTTCTGGAACAGTGTGTAGAATTACCATAACAAGTCTCTCTATTTCTCATTGTGCTACAGCAACCTCTATTGGTGGATAATATGATATTTGGAAATGTAATCTGGGAAAAATAGAGGAATTCCTTCCTTGTTATTACTGGAGCTATTGTATCCTTTGAAATTCCTTCAAAAAGAAATAAACTTGCGCGGTTTTTGCTCAGTCTACTTCCTGACACATTACACCTACAGTGGCCTACTACATCCAGGGGAATTTTTTTATAAGGAAACAATAAGAGCTTCTCAGGTATTTTCCCACAAGACGTGGTCTGACCTTGCGGGCTCCGGGTGGCGTAGGGTTGAAGATCTTGGCCTGCATGTCAGAGGGCAGGTTGGCGTAGATGGGAAGGACCATCAGCTCTGCTATCTTGGAGCCAAGACGTCTGCATCTCTCCTGCAGCATCTCGCAACACGCTTCGATCTCCTCCTGCAAGACACACACAGGCAAAGAGGTCAAACAATCAACAAGTACACAATGAATGACAGCAGGCCACGCTACACTTTACTGTGTTTATGTTCTCTGTTGTCTACTGTTTCTCTTACTTAGAGAAATGGTAGAGAAATATCTTAAAAATATTTCACCCAAAATGAATGTAACATATTTGGACACCACAAAGGCACACACAGAACATGGAGAGATAGGCAACCAATCTCCAAGTATCAACTGTGTCAAACTAGGAAACTCTTGACAAAAATATTGAAAAAAGAAGAAGAAATAAATCCCATGCTTGATATACAAATACCTGTCCAGTGAGGAAAACCAAACAATCTCCAGGAGACTGTGTGACGTGGATCTGTAGCACTGACACCACACAAGCTTCCAGGTAGTCCGCCTCTGGAGCCTGGACAACACAAAGAAACCAACATCAACAGAAAAGTTAAAATGTTTGGTCCAGACAAATTTGACCTGGAAAAATTATTCGCATTTTAAAAAGCTATGTTTTGGGTGACACACACACAAACAAACCTATCTCTAGATCAAGGATGATGTCCTTACACCCGAACATTTTAAATATATTCATATTAATAACTGAGGAAAAACAAGACATTATTTGGCAATCATTAAGATTTAAGAGGCAAAGGACAAAAAGACTGCAATTTTTTAATCAGCGTTTTACATTTCTGTCCTTTTTCTATTAGGCATGAACCATAAACCTTATAATTCACCAATAAAAATAGATGTAATGTGCATTCAAACAACAGGCCAGTTCCTACCTTAGTGTAGAAGATATCGACGGGGAACCTCCTTCCAGGGATCCTGAAGACGGGCGCGTCATCAAAGAAGCAGGAGAATCGCTCCGTGTCCAGAGTGGCGCTGGCCACCAGAACCTTCAGGTCGGGTCTGAACCGCGCGATGTCTTTGATCAGACCAAACAGGATGTCTGTGTGAAGGGTTCGCTCGTGAGCCTCGTCTATTATGATCACACTGCAGGAAGAGGGATGGAGAGAGTATGGGGGGAGAGAGGGCATGAGTGAATGTGTACAGTCATTCATACCTATGTGTTCAAATAAATGTATTGTATTAAATGTTTAAAAATAAATACAGTAGCTGAATATAAAAAATAAAATGTAACCTTTATTAATAAAGGTAAATCCCATTGAGACCAGAGACTCTTTTTCAAGGGAGACATGTTCCCATTCACACGTTCCCATTAACTAACTATTGACATTCACAAACAATATTAAAAAGACATCTGACCCAAATTACACTCTTAAAATGGGATTAGAAGTAAGCAGGAAGACCAAAATGTAGATAACAACTAGAAAGCCACTGATCTACCAAGAGAATATAAGGAATTTCTGACGTCAAAAATTGATGCTAATCGGGGGCGTCTTTAGCTCAGTTGGTAAGGCTTCCCCTCCTGGGCTGGGCCCAGCAGCAGACCCGGGTTCGATTCCCGCCCGCGGTCGTTCTCTGCATGTCACTCCCCTCTCTGCCCCATTTCACCTCTGTCTCTCTGCACTATCAATAAAGCATAAAAAAATGCCCAAAAAATATCGTAAAAAAAAAATTGATGCTAATCAAAATAAATGAATAAATAAATAATAATCTAACACATATGGATTAACTTCAAATACAATTTACATGTCTCAACAGGTTGAAGAGCGTCTCCCTGTGAGGACCAGTTGTTAATTCCTTTGCATTACCTGTATGTGGCTAAGTCAGGCTCTGTGAGGAACTCTCGGAGCAGCATGCCGTCGGTCATGTACTTGAGAATGGTTCTCTCTGACGTGCAGTCCTCAAAACGAATACTGTAACCCACCTGGGAGAGGCAATAAAGTTAATATCAAAAATATTTAAAAAAAATGTAAATAGTAAACAATAATCTGATGAAAAATATGTTAGTATACAGATATAAAACACACTTAATTGCTATACAGCTCTTTAATTACATTCTATTCTATTGCCGAATCCAGAATGATTAAAGCTGTGTTTGTAATAAAGTGAAGATAAAATGGTGTAGGATGCTAATGTAGCCGGCTAACCTCATTCCCCAGCTTGACGCCCATCTCCTGTGCCACTCTGGATGCCACGGACATGGCTGCCACTCTGCGGGGCTGAGTACAGCCGATCTTCATGCCTCCTTGAGTGTAGCCCTGGGAGAGAGGACCAATATGTTGAGGGGAAGATTCATTTTCTCCAGTTTCTACTAGTGTTATGTTGACACACAGGTAGATATACATTATGGTGCATGCAATGGAGTCCAGCGCAGGAATAACGTTTTTTATTTTTTATTAATACAATTTTTGGTACTCCTCATGTAAACCAATATAAGTGAGCATTATTATCCGAAAATGGGAACTTTCTATTTAATCTGCTGCTCATATTGTCTTCAAGTCTCACTAACTTATTGGTGAGTAAAAATTGACCTATGACCAAAATGATCAAGAAAGCTATAATGATTAGGATTAATATGCACGTTTCCATGTGTGTGTTTGTTTGTGTGTGTTGTAAAAAAAGACATAACGGCAATAACTATATTGTGGAAGAAAAAGAAATATGCCCGTTACGATGCCATTATGAGATTCTCACATCTTCCAGGAGGTACTGAGGGATCTGGGTGGTCTTCCCAGAGCCGGTCTCCCCCTCTATGACCAGGATCTGGTGCTCTGAGATGGCGGCCAGCAGGTCTTCTCTGTAGGGGAAGATGGGCAGGCTGCGACGCACCTCCTGCATGGACTGTTTGGTCTGCTCTGCCATGGAGATAGCTGGGGCCTCCTCCGTCTGAACACAATGCAGGGTCAGAGAGAAAAGGACATTTACTGGATTATTCATTTCATAGTGGTAATAGTGTTTGACTGCAGATTGACAACCGTGAGAACGAGAACACAGGACACTTTGTTTAGTTCATGTGTTAATTTGTATGATCACGACAAATCGGGATCATACAAATTAAAATTAAACACAATTAAAAACAACAAAAGTTCCAAAGTACTAAACTGAGCCCCACCTTGTCCGCGCGAGTTCCCTTCATGGTCATGGCCGTGCTGACAAAGTCGATCATCTCGTCCTCCTCCAGGATGAGCTGGTACCTGTCCTGCTCCTGCCTCATGCCCTGCTCTCGCTCCCTCTTGGCCCCAAAGCTGAGGTTAGCCGTCTTCAGCCTCTCCTCCTCCCAGCGGCCCTGCTCTCCTCCCAGCTCCATGGGCGTTTCCTCCAGCTCCAGGTCTCTCTGAGGCACCTCCTGATCAACACAGACACATGGGGATGGAAAAGAGTTGAACCTATGTATTAGGGGTGTGAACGTTTACAAAAATTTCTAACCGTGTACACGACGGAATTTTTTTCGTGTACACGGTTAACCGTGACGTCATTGTCCTCGTGCGCCCACCGTCTTGTAGCCGCGCGGGCACACACACATACGCGTTCGCCTTACATGTGTTGGCCGTCATTATCGCCCTTCATTAATTTCCTGATAAATATAGCCTATCGCTTTCTACATGTCCACATTTATGAGGGTGAACAGGTGTTATAAAGTTCGGGCTACTTACGCGCGTAATTCACTTCAACCGAGTAACTTTAGTCTTTAGGTTATCTTTCATCACTCGTCCGTGGCTGTGAGTCGAGCACCGGCACGGCGACTCCCCGTGTGTGTGTGTGTTTGCGATTATACACACAGTCACACACACACGCCGAGGGACAGACAGATTGGGCCGACTAGCTTTTATCATCCCCAAGTAGTTTATTAGTGATGTAAAATCAGTAAATGCGTGTCTCCAGAACATATTTAAAAACTTTGAGGAAAAAAAAGAACATTTAACATTTTTAAGATTTTTTTTCGGTTTTCGTTTATTGATTTTCCCTAAACGGTTATGATTTACAAACGGTTAAACGTGTACACGTGTACACATGCACACCCCTACTATGTATGCACATAGTGCACCAAAACTTTCCTCACAGGGAAATTGGATCCCTGGAACACAGTTTTAAGTTAGAAAGCTTCCTGAAAAGTTACGGTTTCACTTTTGTTTATCAGCAGCAGGGCCCACAGTTTTTTAAACAACCATATTCTAGTCTTACATTTTGCTTCAATATAATTTTGTCTTGATTTATGATTATAGAATTATTCAAAATATGTTCTGTAAACTAACTGCAGGCCTGCAAACATAAACAAATCCCCTCCCTGAAACTGCATAGTGCACCTTTAAGTAGGCGCCTGTTGATGCACATTGCGTCCGTATCGGCCATAGCTCGTTGTTTCCATACCTTGCTTCTCTTCTCTTCGGGCATGTAGTATCTGTTCTTCCTCTCGTCCTGCTCCTTGGCTCCGGCCTTCTTGTAGTCTTTGGCGAGGTCTCGGAGGGTCCGTTTGTACTGCAGCTCCTTCCTCTCTCTGTCCGTCAGGTCGTCCGTGGCGAACAGATACTCATCGTCTTTGATCTCAGCCTCCAGGTCCTCCAGCTTCTCTGCTTCTCTCTTCTTCAGGTAGTCCCACCGAGAACGCTTCCTCAACTCTGGCAACTACAAGGCGAAAACGGGTACAACATTTAAGTACACATATATACTATTAAATACATTACTAGATTACTGAAGTGGTTCAGCTCTTGCCTACTTGGTTGACTGTCTCTCTTTATATTCTTTCAACTGCTGTCTTAATCAAGCACCAAAAACAATTCAAATGCACAATCAAGTAAGCTATTTCATTTAGAGCACAAATCTGTTTTTTTTCTACCAAAACTGTAGTAAAGATATTTAGGTCCTGCATTTCAGATGCCGATTGATCCTGTATATTAATGTTGGCAGCATGTCAGGAAAACCCTACTTTAGTACTGTAATCTTTGAAATAAACAACATGTTTTGTCCAAACATAGATATTGTACAGCATTCTTATGTGACTTTTTTTTTTTTTATGATTATTTTTTGGGCATTTTTAAGCTTTATTAGATATTACAGAGTTGAAATGGGGAGACAGAGAGAGAGGGGGGATGACCTGTAGTAAAGGTCCACGGGTCGGATTTGAACCCGCGACCACTGCAATGAAGGCCAATATGGTACACGCTCTATCCACTATGCCACCGGAGCGCCCTGATTCATATGACTATTAGGGGGGGTCTACGAGTCATAATAGTGACATATTTATTCAAAAACATATTTTTCAGCACAGACACTTAGGAGCAATAGAACCTACAACATTATTCTGATCATCTTCAGCCATCTTCAGTCTCTTCTGTGCTTCCTCGTAGGCCTGGAGAGAAACAAACAAAAAAGGCAAAATGTGTTTGTTTACCTTCATCTATGAACAAAGAAAATGCTTCAATAAAAATGGCTGTACTGTGTTGCATTTCATCCGTCTCTCACCTTTTTGTCTGTCCTCTCGGCTATGTTGCGAGTCTTGTCTTTGTCTTTCAGCTTGACTCGCTCGGCAAACGCGTCTCTCTCTTCGATGTCCACCTGTCGCTCTCTCTCTTCTTTCTCCCACTCCTCTTCCTCCTCCTCTTCTTCCTTCACTGGCTCCTTTTGGCTTGAATTATCCATGGTATTAGAAATGAAATGCATCAATCAAACTGCAATTTCTGTACAACATTCAAGTACACATATATACTTTTAAATACATTACTAGATTACTGAAGTGGTTCAGCTCTTGCCTACTTGGTTGACTGTCTCTCTTTATATTCTTTCAACTGCTGTCTTAATCAAGCACCAAAAACAATTCAAATGCACAATCAAGTAAGCTATTTCATTTAGAGCACAAATCTGTTTTTTTCTCTACCAAAACTGTAGTAAAGATATTTAGGCCCTGCATTTCAGATGCCGATTGATTCTGTATATTAATGTTGGCAGCATGTCAGGAAAACCCTACTTTAGTACTGTAATCTTTGAAATAAACAACATGTTTTGTTGTAGTTCCACTAGGAAAGTTCTGCACCAGTTTAAACATGGTACACAGTTTCTAATTGTTATGACTGTATGAACAGTTTGGGTGCAATTCCCACAATTTAAAACACATTTTGTCTTTGACTACCAACCCGATAAAACGTGCTACAAAAATCTAGATGAAACGACATCTGAAACAGCATTTTCAAATGTGATACACTTCAAGTTAAATATAAAAAAACATAGCATAATAACTCAGCTATAACTACTACCAGCAAATGGCACGAGGCAGCCTATCCTGCTGTTATATTAGCGTTATACACAAGCACACGTTATTGCACGGAACAATATGAAACAAGGCCATCAGACTGTTAAACCAGACTGACAATGTCACTTAGTCCACCACCCAGTGACCACCCCATCACTATTACAATCAAATCTTGCACTTTATATAGATGAATGACAGCCGGACTTGTACACAAGAATTTCACTATGCATTGCCCTGTGCAATTGTGTATGTGACAAACAACCAAACACAAAGTGAATCAGTGAATTACCTTTTGGGTGCCTCGTCCTCACTTGACGACTCGCTCTCTTTCTTCTTCCTGATGTGCTTCCTCTTGTTCCCTCTGTCCTTGTCTTTGCTTTTCTTCTTCTCTTTCTCTTTCTCCTTGACGGCGTCGCCATCGCTGTCGCTGTCCTCCAGCATCGTGTACGTGCGATTCTTCTTGTCCATCTCGATGGCCTCGCGTTCCAACGCACGCGCCGGCTTCTCAACTACCTGCTTGCGAGGAATCTATAATAACACACAGCGGTTTCAAAATACTGTTAATATAATAGGTTTCATTCACACCAAAACCTCCCATGCCTAAAATATGCAAGCAACTAATGTACTGTTTGAGAGCATTAACATTTTGTTTAATAATGTTGGGGAGATCTCACAAGTATAAATACAGTCCCCTCCATAAGTATCGGAACAGTGAGGCCAATTCCTTTATTTTTGCTGTAGACTGGAAACATTTGGGTTTGACACCAAAATATGAATATGAGAAAATAGATCAACATTTCAGCTTTAATTTCCAGGTATTCACATCTGGATCTGATACACAACTGAGAAGATAGCATTATTTGTAAAGGAACACCACATTTGTAGGAGAGCAAAAGTATTGGAACAGATAGACTTAAAATAAATGTAAGTGAATACGACCTAATATTTTGTTGCAAATCCTTCACTTGCAATAACTGCATCAAGCCTGTGACCTATTGACATCACACAACTTTTGCATTCTTCTTTTGTGAAGCATTTCCAGGCTTTCACCGCAGCCTCATTCTGTTGATGTTTGTTTACTCTCTTCAGTCTCCTCTGTAGCAGGTAAAATGCATCCTCTATAGGGTTTAAGTCTGGAGATTGACTTGGCCAGTCTAAAACCTTCCATTTCTTGACCCTGATTAACTCCTTTATTGTTTTTGCAGTGTGTTTTGGGTCATTATCTTGCTGCATGATGAAGGATCTTCCAATCAGTTTGGTTGCATCTTTCTTAAAATTGGCAGAAAAAATGTTTGTGTAAACTTCTGAGTTCATTTAGTGTTGCCATCATGTGTTACATCATCAATGAAGATTAATTAGCCCAGCCGAGAATAATTCATGCAAGCCCAAGCCATGACATTGCCTCCACCGTGTTTTACAGATGAGCTTGTATGTTTGGGATCATGAGCAGATCCTTTCTTTCTCCAAACTTTAGCCTTTCCATCACTTTGGTAAAGGTGCATCTTGACAACAACACAGTAACGCATGATGGCAACAGCAAAATGAACTCAGAAGTCTACAGAAACATTATGTCTGCCAATTTAAAGAAAGATGCAACCAAACTGATTGGAAGATCCTCCATCATGCAGCAAGATAATGATCCGAAAAAACTGCAAAAACAACAAAGGAGTTCATCAGGGGCAAGCAATGGAAAGTTTCAGACTGGCCAAGTCAATCTCCAGACTTAAATCGTATACAGCATGCATTGTACCTGCTAAAGAGGAGACCAAAGGGTGTAACCCCCCAAAACAAACAGCAACTGAATGAGGCTGCGGTGAAAGCCTGGAAAAGCATCACAAAAGAAGAATGCAAAAGTTTTGTGATGTCAATGGGTCACAGGCTTGATGCAGTTATTGCAAGCGAAGGATTTGCAACAAAATATTAAGTCTTATTCACTTTAATTTATTTTAAGTCTATCTGTTCCAATACTTTTGCTCTCCTAAAAATGTGGTGTTCCTTTACAAAAAAATGTATCTTCTCAGTTGTGTATCAGATCCAGATGTAAATACCTGGAAATAAAAGCTTAAATGTTGATCTATTGTCTCATATTCATATTTTGGTGTCAAACCCAAATGTTTCCAGTCTACAGCAAAAATAAAGGAAATCGCCTCACTGTTCCGATACTTATGGAGGGGACTGTATATACAGTATACATATATAAAGTACACAAACCACTTTGTGTTGGTCTATCACAAAAAATCCCAATAAAATAAATGTATGTGTGTGGTTGTTACGTGACAAAATGTGGAAAAGCTCAAGGGCTATGAATACATTTGCATGTCACTGTACCTTGTCAAAGAGCTCATGCGCAAAGGCAATCACACTGGGATCGATGTCGATAGTGCCCGTCTCCTCGAGGCGAGTCACAAAGTCGTCATGGCTCGATGCTCGCCGCGCCGTGCCGATCATGAACTGAGACACGTATCTGTCACTCAACCCCAGGATGTCATGGAGACGGTCATTCACCCACTGCTCTAGATTGGCCATGGTGTCTGTTGAGGGAGCAGTACAAAACAACACAACAAAACGGTTTAGCCATAATCCAGATGTAGATTTAAGACGGGTAATTAGAGAAACTGTTCCCCCCTGTATCATATATGGCATTGATGGTTTTTGTTCTTTGCAATTTTTACAGACTATGCAAAAAAATGGTAAGACGTTTCTTATGGATCTGATCATTTTGCATGACTGTAAGAACAAGAGACAGAGAATACCTTGATCAAAAGTGATTGAGGACAACATAGCATTTAACAGCAGCACAAGGAACCAGGTGGTTACAGTATTGCTGCATTATGTGGTGCTTTTTACTTTGCAACTAGACATTTAGCAGAATACATAACATCCACCATGCCATTAACTCCTGCACTACATGTAACACATAGCTAGCACATTCTGACACATACAATTCAAAGAAAAATATATTGATTGAATGTATTCAAATACTTTTTTCAGTGAATATTTGTCATTGTGCATTGTGTACGAGTCACATTGTGAATTGTTAATGTACGAGTCTGTCAAGTATGGTAAAAGCGCTTCTAGGCAAGGCAAGTGTATTTATATAGCACAATTCAGACACAAGGCCATTCAAGGTGCTTTACAGGGGCTTAAAATACATAGTATAGAATAGACATTAAAAAGGCGAATGAAAAGCATGAAAATAAAATAACACATTTAAATTAAATTAAATGTACAGACTGAGGTTAAAAGGGAGACAGAATAGTTCTTCAGATTTGATTAAAAAGAGCTGAGAGTTGCAGCAGACCTCAAGTTTTCTGGGAGTTTGTTCCAGATATGTGGAGCATAAACACTGAAAGCTGCTTCTCCTACATTATCATAGAGACAAGAGACCATCGTACGATTCACTTACCGCGTTTCTAAAAGCTGAAATAGCCTTGTTGTTGTTGTTGTGGTTAAAGTAGCGAGCTGTGAGTTAGCCAACTTAGCTAACTCCAGCTACAAATAAGGTGTACGTTTGAGTTTAGCTCACTCAAAAGTTCCCGTTTAGGACACGTAATATATACATACTTCCCTCCGTATCCATGTAAAACTTTTATGTGTGGCTTTGTTTTCTCACTTAGAAAAAAAACATCAGATATATTGAATACTCAATGCATGTTTTGCTAACCAAACGTTAGCTTCACGCACACAAAAGTCGAAAGCGGAAATACGTCATGCAAAACTAATCAGGGTCGTTGCAGCGCGTACTGCCCCCACGAGGCCATCTGCAAAACAACAATCACAGGTGTTAAAATAGCATAGATATAGGCCTACTAAAGCTCCGGAAAAAATTAAGAGACCACTCCAAATGTTCACTGTCTCTCGTTTTACTCTTTAGAGGCATATGTTTGAGTAAAATGAACATTTTGATTTTATAATATAAACTACTGACAACATTTCTACCAAATTCACAATAAAAATATTGTCATTAAGAGCACTTTCAATAAGTTATGTAGAGATAAAGATTTAAGAAAAATCCAGACTGTTCTCTTATTTTTTTCCAGGGCTGTATATGGTGTTTTATATATCTATGGTTAGTAGTAGCCTGTATAATAGTGTTATGTTGAGTTTTACCTACATCCTAATGATTGCATGCGCCTTAGCAAATGTGATCATGTCATAATGGAGTTTTTTTTTTTACAGTAAAGGAGTAAATAAGATAAAAACTTAGCCTTCCTATTAAAAAATATCCACATGGTAGATATTAAGTCTTACTAGAGTCTTAGCCTAAATCAAAATCGTGAGATAATTTCGAAATTGTGAGATAAAAGTCACTTGTTATGAGATAACATGGATAATAACGAGAGAAGTCAGAATTATGAGATAAACAGTCAGAATTATGAAGTAACAAGTAATGACGTAAATTCACAATTATCATACAAGTTCATTAATGATCCTAATAAAGTCAAAATTATGAGCATTCATCCCATAATTCTGACTTCTAAAGCCATGATTATGACTTATTATGTCTCAATAAAGATGGACGAAGAATTATGCTATTAAAAACAATATTGGGCATGCACAAAGTAAGTTGATATTGTCTTTTGTTTGTTTTGAAAGTGTCACAGATGTTCTCAACAAAAACGCCTAGGCTATATCACCTTACTTTTTCTTTTTGGCAAAAAAAAATACTAGGTGTGGCATTTCTACGCAGACTGTTATCTCCACATTGTTCTTCTGGTGTGGTTAAAAACTATTTTAGGGATTCGGCTACAGACCTGTAATGTGGTCGGTATCGGAAAAGTCACAGAAATCAAAATTACAAATATGCCTTTTGTCATAGATTAGCCGAATAAAATGTCTAAAAGCTGATCTTGAGTCAGTGTTATGTGGGATGGCACTGCTGCAGACCATGCGTAATTGACCGCTAAACACGGATGTGACCTCGCAACATCACACGTGAGCCTTGGGCATAAGCCTCGCTGCGGACTAACCCTCCAGTCCTCTCGGCTAGACCGACCTCTCACCTGCGACCGACCCGGGGGAAGATGAAGAAGACTCCGCAGATCATCCGAGGATCTCCGGTGTCTCCGCTGCTTCTGCTGCTGCTGACAGGAGTTTGCATTGACGGGTACAAGCCTGTCATCATCGTGCACGGTGTGTTGGATGGACCCAAACAGTTCGAAACCCTGGCTCGCTTCATAACCAAGGTAGGAGGACATCTCAAAAACGAACATGTCAAAATATGTAAAGTAAATGAACTGTTCACTCAGCACTCATCTTAAAGTTAAGTAACGGTAATAATATCACACTATAAAAAACAATATTTTTTTAGTAAGAGTACAACTTTTTTAAGTAACAAATGTAAGTGCAGAATGGCTTATTTCAGAATAATGTTATTATTGCGTTATGAATAGTGATGCATTTGGTGTAAGCATCCTTTTAATGTTTCAGCTAAAAGGTCCCACTGAAAAACTATAAGGATTCATAATTCTTTATCAGTTGATTATATTGTATTTTAATGATCTGAATCAAAGTTGCCTCACTAAAATGTTTAACTACATTTCGTAAAAAGCACAATGTTCTCCTATGATGTGTAATGGAGTGATGATATAAAGTAGCATAAAATGGACATAGCTGAAAATTGTACTTAACACTTGAGTAAATGTACGTACAGTATTTACCTTTCGACACTGATTCAAATATGTTTAAGGTTTGGTGCATGTGTTTTTGGTGAACCATAAACCCAATGATGTCAGGAGCCTTCTCCCTCTGCCCTGTTAACAGCACTAATTGCTGCCGCTCCAGTCTGCTCAGCCACACCTGCATCCACTCCTGCACTAATTAACCTGCCAGCTGCACTGCATTCCCTGCTCATCACCCTCTGTATATAAACCCTGGCTTTCAGTTACTCCTTGTCAGATCGTCTGCTAACCAGCACCAGTTACTCTGCCTGTTTCCTTCCGCTTCTGACTCCTATCTGCAATACCGGACCTGCTCTACTCTGTCTCTGAACATGCCCATACACTCCCTTTCCCCCAATCCTTCAATAAACTGTTGAACGTGACGCTATTGTGGTCCTCGTCTTGTTTGGGTCTGACAGTCATGCGGTCAACCTTACTCTCTGTATGTTCCAGGCGCTGCATGGCGGTGGGTTGTCCAGGGTTGTCGGGTTCCATGCTGGGTGAGACGTGCGCTGGGTCCATGTTTGGTCAGATCGTACTGTCAGACCCAAACAAGACGAGGACCACAATAGCGTCACGTTCAACAGTTTATTGAAGGATTGGGGGAAAGGGAGTGTATGGGCATGTTCAGAGACAGAGTAGAGCAGGTCCGGTATTGCAGATAGGAGTCAGAAGCGGAAGGAAACAGGCAGAGTAACTGGTGCTGGTTAGCAGACGATCTGACAAGGAGTAACTGAAAGCCAGGGTTTATATACAGAGGGTGATGAGCAGGGAATGCAGTGCAGCTGGCAGGTTAATTAGTGCAGGAGTGGATGCAGGTGTGGCTGAGCAGACTGGAGCGGCAGCAATTAGTGCTGTTAACAGGGCAGAGGGAGAAGGCTCCTGACAAATGATGCATTCGATAAGCATCTATTCAAAGAAACTCTTGAAAAAGTAGATTCTCACAAACAGATTATTTTTGTAAAGGAACTCTCAGATTTCAGGTGAAGTGAAAGTCAGACAGACAGTTTCAAGGTAATGATTTCTGTTCCCCTGTTCATTTCTATTCCTCATAGTTGGTTTTAGCTTCAGTATCAGATCCTGACTGACCTGACTGGATTGACTGTCATCAGCTTGATGTTTTTTTTGACAGATAAAGGAATAGTTCACCCATATGAAACCAGCGTTCTATAATTATAAAATCGCTATTATAATGAATTACGTTTTTCTTCCTTCAGTCTTTCCTCAGTCTTCCCTTGGCCCAGCTCTCCTGTAAATCCTAACCCTATATTTTCACATGTGTGATGTCACACATGGGAAAATATAGTTAGACCATAAAACACTCTTTCCGCCTTTTTCTCAGGCTAGGCTGAACCGATTTTTAACATTTTGCACATTTATTCGACATAGGATTTCAGAGTTCAATACACCTTCATAGTTCCACTGGTGAAGTAGGTCTTTAACTCGATCTATGATTACAGTGTTTCTACTCTGTTTCTCCCCTGCCACCCTTTTCACAGGAGCATCCGGGCACTGAGGTGCACGTGATTGACCGGTATAACTACCTGAAAAGTTTTGAGCCACTGTGGAAACAAGTCGAAGGCTTCAAGAAGTCTTTCAACTCCATCATGAAACACGCCCCTGATGGAGCCCATCTACTGTGCTTCTCACAAGGTCATCTTTCACATTCACACATCACAGAGACACCTCTAAATATACTAACACTCACTCACACACCCTGCCATAGCCAATTTCATATTTCACCCATGAAACAAGAAGTCTTTGAGCGCTGTGGAAGCTATTTTATATTGATTAGTTTAATTTTACTCTTTGACTTTTGCTGTGATTGAATCGGCCTGATCGGGGCTGACACTCTAGGTGTGGGCCAACACACTAAACTTCCTGGGGGATTCAAAGTAAACTCATCATATCATTGTCATCATCCTGAGCAACTCCTAGACTCAAATTAGCATTGAGTCAACAAGAGCCAGACTCGATTGATACATTGTTAGTCTACCACTGCCCTGTTCTACCATAGAACAGGGCAGTGGAAAGGATGTTAATGTCATGACTCCATATTAGTTTCACAAGGTATCGCCTGCTCACCGCACGCACGCACAAGCACCACGCACGCACCACACACACACACACACACACACACACACACACACACAAACACACACACACACCTTCATATACAGTTAATACCGTGCATATTAATAGAGATACAAATGTGGCCAAACATTTATCTGCTAATAAAGCCTGAACTCACACATAGCTGCACAACGCGATGCAAATATGTAACCCGCATGTTAAATAACACACATACACACCCTCTTCCAAGCACACACACACATTAAAGTAGAGGTACAATCTATATAGGCCTACCACCAGCCTTTAACTTTCACTTCCCCTTTACTGGCATAGCGAGATAGTTTTTTTTTAAACCAAGTAGCTCACAACATTTTGCATTTTTTTTCTTCTTATGGATGTTTTTATGTAAGATTAAGAAGCAAAAATGTAATAACCAAACGCAAATGTCAAACTTTTACACCTTAGATCGGGCAGGCAGCTATGCACTGATTTTCATTTTTACAACTTTCATCAGAAAAAATAAAAATCTTTATGTACTACTGTATATTTCCTGTAAATTCTATCCCCTACAACACACACAAACTTGCTTTTTGGAAATTAAACATAAATGCATGGGGGTCAAGAAAACAAACAAATGCTTGCTTCTGAAAAAAACATTGATGATATTTTTCATTAGCCATGCTACAAATTTGATGCAACATGTGCAGTGGGAGGCATCCACTTTGTCACCACAGTCATATCCGCTCCACTCTTAGCATAACAGATGGGCCTCTACAGAGGAATTAAACTATTGTAGATTTCACTGCATCAGATCATATACAATGTGTTTGGTCTGCTAGAAGCATGTCTCTTGACTTTGTCCTCTGCTTGTTCTGTCTCTAGGTGGTCTCCTTTGTAGGGCGCTTCTCTCCATGACTCCAGACCATAATGTGCACAGCTTCATTGCGCTGTCATCCCCACTGGCTGGGCAATATGGAGGTGAGGGGGATTCTTGTTATGTTATATTAAAGGTTCAGTAAGTGAGTTGGTCCTTTTAGGTAACTTCCTGTGACTGCAGTTAGCTGTCCCCTCGGCTCCTCGTCCCTACGTCACCACCACATGAACACACAACCGTCTTCATCAGATTGTGCCGTGATGGAGAGCAGCGAGTCATCGTTCACGGGCACAGAGACCCGCCTCTTCATAGCGCTCTATCTCCTGATTGGATAAAACGAGCGGGATACTCAACATTTTATCTGGCTAGTACTGCAAAGCTGAATGACTGGGAGACCTGTGTTATGAACTGTGCACACTGTTTAAGTGATTGCTGTATGAATATAGAGTGATTTAACACAAATGTTAACATAAAAATATCACTTACTTCTCCTTTAAGATAATCCCTTTCACTCCATGATATCAAACTGTATTGATTACTATTGATTCCTTATTTGCTTTTATAATACTGGACTTCTTTTCTCACTGTCTCCCTCCACAGACACAGATTACATCAAGGTGTTTCCTAAATACGTGAGGAAGGAGGTGTTTCGGTTTTGCTACAGCAGAGTGGGGCAGAAAGTTTCTGTTTGCGAATATTGGAATGGTAGGAATGATGGATGGTGTCTTCAGTGATTTGTAAAGAGAAAAAAATATTTGATCTTTAACTGAAGATATAAATGAAAATGTGCTACAACAACAACAGATACTTATCTTTTCCTCCTCAGACCCTCACCATAGGGACCGCTACCTGAAGCAGAAAAGCTTCCTGGCGATGCTCAATGGAGACATACCCCACAGTCACATGAAAGGTAATGGAATGAATGGTAGCTTTGTAGGGGAGAACGGGGTAAGTAGGCACACTTTTTACTCTAGTGAGAATTGCTCATCACCTAAACATCTTTCAATAGTCATTCCTACATTAAATTGAAGCTTAAGGTGTTGGCTTGAAATGTGTATCCCTCACTTTTTCTATCTTATTGTAATAAAGAAGAAATTAATCATCAAAGACACCTTTACACATTGTGACAACCAACCCCATCAAGGGGTCGGTTGTCAAACACTATGGGGTTGTTTGTCACAATGTTATCTTAATGGGAATAATCTTAAAAAGAAGGCAAGAAAGTAGAACAAAATTTGAAAGTTTAATTGCATTGTCAAGTTGACAAATAGGCCTACATAACTTACTGTAGCCTTGGCAGCTGGTCTAGTTTGGGATGCACTGGGTTGTTTTGATTTTGTTGCCCTTTTTCCTTTTGTATGCTAGCTGCCTTTTCCTGCTCTATTCTTTCCTTCTCTGGGGTGTCAGTGAGGATACAGCTTGACAATTTCTTTCGTTATTGGGTTCCTTTTCTGGCTGCAGCCTTGAGATAACATGTGACAACCAACCCCCCAAGAAATGTGACGACCAACCCCAACTTGAATTTATTGCTAGCATCAAGGCCAACAACCATCTGACAACTAATTAGCTTGCTAACCACAATCTAAACTATAGTTTACCCTTCACACTTTGTATGGGTAACAAGTGTTTTGTTATAAACCAATTGTGTAAAAGCCTAGAAGAAAAATACTGAGGAGCTAAATATTTTCAATTTGACATGAAAAACACAAACAGTCGTCTCACCTCAAATTCAGCAGTCTAACTCCAAGGAAGACTATGTAGGTGACCTCTGATCCCAATTCTGGATATTTACATACCAAAATTTCACAGACAGCGCCTTCTGGTTCCGAGATATAACGATTGTGACAACCAACCCGTGTGACAAATTACCCCGTTCTCCCCTACTGTACACTTGTAAATGACTGTGGCTCAGGTGGTAGAGCGGGTCGACCAATGATCGAAGGGTTGGTGGTTCGATCCCCGCCCTGCCACTTGTGTCATGGTTGTTGTGTCCCTTGGGCAAGACACTTCACCCACCTTGCCTCATGCGAATGTCGATAGTAAGCCTGTGTAAATGGGAACAGGTCTCCCTTAAAAAGAGTGTCCGTTCTCAATGGGATTTACCTGTATGAATAAAGGTTAAAAAAAAAATAGACAGTAGGAATATACACTGTACAGTAACATATTTCTCCACTTCACCCCTCTCAGCATGGAGGGAGAACTTCCTGCTCATCAAGAAGCTTGTGCTGATTGGAGGACCAGATGATGGAGTCATCACACCGTGGCAGTCCAGGTTGGCCTGTCGTCCAAGTTTTAGGCTGTGTTCGAAAAGCCATACTAACGTCCTACTCATACTAAAAGCCCTACTAACGTCCTACTCATACTAAAAGCCCTACTAACGTCCTACTCATACTAATGTTGACGTCAATTTGAGTGTGTTGTGGTTGTGTATGCAAGTTTGTGTAGGCGAAAAATGCCCGGATGAGTATTTCTGCTTAATTATACAGTGGTGGATTCAACAGCTTTTGTATAACATGCTCGTAAGGGCAGAACAATTAAATCAGAGCGGAAAACTTAAACTAAAACACTACTTTTTGTTTAAGTTCTGACTTTATTTTAGTAAAATATAATGTTTGCTTCTGTCCATTTCCGTCTTATCTTTGCTATTCGATATAGTTTTTTTAGGAGAATATTGACTAGGACTATTTACAACTGTCTTCTCTGTTTCTAAACAGCCACTTTGGATTCTATGACAGTAACGAACACATTGTAGAAATGAGGAACCAGGAGGTAAGCTGCAAACTGAAGTTCACATTTCATTGCAACTCTGTTAAACCTCATGCAATGCCTTCTTTCATTTTCATATCTCAAATTAAACATCCTTAGTTCTCTCCCTTTATGGTGTAATACATTGTTTTTGTGTTGGGTGACTCCTTTCTCTTCATCTCTCCCTTTAACAGTTTTACAGGAACGATACGTTTGGGCTGAAGATTCTTGACGCTCGCGGTGACGTGGAGAGGTGTGTTCACTCTGGTGTGAAGCACGTCCATTGGCACTCAAACCACACAGTGTTCAGGACCTGCATGCAGAAGTGGCTCACATGAAAACAACAACTCACCCGCGCTGAGTGTGAGAGATGTCCATGCAAGGTGTAGCTCAATTGAAATAGACTATATAGATGTCCAATGGCTCCTGCTTGGGCAAAGATGTGCAGAATATATCAATTTAGAAATAGAAGAGAAAAGCACATTTTGCAGATATGCCCAGCGTTCCAATACCCGTACTTCCCTACTATTTAGTATGCCAGAAAAAGATTTAGGATGTCCCAATAAATGCACGTCAATTGTAGTATGCTGAAAATACATAAATGCCCCACTAATTTTGGAGTATTCGGCTTTATTTTTTACATTTCTCGACATAATGTGGCCCTAAAACTCTCCTGTACTTTAGTATGTAGTGTAGTAAAAATAAAAAGTATGTGATTTGAGGGGCGCACTTAGCTCAGTTGGTAGGGCGTCCCCCCCATGGGCCTCGGCCAGCAGCGGATCCGGGTTCGATTCCAGCCCGCGGTCGTTCTCTGCATGTCACTCCCCTCTCTGTCCCATTTCATCTATGTCTCTGTACTATCAATAAAAGCATAAAAATGCCAAAAAAAATCTTTAAAAAAAATAAAAAAGTATGTGATTTGGAACGCAGATTTAGTATGCCCCCTTTTCTCCTTTTTGTAGTTTTGCTAACAATATTGCTCCGGGATTGGCAATGGAGCTCTGTCAGTTGGTTGGGATCAGACCGTAACAAATAAGCAACAATTAGGATGGAACACCATGAAACATTGTACAAACATTCCTTATATTATCCCTTTGAGAAAAACTCTATTGCTTTGGTGATATCCGGTTTTTCCTCACATCAAACTAATATTGCAAAAAGTGTGCAAACATTAACATCAGCATGTGTTATTAGCATTGTTGGCTACATTTACATGCTAGGACTAAGCACAAAGCACCACCGTGCCTAAGAACAGCTCAAAGACCCACTGAAGGCACAAAGCCAGAAATAGGTTGAAGCAAATTGCTTAATGAGGCATTGTGGGAACTATGGAGTAACAGGACTCTGAAAAATGTGTTTTCTCATTTGCATTAATGATCAATTATGCTTTTAAATTATAGAAACATTCTTAAAAGGTCATAAATATATCAGGTAACAGTCTGTAGTGACAGTGAGCTGATGATCACAATCAATCATTCACTGTCCTCTGGTGGAAGTTTTTTTTTTACTTTGGAGTGTTGTAAAGGTTTTTGGATTCACACTGCAATGAATGACATTGTATTTGATTATATATATATTATATCTGTATTAAACTGATTTGTACGAACACGAGTCTCTAATTCTCTAAGATGGTTTATTAATTAATTTTAATTGGCATGCAATCGACCATTACATCCATTCTGTAATTCCAAATTAAGTCGTTCCAAAATGCATTGTAAGAAATGTTTGATTATTTTTATTTTGGGTGGCGATTACCTCTGAAATATCTATGTTACTGACAGCCCACAAGAATAGGAAGTTATATAAATAGGCCAAATAGCAAACTTATTAAACTTCACATTTCAAATTGATTATGACATTGTCAGCGTTGCTTATTCAACAACTTCAGTAGTCTCCATAAAAAACTGCATGTGTGAATTTTAGTGACTGTTTGTTTTTACCAAAGGAAAGATCCTAAAACATCCTCAAGAGGGCGCAAGAGAGTTAAAGATTATGAGCGAGGAGTCCTCAGCCAATAACTCACCCATATCTTCATATCTTAACACACTGACATGAATCACACATTGATGTCATCCAGTGGGACACTTCCGGACGAAAACACTCCATTTGTAATCTGAAGGAGGCTTTTGTTTCTCATAATTGTGAAGAAAAAAAGTTAGTCGGAGGAGGGGGGGGGGGGGGGGGGGGGGGGGGTATAGGCAGCTGGTGATTTTGAATTATTATTATTAGGCCTATATTTTTTTCAAATAGCAAAAACTGCCTGCACCTTTAATGCATTTGTTTTAAAAAGACACAGCAGCCCTATTAATTAAACCAGTGTTTGCAGACCCGACCTCCTGTATATCGGGGGGAAATTATTTGGAGTCTGCATTTTTCTGTATTTAACAGTGTTTGTGTAAATGATATGATCAATAACAGGCACGTCACTGATAAGGCGTCCCCCGCTCCTTCGCCTCCTCCTCCCCACACTATAGGCGCTCCAGTGCGCGCCCCCTCGAGCACGCGCTGGAGCGCGAGAGCTTTCATTCAATCGTGTTGTCATCTGATGACAGGGACCTAAAGTTGGAGAGGCAGAAAAGAAAGCTCTCTGGGGCACAAAACAGAAAACGGGAAGATTGAGAAGGAGAAAGATTGCGTGTTTTATATGGCCGATTGTATTGATTAATGCACACTGATTATCGGCCGCGACTCGCGGATTGTCACTGCAGATCTACGTGTGTGTCACCTCAAGTTTTTGACTATATCTGTTTCCACTGTTTTTGAATGGTAGTGTAGTGATTAGCCTATAGCAGGTCAGCGCCAAAACAACACGCTCACCTGTTTCCCACTATTATCATATTTTGCACCATTCCAGCGCACGACTGAGTTGTGTGTGTGTGTGTGTGTGTGTGTGTGTGTGTGTGTGTGTGTGTGTGTGTGTGTGTGTGTGTGTGTGTGTGTGTGTGTGTGTGTGTGTGTGTGTGTGTGTGTGTGTGTGAGAGAGAGAGAGAGAGAGAGAGAGAGAGAGAGAGAGAGAGAGAGAGGCAATGTGCCAGACTCACAATTTCAGTTGATTAAAATCTATAAATAACTAAACATGAAAAGACTGGTTAAGTTTGTCACCAAATTCCCTTACAATAAACTATACTCTCTCTCTCTCTCTCTCTCTCTCCTGTAATACTGTATGTGTAACTTAGGCCTACACACTATTCCTTAGCCCTGTACATCATACTTAGTATTGCACAACATACTTCAAACACTATACATGTACATTAGCCCTGCAGCTCACCCGCAGAAAGCATTTCCTCAGAAATTTGTTTTTTGTCGTTACACTCATAGCTCCAAAGAAAAACCTATTGTTCTAGTTGGGCTTACCTGGGAATCTACTTTTGGAAGAGCTTCAGTATCAGATCCTGACTGATCTGACTGGATTGACTGGTATACACACTCAGTCATCAGGCTGATGTTTTTTTGACAGTTAAAGGCAAGGCAAGGCAAGGCAAGTTTATTAGCACAATTCAAACACAAGGCCATTCAAAGTGCTTTACAGGGGCAAGATTAAAATACATAAAACACATTAGAAGACATTTAAAATCGAATGAAAAGAAGTAAAACATTTAAATTAAATTAAAAGTACAGGTTAACATGGAAACAGAAAAGTCTTCAGACTCGATTTAAAAGAACTGAGGGTTGCAGCAGACCTCAAGTTTTCTGGGAGTTTGTTCCAGATATTTGGTGCATAAAAACTAAAAGCTGCTTCTCCTCGTTTAGTCCTAACTCTTGGGACTGTAAGTAAACCTGTCCCAGACGACCTAAGGGCTCTGGACGGTTCATAACGTATCAGCAGATCAGTAATGTATTTTGGCGCTAAACGATTTAGTGCTTTATAAACCAACATCAGTATTTTGAAATCAATTCTTTGAGTGACAGGAAGCCAGTGTAAAGACCTCAGAACTGGGGTAATGTGATCCACTTTTTTGGTCCTATAGTGAGGACTCGAGCAGCAGCGTTCTGAATTAGCTGAAGCTGTCTGATAGATTTTTTTGGAAGGCCTGCAAAGACACTATTACAGTAGTCAAGTCTACTAAAGATAAATGCATGGACACGTTTTTCTAAATCTTGCTGAGACATAAGTCCTTTGATTCTTGATATGTTTTTAAGGTGGTAGTATGCTGACTTATTAATTGATTTAATGTGTTTCTTGAAATTCAAGTCGGAGTCTATGACAACACCAAGATTTCTGGCTTGGTGTGTGGTTTCTAGCATAACAGATGTAAAAAAAAACCCAGACCCCCCTAAAGGGGTTTGTTTTCGGATATGTCACCTTTTTCATGTCTTATGAGTTTGCATGCCTGACACTAGTGAGGCCACAAAAACGCCTGCTAAGTGTCTGCATACCCCCCCAGAAAGTGGGTAGTTGCGCCCCTGGATGGCACTGCTGAAGACCATGCGTAATTGACCGCTAAACACGGATGTGACATCGCAACATCACAAACGATAATACAGTCAGGAAGCCTTCATTGAGATCTCTCTCACGTCACGCCCCTTGGGTAAAAGCCTCGTTGCGGACTAATCTCTCAGTCAGACCGACCTCTCACCTGCGACCGACCCGGGGGAAGATGAAGAAGACTCCGCAGATCATCCGAGGATCTCCGGTGTCTCCGCTGCTTCTGCTGCTGCTGACAGGAGTTTGCATTGACGGGTACAAGCCTGTCATCATCGTGCACGGTGTGTTGGATGGACCCAAACAGTTCGAAACCCTGGTTCGCTTCATAACCAAGGTAGGAAGACATCTCAAAAACGAACATGTCAAAATATGTAAAGTAAATGAACTGTTCACTCAACACTCATCTTAAAGATAAGTAACGGTAATAACATCACACTATAGCCTAAAAAAATATATTTTTTTAGTAAGAGTACAACTTTTTTAAGTAACAAAAGTAAGTGCAGAATGGCTTATTTCAGAATAATGTTATTATTGCGTTATGAATAGTGATGCATTTGGTGTAAGCATCCTTTTAACGTGTCAGCTAAAAGGTCCCACTGAAAAACTATAAGGATTCATAATTCTTTATCAGTTGATTATATTGTATTTTAATGATCTGAATCAAAGTTGCCTCACTAAAATGTTTAACTACATTTTGTAAAAATCACAATGTTCTCCTATGATGTGTAATGGAGTGATGATATAAAGTAGCATAAAATGGACATAGCTGAAAATTGTACTTAACACTTGAGTAAATGTACGTACAGTATTTACCTTTCGACACTGATTCAAATATGTTTAAGGTTTGGTGCATGTGTTTTTGGTGAACCATAAACCCAATGATTCGCATTCGATAAGCATCTATTCAAAGAAACTCTTGAAAAAGTAGATTCTCACAAACAGATTATTTTTGTAAAGGAACTCTCAGATTTCAGGTGAAGTGAAAGTCAGACAGACAGGTAATTATTTATGTTCCTCTGTTCATTTCTATTCCTCATAGTTGGTTTTAGCTTCAGTATCAGATCCTGACTGATCTGACTGGATTGACTGGTATACACTCTGTCATCAGGCTGATGTTTTTTTGACAGGAATACTTCACCCATATGTACGGAAGAGGATTAGGGCCACACATGAAAAAAAAAAAAAGTTCTGACTTTATTCTCAGAATTCTGACTTTTTTCATGAAATTCTGACTCTTTTTTTTTGTTCATGAAATTCTGACTTTTTTTTTTGCTCGTGAAATTCTGACTTTTTTTTGTTCATGGAATTCTGACTTTTTTTTTTGTTCATGAAAAAAAAAAGGTCAGAATTCTGACTTTAAAGTCAGAACTACGGGTACTTGTAAGGACCAACCTCCGTGGGAGAGCCTACTTGTGCAAAAATGACTTCCCTTAGCAACTTATTGCGGGTTCGAGGGGTTCAAGAAGAAGTTGTTTGTTAATGGAAGACCAAAAGGTGAGTGAAACTGTAATATGTGTTGTTTTGGTACAGGGTGCATGTCTTTTAATAGGTCCATGGTGCATGAGGTGACAGTGTGCATATTAGCTAACACATGTGCAACTCTAGGCACCAAAACAACACATATAGTTTCACGCACCTTTTGGTCTTCCATAAACGAAATGGCTTCTTCAGGAACCCCTCGAACCCGCAAGAAGTCGCTAATGGAAGCCATTTTAGCACAAGTAGGCTAGGGCTACTGGCTACTCTCATGGACGGCTACTCTGCATGTGGTTTCCTCCTACTGCATAAAGCAAAGTGTCTCTCCCACGGAGGTTGGTCCTTACAAGTACCCGTAGTTCTGACTTTAAAGTCAGAATTCTGACTCTTTTTTTTTTTCATGAACAAAAAAAAAAGTCAGAATTTCATGAACAAAAAAAAAGTCAGAATTTCATGAACAAAAAAAAAGTCAGAATTTCATGAACAAAAAAAAAGCCAGAATTTCATGAAAAAAGTCAGAATTCTGAGAATAAAGTCAGAACTTTTTTTTTTTTTTTAACCTTTTTTTTTTTTTCATGTGTGGCCCTAATCCTCTTCCGTACATATGAAACCAGCGTTCTATAATTATAAAATCGCTATTATAATATAATGAATGAAGTTTTTCTTCCCTCAGTTTTCCCTTGGTCTTTTAAAAGTCCCCAGAGCTAGGACTAAACAGGGAGAGGCGGCATTCAGCGTTTATGCCTGAATGACTGCCAGAGAGTCTGAGGTCCGCTGAGACTCTCAGCTCTTTTAAATCGGGTCTCAAAACGTTCTTGTTTCCCTTTTAACCTATAATTTTTTTATTTTATTTTTATTTTTTGGTAAAATGTTTTAATTATTTTATTTAAATGTTGTATTTTTATCCATGTTTTAAATTTGTTCCTTTTTTGTATTTGTATTCTTTATTTGATTTTAACCCTGTGAAGCACCTTGAGTGGCCCTGTGCCTGAAATGTGCTCTATAAATAAAATTGCCTTGCCTTGCCTTGCCTTGGCCAAGCTCTCCTGTAAATCCTAACCCTATATTTTCACATGTGTGATGTCACACATGGGAAAATATAGGGTTAGACAGTTAGACCATAAAACACTCTTTCCGCCTTTTTCTCAGGCTAGGCTGAACCGATTTTTAACATTTTTGCACATTTATTCGACATAGGATTTCAGAGTTCAATACACCGGTGAAGTAGGTCTTTAACACGATCTATGATTACAGTGTTTCTACTCTGTTCCTCCTCTGCCACTCTATTCCCTTTTCACAGGAGCATCCGGGCACTGAGGTGCACGTGATTGACCGGTATGACGACCTGAAAAGTTTTGCGCCACTGTGGAAACAAGTCGAAGGCTTCAAGAAGTCTTTCAACTCCATCATGAAACACGCCAACGATGGAGCCCATCTACTGTGCTTCTCACAAGGTCCTCTTTCACATTCACACATCACAGAGACACCTCTAAATATACTCACACTCACACACACCCATTGCCAATTTAATATTTCACCCATGAAACAAGAAGTCTTTGAGCGCTGTGGAAGCTATTTTATATTGATTAGTTTAATATTACTCTTTGACTTGAACTGTGATTAAATCTGCTTGATGGGGGCTGACACTCTAAACTTCCTAATGGATTCAAAGTAAACCCATAATATCATTGTCATCATCCTGAGCAACTCCTAGACTCAAATTAGCATTGAGTCAACAAGAGCCAGACTCGATTGATCCATTGTCGGTCTACCTACCATCTGATCATGTCAATATAAAACAGCACTTTGTGTGTATACAATTCAGACCAGACCCTGCAGCATTACTCTAAGCAGGATGCTCTGGTCTCCTCTCCATAGATGATTGCTGAGTCTGACCATCATCATCTGTATTGTCTTTTGAAACTAAGTAAAGATTTTTTTTCATGTTGGACTTGAGGGAAGTTTTCTTCACCAAAAATAAACTTCTTCCACAGCGCTCAATCATCTAGGGACAATTTGGGTTGAAACATCTATTTTAAACATGGGGGTCAAGAAAACAAACAAATGCTTGCTTCTGAAAAAACATTGATGATATGTTTCATTAGCCATGCTACAAATTTGATGCAACATGTGCAGTGGGAGGCATCCACTTTGTCACCACAGTCATATCCACTCCACTCTTAGCATAACAGATGTGCCTCTAAACAGAGGAATTAAACTATACTAGGGATCACTGCATCAGATCATATACAATGTGTTTGGTCTGCTATAAGCATGTCTCTTGACTTTGCCCTGTGCTTGTTTTGTCTCTAGGTGGTCTCCTTTGTCGGGGGCTTCTCTCCGTGATTCCAGACCATAATGTGCACAGCTTCATTGCGCTGTCATCCCCACTGGCTGGGCAATATGGAGGTGAGGGGGATCCTTGTTGTGTTATATTAAAGGTTCAGTAAGTGAGTTGGTCCTTTTAGGTAACTTCCTGTGACTGCAGTTAGCTGTCCCCTCTCTCAAGCCTACGTCACCACCACATGAACACACAGCCGTCTTCATCAGATAGTGCCGCGATGGAGAGCAGCGGGTCATCGTTCACGGGCACAGAGACCCGCCTCTTCATAGCGTTCTATCTCCTGATTGGATAAAACGAGCGGGATACTCGACATTTTATCTGGCTAGTACTGCAAAGCTGAATGACTGGGAGACCTGTGTTATGAACTGTGCACACTGTTTAAGTGATTTCTAACACAAATGTTAACATAAAAATATCACTTACTTCTCCTTTAAGATAACCCCTTTCACTCCATGATATCAAACTGTATTGATTACTATTGATTCCTTATTTGCTTTTATAATACTGGACTTCTTTTCTCACTGTCTTCCTCCACAGCCACAGATTACGACTGGCTGTTTCCTAAATACACGACGAAGGAGATATTTCGGTTGTGCTACACCTGGTTGGGGCAGAAAATTTCTGTTTGCGAATATTGGAATGGTAGGAATGATGGATGGTGTCTTCAGTGATTTGTAAAGAGAAAAAAAGATTTGATCTTTAACTGAAGATATAAATGAAAATGTGCTACAACAACAACAGATACTTATCTTTTCCTCCTCAGACCCTCACCATAGGGACCGCTACCTGAAGCAGAAAAGCTTCCTGGCGAAACTCAATGGAGACATACCCCACAGTCACATGAAAGGTAATGGAATGAATGGTAGCTTTGTACTGTACACTTGTAAATGACTGTGGCTCAGGTGGTAGAGCGGGTCGACCAATGATCGAAGGGTTGGTGGTTCGATCCCCGCCCTGCCACTTGTGTCATGGTTGTTGTGTCCTTGGGCAAGACACTTCACCCAATTTGCCTTGTGTGAATGTCGATAGTTAGCCTGTATGAATGTGTGTGTGAATGGTTACGTGTAAATAGGAACAGGTCTCCCTCGAAAAAGAGTCTCCGGTCTTAAAGGGATTTACCTGTATAAATAAAGGTAAAAAAATAAATAAAAAAAGTGCAGTAAGAATGTCCAGTAATAATGCATATCCCCACTTCACCCCTCTCAGCATGGAGGAAGAACTTCCTGCTCATCAAGAAGCTTGTGCTGATTGGAGGACCAGATGATGGAGTCATCACACCGTGGCAGTCCAGGTTAGCCTTTCGTCCAAGTTTTAGGCTGTGTTCGAAAAGCCCTACTAACGTCCTACTCATACTCATTTTGACGTCAATTTGAGTGTGTTGTGGTTGTGTATGCGAGTTTGTGTAAGCGAGAAATGCCCGGATGAGTACTTGCTTCCGGGAAGATTTTGTGTATGGATCGACAGGTTACTTTTCCTACTCAACTGCCACGGAAGTTTTTTTTTAAATTCTTTATTTGTCCGACGAACCTCGCATACACAATCGATCGTTAAGTAGACAGTAGCATACATGTTGAGTATAGGAGGGAGGATGTTAGTAGGGCTTTTAGAAAAAACACAGCCTTACAGTTCATCTCCGTACTGTTGATCCTCCGTCATTCCAATATGCCTGTGATAAAGATGCTTAATTACACAGTGGTGTTACTCATTACTTTTGTATAACATGCTCATGAGGGCAGAACAATTCAATCAGAGAGGAAAACTTTAAATATTAGCATACTGTATATACAGCCTTTTTTCCCCATGTAAACATTACATACAATTATAAAATTGGTTAACAGGCTTTCCAATTAAAAAAATTAGAAATTGAAATCACTACTTTTTGTTTAAGTTCTGACTTTATTTTAGTTAAATATATTGTTTGCCTCTGTCCTTTTCCGTCTTATCTTTGCAATTCAATAGAGTTTTTTTAGGAGAATATTGACCTGAACTATTAACAGCTGTTTTCTCTGTTTCTAAACAGCCACTTTGGATTCTATGACAGTAACGAACACATTGTAGAAATGAGGAACCAGAAGGTAAGATGCAAACTAAAGTACACATTTCATTGAAACTCTGTTAAACCTCATGCATTGCCTAGGGGGCGCCCTTAGCTCAGTAGGTAGGGTGTCCCCTCCCCCGGGGCTGGGCCCAGCAGCAGACCCGGGTTTGATTCCCGCCCGTAGTCGTTCTCTACATGTCACTCCCCCTCTCTGCCCCATTTCACCTCTGTCTCTTCATACTGTCAAATAAAGCATAAAAATGCCAAAATATATATATATATATATAAAAAAAAACTCATGCATTGCCTTGCTTCATTTTTATTTCTCAAATGAAACATCCGTCTCTCCTTTTATTGTGTAATAAATTGTTGCGTTGTTTTTATAAAACACACAAACAAAGAAAATATAAGGAGAAAATAAATTGTTGCTTTGGGTGACTCCTTTCTCTCCATCTCTCCCTTTGACAGTTTTACAAGAACGATACGTTTGGGCTGAAGACACTTGACGCTCGCGGTGACGTGGAGACGTGTGTTCACTCTGGTGTGGAGCACGTCCATTGGCACTCAAACCACACAGTGTTCAGGACCTGCATACAGAAGTGGCTCACATGAAATCAACAACTCACCCCACTGCGGCCGCACTGAATGTGAGAGATGTCCATGCAAGGTGTAGCTCAATTGAAATAGACTATATAGATGTCCAATGGCTCCTGCATGGGCAAAGATGTGCAGAATAGATCAATTATATTTTAGAAATAGAAGAGAAAAGCACATTTTGCAGATATGCCCAGCGTTCCAATACCCGTACTTCCCTGCTATTTAGTATGCCAGAAAAAGATGTAGGATGTCCCAATAAATGCACGTCAATTGTAGTATGCTGAAAATACATAAATGCCCCACTAAGTCGCATTTTGGAGTATTCGGCTTTATTTTTGACATTTCTCGACATAATGAAAAAGAAAACTAAAACTCTCCTGTACTTTAGTATGTAGTGTAGTAAAAATAAAAAGTATGTGATTTGAGGGGCGCACTTAGCTCAGTTGGTAGGGCGTTCCCCCCATGGGCCTCGGCCAGCAGCGGACCCGGGTTCGATTCCAGCCCGCGGTCGTTCTCTGCATGTCACTCCCCTCTCTGCCCCATTTCAACTCTGTCTCTGTACTATCAATAAAGCATAAAAATGCCAAAAAAAAAAGTATGTGATTTGGAACGCAGATTTAGTACGCCCCCTTTTCTCCTTTTTGTAGTTGTGCTAACAATATTGCTCCGGGATTGGCAATGGAGCTCTGTCAGTTGGTTGGGTTCAGACGTAACAAATAAGCAACAATTGGGATGGAACACCATGACACATTGTACAAACATTCCTTATCCCTTTAGAGGAAAACTCTATTGCTTTGGTGATACCCGGTGTTTCCTCTGACACGCCAAACTAAAATTGCAAACATTATAATAATCATGACACTTACTTAACATCAGCATGTGTTATTAGCATTATCATTGTGGGCAACATTTCCATGCTAATTCTAGGACTAAGCACAAAGCACCACCGTGCCTAAGAACAGCTCAAAGACCCACTGAAGGCACAAAGCTAGAAATAGGTTGAAGCAAATTGCTTAATGAGGCATTGTGGGAACTATGGAGTTCTTAAAAGGTCATCAGGTAACAGTCTGTAGTGACACAGTGAGCTGATGATCACGATCAATCATTCACTGCCCTCTGCTGGACGTTTTTTTTATATGTTGGAGAGTTGTAAAGGTTTTTGAATTCACACTGCAATGAATGACATTCTGTTTGATTCTTGGAGAATATCTGATATCTGTACTGTACTTTATATCTGTATTAAACTGTTTTGTACGAACAAGAGTCTCTCAATCTCTAAGATGGTTTATTTACTTATTTAAATGACATTCAATCGACCATTACATCCTATATGTAATTCAAAACTAAGTCATTCCAAAATGCATTGTAAGACTTCTTTTTTTTTTTTTGGGTGGCGCTTACCTCTGAATTATTTATGTTACTGACAGCCCACAAGAATAGGAAGTTATATAAATAGGCCAAATAGCAAACGTATTAAACTTCACATTTCAAATTGCTGATGACATTGTCAGCTGTGCTTATCAACAACTTCAGTAGCCTAGTCTCTGTAAAAAACTGCATGTGTGATTTTAGTGACTGTTTGTTATTATCAATTGATAAAAAAAAAGCCAAAGGAAAGATCCTAAAACATCCTCAAGAGGGCGCAAGAGAGTTAAAGATTATGAGCGAGGAGTCCAGCCATATAATAACTCACCCATATGATATTTTCACACAGCAGACATGAATCACACATTGATGTCATCCAGCGGGACACTTCCAGACGAAAACGCTCCATTTGTAATCTGAAGGGGGGTTTTGTTTCTCATAATTGTGAAGAAACAAAGTTAGTTGGGGTGGGGGGCGGGGTTGTAGGCAGCTGGTGATTTTGAATTATTATTATTAGGCCTATATTTTTTTCAAATAGCAAAAACTGCTGCACCTTTAATACATTTGTTTTAAAAACACAGCAGCCCTATTAATTAAACCAGTGTTTGCAGACCCGACCTCCTCCCTACTCTAGTCACTCGCTCGCGCGCTGCTCCAAACCGTGGACCTATTATAAGAGCTCCAAACAGGTATGACCGGTGACGTCAGCAAGGTGACACCCACTCTCGTCCTCGACTCCTCTGCTCCGGTGAGTAGCAATGCGGCTCCACAGCCCAGTTCCCGGTGGAGAGATTTAACAAAACTTTTCCACTTGCTGACGTTCAACTCATAGATAGTATAACACTTTCACTCTCCTCATGTTACGAGACTATGAAGATTCTTCCTCGCGTGGCGGACTTACTTTTAACTTTTATCGGCGCGTGACACGTCCAGGACGACTCAAACCAAACGTAAGGCTGCACTTCAAAACCTTGTCTATGAAAAGCTAACTGTGTGTTTGTGAAGCCTTTGCTGAAGGCTTACCGAACTGAACCCAACCGAGGGCTCTCGCTGTCATTCTTTCCTGCATGTTGAACTACTGGAGCTCAGCTTTCACGCGCTGGCGTTACGTTCACATTGAACTGCACTTGCTTTAATAGAATCAGATCAGATAGGCTACTCGATAGTTGACTGTTTTCCACTGGATGATAAAGAACTTTCCCTTTCGAAACGTGTCGCACGCTATGGTCGCACGGTGTGTGTGGTTCCCGGGGGAAAAGCCTGACATCGCATTCAATAGGTCATAATATAGGCTACAGGCGGTGTTGTATCATGTTTGTAATGCATTTAAAACATATTTTCACCTTGAAAACAGCCGCATATGCCAACTTATTTAGTCTCTAAATCGGTTAATGTGTTAAGCACGTCTCCTAGTTGTTTCGTGGACGTCCTGTAATGTGGGGAAAGGTTCATGGAGAGACTGAAAGAGAGAAAGTTTGATTCATGTCAGACTGACTGGCCTCTCTGTCAGCGTGGCTCTGGTAGACGTGTCCCGCCCTGGAGGGAACTACTGTAAACACACAGCAGCTGTGAGCCGCAACAGACCTGCTGCCAAACACATCTATGCAGGGGACAGATAAAACAAAACAAAAATGTCCAAATACCAGGAAAACGGGTTCGATAAAATTCCTTCTTCTGACCTGTCTGATGGGAAGAGAGCTGGACAATGATTTCCAGCAACAACATAGGAAA
Source organism: Ammodytes dubius (assembly GCA_026122265.1). Lineage (NCBI taxonomy): Eukaryota > Metazoa > Chordata > Actinopteri > Uranoscopiformes > Ammodytidae > Ammodytes > Ammodytes dubius. Next base: position 27,998,145 of record CM047509.1, read on the forward strand.
CTAGATTTGGTCCACTCCAATGTTGACGCTAGTTATTATATTACGGCCTTGGACTGTATAACGTAAGTAACGTAACGTAACGTGGAGTGTGTGTGGACGACCGAGATATACAGCTGAGCAGAGGGGACGATGGCTAGCAGTAAGTTGTCAACTTGGCATAAAATGTTCCGTACAGTTTAAAGTAATTAAACGCTGCCGATGCTTAAGACTTAAGAAAAGTTTTTTTGGTTGTTTTGTTTCCCTAAAAAAACAAAATTAAGCGAGTTGGCGCCGCTAGCTAACACCGCTGCTAGCTAACATCGCTGCTGTGCTAGTTCAACGTTACTCAACCAACGCCAACGTTAGGTCTGTACGCTAGCTAAACTGGAAGCTAACGTTAGGTAGTTATTATGTAATGTAGAAACACAAGCCACCTGTTCAATAATTTAAAAAGTAAAAAACACATGTGAATAGGTCAACAAAAAAATAATATCCTCATGATACATTAACATCAACGTCCAAAAGTTAAATAATACCCGAAATAGGCTACATTTTTGGTCATTTCGCCCACCCCCTACTTTGACCCACCATAGCTTAACTATTTCATGTGATCTAAGAATCAAATGTTACTTGGAAACCACTACATAACATTGCAGATGAACATTTAACATTCAGGAATTAACATCATAAGAAGCTGACTATCCGCTTAACAATATAGCACATCAACCTTACACAGTCCAGCCATATACTATGTATAATGTTTCAACCTTGTCTTGTGCTTTAATTCACAGATCATTTTAAGCCTCAATCGGACAGAAAGGGGGATATTCGCCGTCCCCTGTCCACGATGTCCTCAAAGGGTAAAAATGACCTGTGCCTGGTATGTGGCGGAGCTCTCCAGGGGAACCAAAGGCGCTGGCTGTTTGGGGGCCAGAATAAGCTTGGTGGTCAGCCTAGGACCCCAACTGGGTCCCTGTCTTCGCAGAGCAGCCCCTGGGGTGAGTCTGGAGCACCAAGAAATAAACCCTGCGTTCCAAATCACATACTGTTTCTTTTTACTGCACTACATACTAAAGTACAGAAGAGTTTTAGGGCCACAGGAAAGGAAAAAAAATCTCATAATGAAGATTTTTTTTCTATAATGTCGAGAAATGTAAAGAATAAAGACGAATAGTCAAATGCTATTGGAGTTTGTGGTGCGTCTTTGTATTTTCAGCATACTATAATTGACGTGCGTCTTTTGGGACATCCTAATGCTTTTTCTGGCATACTAAATAGTATGGAAGTATGGGTGTTGGAACGCAGTGAAAGTAAAGATATTGGTCACATGCTTGTTTGCCTGTTGAATAGTCTGAAATAAGCCCTATAAGTCTTTTTTTTAACTCTCCACAGGCAGCACATTATCTCTGAGTTCCTCCAAGTCTCTCTCCAAGTCCCAGCTGTCCCTGAGCTCCCCGTCCAAAGCCATGGACCTGCTGGCCGTGTTGACTCACATCCTGGGGCAGTCGGTACCACGGGGCAGCGGGCTGGGGGAGTTTGTCTGCGGCAAGTGCGTGTGCCTCCTGGAGCGCGTGTTCAAGTTCGACTCGGTGATAGAGCGGGTGAAGGTGCTCTCGTCGGAGCGGCTGCAGAAGCTGGCGCAGGAGAGGGACAAGATCAGACAGTGGGTTCGCCAGAGCTACTGCCACAGACACCCATCACAGGACGTCCCGGGCAGGGGGAGCTGTGGCAGCGAGGAGGACGTGGAGGCGGAGAAGGAGGGCTACAGGGAGATCCTCAGAGACAACATGGCGCTGTCGGAGTACGAGTGCTGGTCCGAGAAGTGGGACGCCTGTCCGCATTTCATAAGAACCGGCAAGAGGTGCAGCAAGGGCAAAGGGTGTGAGGGCTGCGATTCTTTGCGGGTGTCCGACTCGGCTTACGAGTCCGTGTGCGGGGTTCCGCGCCACCTGCCTCTCCAAGCCTTCTCCCCCACGTTGCCGTTGTCGCGGGACAAGTCTCAGAGCATGCCCCTCCACTGGCACAAGGTCCCATCCCTCAGCTCCTCCAACCCGTCCTCTCTCTCAGGATCCACTCTGTCCTTACGAGCCCCGTCCCGCACAGACTCCATTCAGTCTCTGGACTCTCTGGACGGCAGCGACCCGTTTGACTCGGGTGTTGTTCAGCCAGCCAGCCACCTGCTGAAGGAACTGAGAGGCATCGAAGGGAAGCCGGTCAGCTCCCCTCAGGCAGTCGGATCCCAGTTCTGGGCAGAAGAGACGGGAGGTTCCTGGGGAAAGTTGCTGAGGAGATGGTGGGGTCTCCCGTAGTGATCAGGGTGCTGGACTTTGGAAACGTGGAGAACGGAGGAGACGAGAAGGATGAAGAGGACAAGGACGTCTTAGCAGAGCTGAGAGACGAGTTTATGCCACTTCATCGAGAGGTGGGTGTTGACATTCATGCCTCCCATAGACTATTGACAATAGATCATTGAAATTGTTTTAATTTCAGCTTTTATTTAAACAGGCTAGTCATTAGGAACAAGTTCTTATTTACAATAGCAGCCCGATGAGAGAGAAAAGCCACTTAAAACAGTTTTAAAAAAAAACCATAGACATAAAATTTAATTTAAAATTGACGAAGTACAATTTAAACACCAAACTAAAATCGGCAATAAGACCACAGAGAGCAATCAACAAGTATAACATCATGAGAAGTTTGCATGTACTGTACATGGATGAACAATATGTGAAAATCCTTTACAAGTGTGTCATTGGGGAAGTCATATTTATTTACCAATGGAAGAACTCTGACCGATGCTGTGTGTGTGCTAGCGGCTGTAAATATTGACACAGACTGCTGCAATAAGTGATCATCCGGGAGCAACTGAGGCAGGCCCCAGCAAATCCAACAAGATTTGAGCCACACATTTCACGTACTTCACACGCTGTTTTTTTTTTTTTTTGTCCTTTTCAGAACACCAATGGGAAGATTCACCACGCTGTCAGGCACCTGCGGGCCAGCTTGACCAAGCCGTGTCCCGAATCAGGACCCTGGAGTCAGAGCTGAAGCATGGCAGTAGCAAACCAAATCTAGTCAACGGATCAGGAGACTGGGCCCCTGTTAGTATGCACTTAATCCTCACACACACACACTCCATTTGAAACAATAGAAAAGGGTTTACTTTTGAATGACTTTTGAAAGAATTTAGTGAGATTTTTTTTTTTTTTTTAAGATTGGAAAAAAAAAACAAGCAAGAAATAACATGTTCATAAGGGGAGCTCAATGCTAAGCTAATTTAGATGTCAGTGCAGTTGTGACGTAACAGACATTTACCTGCAAGTTTTCTTTTTTCCTACAGGCTCAAAAAGAGAAGATAGCCTCTAACCTTATTATACAGAAGAAAAACAGGTTTATTACGCATTGCAACGTTGCATTAGCCAACTCCTTTTTATGGGCACAGGTCCAAACTGGCTCCATACACCACAGTGTGAATGTTGACTGAGCACAAATATAATCATCATGAAAGCAATGGAGGGTGGCTGTTCTGTGTTTTGCGCCTGTAGAAGGGTGTGCCCCCATTTCCTCATTCACAGGTGCAGATTAAGACACACACACACACACACACACACACGCACCACGCACACAGACACACACGGACTCTCCCTGGAATCTTCCCTAACCAGTGGAGTTTGCCCGGGCTTAGGAGTCTCATGATAGAGCGAATACCATTAAAATACCTCTCAGCTGCTTCTGTATAGAGACTATGTCCATCACATGACCAGATCTGCCCGTAATGTGAATACATTGTGTTCTAGCAAGGTCTGAATATTATTCTATCTGTCATGTGAAATATGTGGGAGTGGCACCAGGTTTAAGCATTAGAGGTGTTGGAACATGTTGGATTACATTTTTATCGACAAATTATCAAAGCGAAACTGACAAAACACTAGTGATTGTGTTACGCGATCAGCTTATTGATTAACAGGATTGTGTATTAGTAGTTTGTTACTTCCTTGTTAAACGACCCAAGTGATCAGAATATGATAGTAAATAATATGGGTGCTGACTGAGCTATTATGAACCTAATGTGCAGTGCTTGTGAGGCTTCTTTGGGCTGAACTGAAATTTGGCTAGAAACGGACCTATCGTACTACTAATTGAAGATTGCTGAATCGGAGCTGAATGTCACTCCATTTTATATTATTCAAAATAAAATTATCAAATTTTACCAACTAACCAATTTGCAACAAATAGTCAATTGATCGACTATTCTGTAATGAAAAATCACAAATATTATGACGACGGGTGCCAATCTCAGACAGGAAATTCAGCTTCACTTTTTTTGGACTGTTTGTTGGACAAAACGAGACAAAATATTCAATTTTGCCTTGTGCTCTTTAATATTTCAGTTTTTCACTGTGTTATTTTTTTTCATGGACCAAAAAAAATGTATTATATAAAATGAAATAATCTATCAATCATCATTAATTGATGAATGAAATGAATCATTATTGCAGCTGGAAACAAACAGCCCTTGGTAGCTTAGTATATTTTACTCTGCCCTACTCCAGAATCCTTTAATCAACACTACACACTTCTGCTTCTATTAGCTTACACTTTTTTCATTTGTATTATATTTCTTTTTCCCCAGTGCTGCAGCAGAAGGAGGGTGGCAGCAGCAGTTCCGTGCTACAGAGCCTGGGTCACTCCCTGCACAGCCGCGAGCGCCTCATCCAGGTGGGTAGAGGGTGACGGGGGGAGACAGGAGCTCACTCATGCACACAGCAGTCAGTTAGTTGGTGCCCGGGCTCAAAGCTCACTGGAATGTTGTTTGTCTTTTGAAGCTACAGCACCGCCCTTAAAGTGACAGCGCCATTCACTGCACTGTGCTATTGTCAAGCTTATACCACATTGTACAGGTGGTGCACTGAAGTATGTTAAATCTTGTGACTGGGGCCATTTTATTTTTAGCGCTTGTTATGTGGATGATTTACAGCAGGTATGTTTTGCTGTGCTCATTGTACGTCACACTGTCTGGATGTGATAGCTGAAGGGCTGAAGCAGAGAGCACTGACTGTCCTACCAGAGACATGAGTTAGATGAAAAGGCTGACGTCACTGGAGACTGGACTGGAAAAACTGCTATTGTAGCACTCTGTCCAAACGTAACAAAAACAACTAAAAACCCACAACACTACATGACGTGTAATCTAGGGCTTTAGAGGGCTCTCTTTCTTCTGTGTCTTTTGCACATAGCCAGGCTAGCTCTTTGTGCTAAGCTAAGCTACTAGGCACAAAGAAAGTTGTTCGCTCTTTATATCTTCAAATGTAGCACAGATGTATGTGGAGTCAATCTTATCTTATTGTGGCCATGTAAGGGAATACTAATCTTTTATTTTATTTTTTTTATTTTTTTTTATAAAGCATGCATGCATCCAGCTTCCAAAAATGCAGTTTGCTTCCACCATATGCAGTGAAAATAGAGTAAGATAGCAAAAAGAAGATTAAAAAAATACCATATCTTAAAAAATCCTTATATTAGTGTCAAAACAACATTTTCTTAAGATCAACAGCTCAGCCATTTCTGAACTGGTAGGTGAGTCGTTGTAGTTGCTCACAGATTTCAGCTGTTTTTTGTTTTGTTTTTTTTTACAGATTTTAGTTGAAGGCAGAGTAGATAAGTAAGACATGTGGCTGCCTGTAAAATCAATGACAACGCTGTCTGATGTTTGCACTGGTTCTCATTTGCATAGATATCAGCTTTTTTGCTCTCAGCGTATGAACACTTGGCTCTCGTTATTCCGGGCCTGTGTGTTGATTTTTTTTTTGTGCTTGCAATGACTTAATAAGCTCTGAATCTTACTTAACTCAAGCAACAAAAAATAAAAAGTCCAAATCAGGATGTGTATTTACATTTTTTTTCCTAGTAACAACAGCCAGGAAACAGACAAACAGACATTTGGCTACGAAAGCACGACTCTACTGAACACACACACACAACAACACACACACACACACAATCACACACACAGCTGTACTATACTGTTTAGGATGAGTGCGTTTGACTGATGTTTCCTCTGTTTCAGGAGTGTATGGCGCTGATCAGGAGACTGTGTGTGGAGGAGGGAGCAGGGTCTGAGCTGGCCAAAAAGCTGACTGAGAAACTGACCGAGAATCTGAAGGAAACTCTGTCTGACAACAAGGTGGAGCTGACACGGTCTCGTAGTCAAAGTCAATTATTTCTATAGCTCATTAAAAACTGTTGACGAAGTGCTGTACAATTCAATAAAAAAACAATATAGAGAAGTGTCAATGTCTCACTTTTGTAACAACTGTTACTGAAGCATAGCAGTTATCGACATGAGCAGACAGACTTTAGACTCAAACCTCCTGCTCCTGAAGGCTTTTCTATCAGCAGTGTAGGTCTAATGATTTTATTTTGTTTGTTTTTTTCTACCTCAGGACTTTAGAAGGTTTGACTAGTTTAGCACTAGAATGTCAGTGATTTCCTCTGGCTCCATGGAAACATAGTGGCTGAAATACACACTGCTTTCTCAGTAAATGAGTTATTTTCTTATATATTTTTTGTATAATCTTGGAGACAGTTTGGCCTGTAAAGATGGGATATGTGTGATTTACCTGAAAGCACAGTAATGTAGGGCTGCAAACAATGATTACTTTCTTTTTGATTCACTGGTTTATTAACCAAAAATCTTAAGCTAGTGAAAAAGGCCAGTTTTTAATTTTCCATACATTTGCTAAAAGTCACATTATATCCAAAACTAGAAATATATCAGTTTTACGTTCATAATAAACCAAGGAAAAGCTGGAATTATTTGTGTTTTTTTTTTTTTTTTTTTGCTTGGAAAATTATAATTCGTCATCATAACAGAACAGTTGTGTGATCTCTGTTAGGTTGCCCTGGAGACTCTGCGGTCGGAAGTGACTGAGAAAGAGAAAGGGATGGAGCGAGAGATGGAGGCTCTGAGGAAGGCGGGAGAGACAGAGAGAGAGACCTCGACACACTCAACACTGTGCTGCAGTGCAACCAGGATATTATCAACGTGAGAACAACACACACACACACACACACATACACACACACACACTAGACAATAGGGATGGAATGGTGTAAACTATGGTCCAAAACAACACACACTTTCTTTCTCACTCACTCACGCGTGAACTATGGTCAGACACACAACACTCACACACACACAAACACACCCTTACTATATTCAGTCACTGTTTATATGTATACACACACACCCCTATTTGTACACACACAGTCAATAGACCATGCATTGTGTGTGTGTGTGTGTTCCAGGAACTACGGTGGTCTTGGGGAGAAGGAGCAGCTGTTGAAGGAGGTGGAGAAGGAGAGAGAGGTGCAGAGACAGAAGGACCAGGCCCTCAGCTCTGTCCTGCAGGAGAAAGATGCTCTGATCCAAGACCTCAGAGAAGAGATGGAGAGGAGTCTCAAAGATGTACAGGTAATCGAGGCTCTCCACGTGGCGTAGTGGATAGAGCTGTGTACTATATTGGCTCCGGCCTTCGTTGCAGTGGTTCGCGGGTTTAAATCCGACCTGTGGACCTTTACTGCAGGTCATCCCCCCTCTCTCTCTGTCTCCCCATTTCAAACTCTGTACTCCTACTTAAGAAAATCAAATCAGTCTGCACACAGGTGTAAATCACTAGACAATTACATTTTATTGTTTTTCTTATTTGACAAAAAACAAATATAGGCCATCTGATTTAAGTTATTCCCATGTAGTATCACAAATAGGTGAAATGATTGTTGCAGATCTTCATTTTGCATTCATACTGCTGTAGCCTGTGCTGTATTTTATCACAGATTAAAATAAATGTATAGCTTGGTAAATATTTTCTAATAGCTGCAGTATGAAATTGTTCATTTACTTTTATCTTTTTTTATTAAAGATTCTGAAACAGTTCACTCCCTTTTGTCTGTTTATTGAATGAGTTCAGCAGTCCTAAGTCCATCTAACCTAAATACTGACTTGTGACCACAGGGAAACTTTTACTCACAGCATGTCATTTTTCTCCGTCTCTCTCGTCTCTGATTGGTTCCAGGGTTGGGAGGAGGCGGGGCTGAGTTGTTGGAGGGAAGAGAGGGAAACAGCGCCACCCTGTGTAAGGAAGTCACCAAACTCACCACAGCACTGCAGCAGTACCAGGACATAGTGCAGGTGAGATATTAACACAAGGAGAGGATTCACTTTAATACATTGAAGAGAAAGCTGCACGCACTAAAAACCTTACAACTCCATACATTTTGATTTTTAAAAACACTTTGTAGATAGATAGGTTATTCTTATATTAGCAAAGTTAAATAATGACAGACTTTGTTTTATAAATCTAAAATGTATCTGATTGATTTTGAATGAAGATCAGGATTTCATGTTAAGGAGGAAACTGAAATGATAAGCATTTTATTCAATAAAAACAGTAAAATTATCAACTATATTTATAACTGATTTATTGTAATTTTTCAATGAAAAATAGTGAGAAATGTGTTTTTTTTTTTTTTTTTAAGAGGTCTGGGAAGTTGGATGGACATTTAACATTTTTTATTGATTTTGAAGTTAAAATGGTTGTTAGTTTCTAGTTAGTCGTAGTGTGGAATAGAAAATAAAATATACCATACAATCATAATGGAGCAATGGCACCAGGCAGAAATGAAGTAAAACATATTTTACTTGAACCAAGGCAGAAACACTTTTTTATACAAATTTAAAAAGAAAATATTAGCGAGCTGGGCAGGTGGATTTTGTTTCCATTTAAATAGAGCTAGGCCAACCCTGTTTCCAAGATAACACACACACACACATCTTAGCCTTTTCTTACCGTCCCTTTTTGCTTTCCCATTAGAATCAGCAGGAGAGCCACAGTCAGACGGTGTCGTCTCTCACGGCTCAACTCCACGACACTCGGCAGGAGCTGAGGGAGAGAGAGAAGCAGAAGAGGGAGGGAGAGAGAGCCTGGCTGAACGACAGAGCGGACAGGGAGAGAGAGGAGAGGAAACTGAGAGACAGCATGGAGAAGAGAGACAAACTCATAGAGGTAAAGAACAGGGGCCGTATTCACAAAACATTTTATCTTAGCGCTAAGAGTACTCCTAAGGAGCACTAAAAGTTCTTAGTAAGGAGTAATTTCTTAAAACCTATTCACAAAGCTGATAAGACCAACTTTTACTAAGGAATGGGAGGAACTCCTAAGCTAAGACTAGAGGGCGGTGTTGACCCTGTTGCTATGGATGATGTCATGTTCATACCTTCTATGCCCACAGTGATTGGCTGAGAGGGAATGAGAGCTAAGAGTGAATTTATGATAGAAACACTGTGGGAGATATCCATATCGTGTCGCTGTATTAAAGTAAAGAGTTTTTATATACAATTAATGACAAGTGACACTGATTTAACATGAAACCAAGATACTGCAGGGTTTCCCACACATTCGTTCAAAATTAACCTACAAAAGCGCCACATAGGTCTATTCATTTTAAATTTTACAATGATTTGAATCGTAAAAAATATCCTCATTGAACAGCTGCACGCCATGCACTCTCACTGTATTTCTCTCAACGGCGGACTATGCAGCAATAGTCAGACAGCGACAAACCAGGAAATTCACAATTAAGAAACAGCCGGCGAAATCGTAAAGTGCACGCGGAAGGAAAAAGGCGAGACGCGCAACTATACAGTAGCGGACCTGTGGAACGGAGGAGATGCTGCGAAGCGCCACATAGGCCTACTCTAGTAACAAATTAAACCCAAACGTGACACCAACAGTAACTTTCAGCGCATCGTAAACCCAAAGCAACTGCAGGAAAAGGAACTTAATAAGTATTTTTTTATATAAATGTAATAAATATAAATGTGTCTATCATTTCTAAATATAGCTTTACTAAGATCATTAAACCCTTACAGCTATTAAGGTACCTTTTGTAAAGCTCACTAGCATTAAATCTCTCCAAAACACCATCAAATGGTTGTCTGTGAATTACTCTTAGTGACTTAGGAGGACTCCTAGCTTTTCATAGATTTAGGAGCTAGTTTTAGCGCTAAAATGCTTTGTGAATTACACTTATCTTAAAAAGTTAGAAGTCTTAAAATTAGGAGTGAAACGCCCCTTATTTTTGAGAGTTACTCCTAAATCAGGACCTTAGGACCTACTCTTAGCCTTAAAATGTTTTGTGAATACGGCCCCAGGAATCCACTGCATATCACCTCATGGCCAACAGCCAGTTTTTTCATGTCAACCAGAACTAATCATCCATTTTCCTTTTAACATCAGTCATTTTATACAATGCAGTAGACTATTTTGCATTGAGCATTGCACTGATTTGAACATGCGTCAACACTGCAAACGTGACATCACACATGGTAAAATGTAGGGTTAGGATTAACAGGACAGCTGGGCCAAGGAAGACTGAGGGAAGAAAAACCTCTATTTGAATGGCCACAAATAACACATTGGATTTGATTAGAAAATCTTTATTGTCCCGAGGGGAATCTGGTTTGCATACAGTAGTACGTCGGCAGATCATACGATATGTAAATAGACATGAATACTACTATGCTTAACAAACACATGGCTCCAGGCTCCACCCGCTAACAGGTATTCTGTGTGACATGTGTAACAACATGCCTGTAGTGAAGTCCCACACTTTAGCCGCTACTGGCTGTTTTAGATGTGCAAGTCGGTGTAATACATAATACCCGGCGGCTCGCTACATTACCGTTTATCAGATGTTGATTTATTTTCCACTGTTGGTCATTGACTTCCAATAAGTCTCCAAGAAAACAAAACTATTAAAAGAAAGACACAATTTAGCGTACAAGGTTATACATGGTTTAACTGCACCTCCTAGTGGTTGGAGGAGCATACAAAATAATGTTATATACGGCTATTACAATGCTTTTCTCAGGGTACAGTATGTAATAATCTGACCCTTTTTTTTCAACATAGCAAATCCTGTACGATGCCGAGGAGCGAGACCATCTGTTCAGAGAGCTGCAGCAGAACCTGCAGAACAAGAGTGAGCCTCGTCTGAGCGTCAAACACACTCTGTGACCAACAGGCCGACCGCTGAACTGACCAGATGACCAGATGCAACCTGACTGCACACAGACACAAGAGTCCTTTAGCACTTTCTACGGCACCTTTCTGCCCCCTACAGCATATGTATGGTGGTGCAGGTTAAGTCTTATTATTTTTATCTCTTTTTGAGGTTTGCCGTTGCAGACCGTGGCTTGTTCTGCCAGAAGACGAAATAAAGTAAAGCCTGTTACATATTCTGCGAGAAGAAAGAACAAAGTTCTCGGTGACAGAGCTGCGAAGAAAATGACATAGTTTTCTTCCTGCAGCTCTTGTTAAGCTGTTCTTGCAGCTTGTTCTCGACACATCGTCCGGGCCGAAACTTTCTTCTCGCAGCTTGTCCGAGAATTATTGTGTGATTGGTCAATCTGAAGTCAATGAGGAAAATCAGCTGGCGCTACTATGGTAGCAGCTCTGTCAGCGAGAGCGTTGTCCTTTCTTCTCGCGGAGTATGTAACAGGCTTAAGAAAGCTCTCTGGAGTGAATCGGTCATTTCATTTGAGAGTTGCACACAGACAGACGGGCTGTTTTCAGTATGGAGAGATGCCAGGTCTCTTTTCTTTATCGCTGGATGTTTAATACTTGATTTAAGAATCACCTGATTACTGTGATACTTTTTTTTTTTTTTTTTTTTTTTTGGGAATGTATTGGGTCTAATGATAAGGCAGTGATTAGGTTTCATTTCAAGCAGTGTGGTTGTTGCTGATAGAAACATTTCTGAATGGTATGAGATGGGAGATTTTATTATGTCCTAATAAAGGACTGGAGCGGGTACAATGTTGCTTTAAATCTGACTTTATTCTATGAAGCGCTCTGCAGTGGTTTCTTCTTGCGTTTGTGTTTTTACTTGCTCACTACAGATCTGCCATTTTTTGTTTGTTTACAGCGCTGGCAGGAGAGGAATCCTAAGGACCAAAATAATATATTTTTATCAACTTTAATTTTCTTCCTGCTTTCATTTGTTTCTCAATTTTTGTTTTTTGGGACTATTTTCAATGACCTTCAATCTTTACATGTCTTTGTATTGTTAGTCTGGGATGTTTAACTGAGATTTTTTCTTTGTTTTTGTTCAAGAGAATTAAACACTCTGATGCAAATGACTCATGTCTACAGAGATATTTATTGATATTATGAGGCCTGTTTTTAGAAGTAGAAGTACCAGTATTATATTTCATGAACCATCACGCACACTTTGGGATGAAATAAAGGGAAACACTCAAAATATTTTAAACAACATTTTCAGTGACCCTCCCAAATAATGTAAGGAATCTTAAACTTGGTCAAATTCTAATTATTAAATCATTGTTTGTGCATGAGCCTCTGCTATTGGAAATAACTCGGTGACCGACACTACTATTTAAAAGGCATTCTTACTGAATCTGAGCTAAACACAGCACCAATTGTTGCAACATTAAGCCACATATTTAGTCTAGAAAAAGTATCTCTTTTTAACTTAATATTGTATTCAGAATTCTAAGATGTTATTTGATGTTTTCTTGACGAGATGCACCCTGGTAGTTGTAGTTAGCTTCTCCCTTTTAGTACAGGCTTGAACCTTTTTGACTTCTCAATAAAATAACACATGGTTTTTGGCACAGTTATCTATTAATTTTATTTTCTGATGATACAATTGCAATACAGTTTCAACTCTGAGTTACATTGTAACACAGTTATGGGGGAACTAAATGTCAGTATGACTTGAGAAACCAGGAGGGCCTTTTTAGTAGCTTAAAGGCCAGTGTTGAATGACAGTGCCCCCCTATGTCCTACTCGCCGTCCAATCACCAAACCGCGTTGAGTGTTTAGTTACTTCAGGAACCGTTGCTATGGAGCTCATACCTCAACACCTCACACTAAGTTATCCCCCGGACGTTAACCGGGATTTATCACATTCAGTTCATTATAAGGACGAGACAGTGCATGTGAAAGAATGCAGGTCCAATCTGTGCCCCTCGGCTCCGTCACCATCGGACCGCAGTCTTGGCGCGATGGGACGGTTCTTTCCATCCGGCGAGCGGAGCGTCTTGTGCGGCAGACTCGAGCAGGACGGGCCGGTACTTTAAGCCGGCCCCGGAGCTGCTGCAGCGCCGCCGCAGGTGGTTTCACCCCAAAGAGAACAGACGGCACGGCGGAAATAAGCGAAGATAAGATCACAGGGGAGGAATGCGGAGAGAGTCGTGACTGCGTCTGCAGAAATAAGATCTCAAGGCCCCAGACTACAGGAGGGATGGTGAGGAAACACGTTGACACAGACCTGGTGCAATATGTGCTGCCTTTAAGCTTCCTGAAAACATAATTGAAAGCATAATACAGTTGGATGTTTCAAAGGAGCAGTTAGTAGCCTATAGGCCTATTGTATAATTTTTACAATCATAAAAAAATGTAGCCGCCTATGAAAAAATAAACTGTCAAACCATAAGTCTAAAGTGAAGATCTAAGTTCTAGGGAAGTTATAGCCTATTGAACACTTCCAAAGTAATTTCAAATTCTTATAAATAAAGCTGTAAGATAATAACACTGAATTCTTTTCGACAAATTGTTGGGAGAAGTTGGTATATCTTTTAAACTAAAAAAACATAGGCCTTCATAAAGTAGCCTAGGCATAGTAGAGCAAGCATTTTACTCTTGTTAGAAGTTGCAATTTGACCTATACTAAATCAAGTTTATTCTATAACTAATCATATTTGAAGGCTTAAATATGTGTTTTAAATTGTTAAACTTCTACTCCAAATGTAGTGGTGCAGCAGTGTGTTATCTCTGCATACTCAAGTGAAGTGTAGTCATTCAAATGTGTAGCCTATTGTAACCCAAAGTTTCTGAGTATATCTTATTTGGTTACTTCACTGACTCAGACATACAGTAGGCCTATAATAACTTTCTTCTGTAGTTCCCTGGCGGTTCCGTGCGTCCCTCTGTGGTCCCGTTCCCTGCCAGCAGTTTGCGTGAGCAGCGTGCGGGCACCAGCGTTGCCGTGGCCACCGAGTACATGCGGCGCGTGAGGGAGGTGGAGGGCCGGCTGCGCAGACAGGCAGGCAGGGTGAGACAGGAGGGCGTCGCGCTGGAGAGGGAGAGGGCGCATCTGGAGAGGATGATACACAGCCTCACGACTGATCTGACCGTCAACAGGAGGAGCTCAGAGGGGAGAACAAGGAGGCCGGCCACCACTGAGACGGTACATGTAATCCTACTCCAGTGACTCCGCACTGTTCTGTGATTGTTCTTGGTACGATGGTGTGATAACTACAATCATATAACAAGACAATCCATGAGGAAAACTCTAAATCATTAATGGCTTCTGGGCCACTGCTTTGTTTCAGTCTGACCTTCCTTTGAAGAAGATAGGCCTACATCATACAGCAGTAGTGCTATACTTTCTTTTTTTGTACCTTTATTTATTATACATGTAATTTAAATCCCATTGAGACCTGAGACTCTTTTTCAAGGGAGACCTGTTCCCATGCATGTTACCATTCACACACAAATTCATACACCGATAGCAGGCTGGGTCTGAAACTTCCACTAAATTTAGTCTAAATCACATGCACTTCGCACATTATTATTATTAGCCTACACCTTATTCATACATAGTACTTCACATAGCCTATTTTTATCTTTTCGTTAATGGCAATGGTGAAATATAATTACATTTTCACAGTTGAATCCAACACCACACATGACGTAAGGGATACACACCAGACAACAGATGAATCCATTTAGTTCTTTATGTATTGTGAACTTGGAGGTATAGAGGAAAATGCCTTTTGCTGACAGCCAGGTCTGCTCTGCTTTGCTGCAGGAGAGAGACGGTGCTGATTACTTGTTGTTGTGTGAGAGAAGAGAGCTGGCCCAGCTGAAACAGGATCTGGAAGGAGCGCTGAGAAACACACTGACCCAGCTACAGGTGATTTACAATGACATACCCCCAACTCCGAACACACACACACCACACAACACACACACACACACACACACACACACACACACACACACACACACACACACACACACACACACACACACACACACACACACACACACACACACACCCTCTGTCTCTGTTTCTTCTCTGTCTTTTCCACTTGCCCTTCCATGTGATTTACTGGCAGGAGCAACGGGAGAAATCCAACACTGCCAAAGCCTGACTGCACCAATGACCTCCAGGCTTCTTTTTTATAGAACCAGTTTGTATTGTTGTGGCTCTGGCAGGAATGTTATTAAGTGTTAATATTTAAAATAAAGTTGAATGATTTTAATCAGCAAGTCTACAGATATGCTATCAGCCATGTGAGGCTATACTAAAGCACATTGCTATGAGAAAATTGCCATCAGATAATCCAAAATTAATACAACTCATTTGCAATAGAAGTCCGGGGAAAATTTAGATAATCTGGATTGATCTTGCTCTGATTGACTTAACTGTCCCACTTTAAGTTTTTTGACAAGAAATTTGATGTCATATTAGGGAAATTGTTGATATTATTATTATTATTATTATTATTATTATTATTATTATTATTATTTATTATTATTATTATTATTATTATTATTATTATTATTATTATTATTATTATTATTATTATTATTATTATTATAAACTTTTCTGACATTTTCTAAAAGAAAAATAACGTAATCTATTGAGAATAATAATAATAATGATAAAGTTAGGGCTGCTACTGTAATGGTACATTTCAGCCCTAATGTGCCCTTACACCCCCCCATGTGCCTCCTCAGGCCCTGGGACAGAGCAGCAGGCGGCTGCTGGACTGTGCCAGTGAGAGGGCTCGAGTCCTGGAGCTGCTGCCTCACACTGGCTCTGCTGGAGGCCAACGCAGCGCTGACAAGACCTTTAACCAGACAGACCCCCTCAGCGCTTACACACCAGGTACAACCATGACACAAAGACACACTGTATCCATCCTCACAGACACATTCAACAAAACAGCACATTTACACTCTTCCAATGTAGAGGTGTTGTGTAGACATAAATAACACACAAACAGAAACTAATCTCTTACATAAGATCCAAAGGGGAATATCAGTACCTGCAGAGCTTAACACTGCAGTATTAGTATGTACAGTATGTTGTTAGTGTGCACTATGTCTGCAGGAAATATTGTGGCCGTATATATACCAGTATTGACAAGGCTAGGGTCCACCGCTCTGTGAAGCTGTACTAAGGGCATTGTGATATTTTGAGCTAAATGCTAATGCTATTATGACTCACAATGACAATTCTAACATGATGTTGTCCTCTTGCATAATTCAAAACTCACTGTTCTTGTGACCTCTTCATTTTGAAAAAAAAAACTGCATAGTTGGTTTAAATCAAACAACATGTTTCCTATAGCATGAATTTGTCTTCTGGCAGAGAGTAAAGAGGTCTTAGAGGAGTCCACTGCCACAGTCACCCAGTCCCAGCTGCTGAGGGAGAATATTAGACAGATGCTGACGTGTGCCATGGCCCGCAGAGAGCTATGCACTGCTCCGTCAACGATGGCCTGGTGAAGAAAATAGCAGAGACAATCGGCCTGCAGGTAAAAAACAAACAAATACACAGTTTTAAACACCTTTGCATGCAATACAGAAGTACCTCTTTTGATATGTTACTTTAATTCTTTACCTATTGTATTTTAATGTTAGGGGCATCCTTTATAAGCCCTTCTGGGTTTCTTTTGTCCCACCCGTGCATTTATGTATGTCTATGTGTTCTTTTTGCCATTTTAATCTTGTTTATCTGCACAATAAAAAATAAAATAAGGGCGACCTTAGCTCATTGGTAGGCGTCCCCCATGGGCCTCGCCAGCAGCGACCGGTTTGATTCCAGCCCAGCGTCGTTCTGCATGTCACACCCCTCCCTGCCCATTTCAACTCGTCTCACTTCAATAAAGCATACAAAGCCCAAAAAATACTTTAAAAAATAAACTAAAAACAACTAAAATAAACTATATTGAATAATTAAAACATTTCCATTTAATTCTACCTTTTGTAGCAAAGCCTCACTTTGATGTCTGCGGCCACTAGACAGGCCATGGTTTCGCAAGCAGAGGGAATGACTGTATCCGTCACAGCCACGGCAGAGTGCAGGTTAGTGTGTGTGTGTGTGTGTGTTGTGTGTGTGGGGACAAGATCGAAACCAAGTTTATTTCGGTGACAACGTGCCCAAGCTGATGTTTGGTTGTTGTGTGTACAGGGTCCAGAGTACAGCGGTGACGTGCTGTCCAGGGAGAAACTCAACAGGCCTCTGGTGCAGGTTTATCAGAGACACCCCGGGACACAGCTACCTGAGGCTGCTCATCTCATACAGGTCTGAACTGATAAACCCAAATGTACATCCATATACAGTATGTTCAAATACACTCAGAAATGTGTGACAGAAACTGGCTCTTCTATATACTTCATGAAGGGGTTGAGTTATGGCCAAATACATTCTTTTATTAACGCAACTCTTCATAGATCAGTAATAAAACAAGTGAATACACCGTTTGGTTGGTTTACATCATTCCTTCACTATAACTTGCTGTGTTGGTTGATCCTTAAGCTATGTTAGTAGTGAAAAAGAACCCTCCAATAGTTATACCACTCAATTACCATTTGGAAAACTGCTGAAAGTCATCAAATTAACCAAATTAATGTATTTACAACAAGTATTATATCAGTTTATGTGTATCATATGACATTTGGAGATTCAATTTTTAGTATTGGGGAAAATAACGGCAAACAAAGTGCATGCCAAGATATTAAATGCTGTCAGATGATCACACCATATATAAAAAAAAAAGTTGCTTACCAATTCACTCCCCTCTTGTCGCATGCTGACTGAGTGTCTCAACCAAACCAACACAGGTTAAATGTGTGCAAGGGATCCCTACCCAAATGAATGTATTAACTTATTATATCACCAGGCCATTGCTTAAATAAGACATTGTTTCTTAGCAATTTTTGCCTGTTTAAATAAAGGATGATATGATGATGATGATGATGATCAGTTGTATTTGTAAGATATGATAGTTGGAGATTAATTTTGTTGTATTGGAAAATAACATCCAACACAGTGCAAAAAAATAAAAAAATTAAAAAATAAAAAATTATAGTATCAAGTTGTTATTTGTAGCTGTCAGGAAAGGGGTAGTTGATCAAATAAGGTATACTTCTTCCTACTCCTTTTCAGTGCATATCAATTCAATGTAATTGTTTATTTGTGTTTATTTGTATTTCTTTTGTGAAATCATTGAATAATTTTTTATTGTATTTTCATGCTTTTAATTTTTCTTTTTTGATATGTCTGAAATAAATTGATCGAATCAAAATGCCAAAGTCTCTTAATTTTAAATAGCTTTTTAAATGTGTGTCCTGTGTGTCTATGGCAGTGCGGTGTGAAGCGATGCCTCAGGTCGTCAGTAGGGCGAGCTGGCCGGCTGCAGCGCGCACTGTCTGCAGCTGCTGGAGGACCGAGGGGAAGAGCACAGCCGCTCAGTGACGCGGCCGTCATCAGAATGAGACGTCACAGTCGACAACAGAGCCATGCTTCTCTCCACCAGCATGGGCGCTAAAGAGCCAGATCCACTCCTAGTGCGTTCAGTAGGGATCATAAGACTGTATATGTAGGGATCATACTATCTATGGTAGGGATGCAGCAATGAGAGAGATATGATAGTGTTCAGTATGTAAGGGATAATGTAGAGCCCTCTACATATCCCTTACATAAGCTATGTGAAAATTGTACTGTCGATCATGATTTACGAAATGGAATGAAATGGTATGTTGACACCTCTGCTCAGTTATTTAGGAGATTAGTGTGTGGTAGCAGTTTGGGGATGGGTCCCCTTGCTGTTCCAACCATGGTACAAGGGTCAGGTCCACAAATAAATGTTTTTTTCCCACTTTTTGTGTGGAAGAACTTGACTGGCCTACAAAGATCACTGACTTTAACCCCATGGAACATTTTTGGGATGCACTTGAACGAAGACTGTGATCTAGGTCTTATCACCAAACATCAGTGTACGTAGATCAATATTGTAAATAAGGAACTGTTCTTAATGTTTTATCTGGAACAATAAAGGTTAAAAAAAATATATTTAAAGTAGGATTTCAAAATAGCTTGAGGAAGCGGAGGCTGTTTTAGCAGCAGATCAATGCTCATAGTTTTAGAATGAAATCTTGAACTAGCACATATGGGTTTAATGTTCAGGTGTACATTTACTTTTGGCCACAAAGCCTCATAGTATGTTCCTGCAATGAGCTGTCACATGGTGTTGGACATATTCTCTCTTTTCCTTTTGTGCAATAATGTTTAAACTCTGAAAGTAAATAAAAGTTCAAACACAGTGTTGTTTACAAATCAATGTGCAAAACTCCTTTATTGAAAACATTTCACTTTGCTGGTCAGAAGTAAAAGCACAAAGCCTAATTTTGGGGATTTGTCAACGCTTGGACAAATGCAGTTAAATATTACATAAAGGATTTTAATGGTCTGTATTCATATGTATTTCGTCATTTCCCTGGTGCAGTAAATACCAGTCGACTATTATTTCAGTGTTGAAAGAAATCCAGAGATTTATTTACCGAAACCATTCACTTTTCTAAATCTTTAATGCAATAAAACATTACAATAACATGAACAATGGCCTTCTTTATGGCTTGAAAAAAAGAGTGGATAGACATGGAGTGGTGTCTAACATAATTATCTTGTCTAAACATCACATTTCTAACTGAAAACAATGCATTTCTTCAATTACAGTATTATTTTAACAAGTGACAAACATTTTCTGTGATCCAAAGCTGCTTTAATGTCCTGTGAATTTAACATGTTTTCCCCAAGTTCTCCTCCTCAGACGCCCAGTCATGAGACTACAGGTCACTTGACGACCGTCCCACCAAACTCAACGTCTTTCATTAGAGGGGACAAGACATGATTTAATAAACCTGGGAAAGGGAGCAGGTTGTGTGTACAGTCATCCTGTAAAAAACGACACTGAAAAAAAAATGTAATGAGAGTCTCAACCAAAACAAATTGTGGGGAAAAAATAACATGTTGACAATGACTGGACAAACTATTTTATATAGATTTTAACCTAGAGTGCTGTTTTCCTCCACAAAAGCCCTATTGATTCTCTGTATTTCTGAATGGGGTCTATTCTCAGCAGGACAGTGAGCTCGGGCAGCTCTCCAAAACACCAGCTGGCACGACTCATCAGGAAGCTAACAGGCTAATTGTGTTATAAATATTAGGTTGTGGAGATTCCTGGAGTTAACTGACTGAATATCAAGAGGAGCAGAGAACCAGAAAGAGATTTACCTTGGGATCTGTACAGTGTGGAACTGGCTCAGGAACAGAAGAAGCCTGAGTAAAAGCCAGGACAAGAATCTGACTTTGAGTTGTAAAACATTTCAGAAGATCTCTTGTGTTTGAGATGAAGACAGCTGCTTGGTTGTAGGAGATAAAGAGGAAGGCGACCGAAAGTTAAGAGCTGAAGAATTGAGCTGCAAGAATATTTTTTCTCTCCTTGTGAGACGATAAATCATCAGTGATGTCGAAGCTGGTTTGTCCTCTGATTCTTCTTTGTTTACTGCCAGCTGTGGGTAAGAGAACAAATTGTGTGTGTGTGTGTGTGTGTGTGTGTGTGTGTGTGTGTGTTTATGTGTCTGTGTCTGTCTTTATACATTTACCAAAACATGCATGCTTTTGCCAACAGAAATACAGTATTTGTAAATTGTTTTTGCACAAAAGGGTAATACTATAGTAGGGCTGCAAGTTCTGCAACTAAACATTTATTGCTCTATAAAATAATAAAGAATTGTGCATCAGAGTTTCCTAGATCCAAAGTTACGTCTATCTTGTCATAGTTACTATGATTTTCTATTTACTAAAATGTGAAGCAAGGAAAACCAGCCAATACTCACTTTTGAGATGCCTGTAACCAGCAATGCGTGGGCATAGTTTGGCCTGAAAAATTACCAAAATAATTGATTTAATATCAGAATATTTGGCCAATTAATCACCTAATTTTTTCAGCATTGGCTAATATAATTTTTGTATTAAAAATATCAATTGCATTCCAATATTTTTGACTATCAATTACAAAATGTTTCTACTTGAGGATGACAGCCTATTTTTCAAATGCATAGCAACGGATGTTCATTTTTTTAATGTTTTGGTTTATCATGATTTTTTTTTTCAAATTTTTTCAGCATTGGTTAAAATACTTTTTGCATTAACAATATTAATTGTATAACAATATTATTGATCATCAATTAACACTTGCGGATGACACGCCCTATTTTTTAAAATTCAGAGCAATGAATGTCAGTTTTTTTCAATGATCATGATTTCACGTATAAGAAGTTTTTTTAACCAACATGTATTTCTTTCCCTCAGTCCCGCTCTTCTGTTTCACCTGCGTGTTCCCGGCCATCTCTCCTCTGGACTGCATCAGATTCCCTCTCAGGTGTGCGCCCGGCCAGGTCTGCCTGTCCAGCCGAGCCGTGGGGCAGAAAGGTGAGGGCGCTTCAAGTCACTGTCACTGAGCACAATGTAAGGCAAGGCAAGGCAGGTTTATTTCTAGCACAATTCAGACACAATTCAGGCCACTCAAAGTGCTTCACAGGGTCACGAAATATATCAAGATTAAAATACAACAAGCATAGAATACACATTGAAAAAGAGAAAAAACAAAAAACAAAAAAAACACACATCATTTTCATTTAAATGAATCAAAACTGAGAAAAAGAACCGAGAATAAGGCAGCGCTATAAGCCCGGAGGGAGATGACAAGTCAGAGAATGTGGTTTATTTATATAGTGTGCGAGTGTCCCTCTCTCCTGAGCTGATGTTTTTTCTAATGATTTCACATTCACGTGGATTTTTTTCCAGGAGACCTGCGTGTGGTTCTGTATGAGAAGAGCTGCATCCTGCCCGCCCTGTGTGGAATCACGGGCGAAAAATACACCATGGGACTCAACTTCACCTTCACCAATGAATGCTGGACACACACCTGTGCAACGGAGCGGCAACACCCGCCACATCCGTCTGGACCGGCACATTACTGACACTCGTTATTTCATACTCATTTTGGGTGAATAGATAGATAGACAGATGTTCGAGCAATGTGGAAGAGCCAAAGTTGCTTTGCTACCCTCTAATGGACTGACATTATACTCAACTTCCTTTATGGTAACTGCGTGCATTAATATGTGCTAAAAAAAATACCCTTTACCTTGTGTGAGATGCAAAAATAATATTTTTTTTCTCTGATTATTGTTAACCATAATAGCCTACCTACCTCTATCTACTAATCAGTCAAGCTTGTCTCAGTCATTTAAATGTATGGCTATATAAAAGGTCTCAGTGCTCAACAACCGTATTATAAGTAGCTATGCATTGTACCACCCCCCCCCACCCACACACACACACACACACACACACACACACACACACACACACACACACACACACACACACACACAACACACACACACACACACACACACACACACACCACACACACACACACACACACACACACACACACACACACACACACACACGTTATAGTTCCAGATGCTTTCTTGACATTTATTGTGTGTTAAGGGTTTATAAACTACAGTGAAGCAAAGTTAACCCACCTGCCTATTAAACTCATCAAACTAATTAAACTGAGGCCTGCTTTTTCATGACACGGCCAGTGAGTGGCGCTGTTTCGTTTCTGTCTGCTTTCTATTTAGCGCCAGGTGTGTTGATTGGGCTCAAACTAAAAGAGAACCGCTTCGGTGACTGACAACACCCTTTGAGTAAAGGTGGAATTGTTGAAAGTCTTTAAAAACCTAATAAACACAAATAAAAACCTTAATCGAGGGCGTACAATGTTTCACCTGTTTCTCATGCTGACGTGGTTTTGCTTGGTCAATGTAAAACAAACAGCTCCAACGTTTTCTGAGACTTTCGATCGACAGACCCAGGTGGTGAGAAAATCCCCCGGAGAGGATTCGCCGCCCCTGCCGCCTCCCTACCTCCATCTTCCGGTGTTCGTGGACTCGAGGCTGCCGCTGGTGGAGAAGGAGCATTTCATCCCGACCGGAGGCACCGGGAAGGAGCCGTTACCTGAGCCCATGAGGAGAGTCCTGATCCCGGCTGAGCAAAACACAAAGCCGCCCGGTGTGTCGGAGGATTCGGTGGTGACCTCGTCCTGCAAGTTCAAAAAGATGCACGTACAGGTGCACAAAAGCATGTTGGGCACCGATGACTCACAGTCCCAGGTCAGACTGGGGACATGCGAAGCCAACAGGTCCACCAGGGATTACGTTCATTTTGATTATGACTCAGCTGTTGGACAGGCCGTAGAATAAGCCACATCAATGTTTATTTCGTTGTAGTGACTAATAATTACCTTGGACTGAAGTTCGGGGAACTTTAACTGGGAATTCCTGTTTTGTGTTGGCGTGTGAGACTAGAGGAGTTGACATTTGCTTGTGTTGTTACTCACAGTATAAGTCATTAAAGCATAGCTCCGTCTTTTGACACTCCTCCACTCCGCTTTACTCGCCACAACGTCAGATATATTGACCACTGTGTTTTTAATATGAATGGGGCTCTAGTCTAGACCTAGCCTATGTCAAATGTATGCTGCTGACTTGCCCATAACAGCAAACTCCTATGATTTTTAGCCAGTTATCCGAAAATGTGTCTTTTATTTTTTAACCTTTTATTTATAGCTACAGGTAAATCCCATTGGTCTATCATAGCAAGGGAACACAATTTAGCTGGGAATAAAATATTCTTTATTAGACTGTGTGCCTTCCCCTTCCCTCCCCTTGTGTTCAATACGAAAAATCTTCTCACGTGTCAAATTCATTCAATTGTCTTGTTTTAGAAGAATTTGTTTTGTATTTGTTTTCCATCCAGATCAGTAATAATCAGGTGGTCTATTCAAACACGTTACACTATGACCCAGCGAGGACTAAAGGGCCAATCAGGCGAGCTGTGCCCTTCACCCTGCCTGTTGCATGTTATTTTAACAGGTAGGGCTAACCAGGAAGTATTCTGTACCAAGTTCTTTATAATAAATTATATCATATGTTCTCTTTTTTTAATTTAATCTTGATTATTATATTTAACTATATTTTTTTAAATCATATGTTTATTGTATTTAAACCGTTTAGGTTCCAATACTCCTACAAAATTGGCTACAAACCAACGATGCAGATTCACAAGATCATCAAACCGATGAGCAACGTGAGATTCAGTCTGACGCCACGAAATGGTAAAACCTGCAAAACACGTCTTGTTTATGACTGGGGGACGCAAATGTCTGGACAAGCATTAGTGTTTTGAGCATTGAATAGGCCTACATAATGCATCTTAAGTTACTTTAATAGTCAATGGCTACATTGAAATGTGTCTTTTTGCATATCCCCCCCTTAAGTTACCACTCTACAGCGCCCCTGGAGCAGTATGTGGTTAAGTGTCTTGCTCAAGGACACAATGGTAGAGATGGTTGCCACCGTAGACGTAACACCAGCCACCAATAGTATTTACAAATAACACCCTCCTGTATGGTGCTGGGGATCCAACCAGCGACCTCATGGTTACTGGCCCCTATTTTCCTCCTTAAGCGATCCAACCAGCATCCAGCAAATGTATTGATGGCCTTGCCGCTCTAGATGTCCAATCCTGAAATGGGTCCTTAATGGCTACTAACTAAAAATAGACAAACTGTTTTTAATAAAGTCTCTACCAGAGTTGTCCAATTACAGTAAAAGTGTGTGTGTCAATGGGCCGCTCCGGTGGCATAGAGGATAGAGCGTGTAACACATTGGCTCCAGCCTTCGTTGCAGTGGTCGTGGGTTCAAATCCGACCCGTGAACCTTTACTGCAGGTCATCCTCCCTCTGTCTCTGTCTCCCCGTTTCAACTCTGTACTATCTAATAAAGCTTGAAATTGCCAGAAAAATTATCTAAACAGAAGAAAAAAACTGTCAATGAGATAAAGGAAATCTTGGAGCTGCTGCTGGTATATGTGCCTGACTGCTTCCCTCTGTCTTTCAGCGGAGTGGGAGATGATTCCTCCATCAGAGCCTTACGTGCTGGGGGAGCCCATGTACTTTGAGGCCGAGGCTCTGTCCGTGTTTCCAAACCAGAGGCTGTACGTCCTCTTCTGTTACGTCACCCCTCACAGGGCCCACACCTCCACGCCGCAGGTTCCAGTCGTAACCAACTATGGGTAAAAAAATAAAAATAAACTCCACTTTCACTTACTAAAGGTGTTGAAATGTATTGTTACTCATTCAAGAAAAATAAGATGCGTGTGTAAAAATAGCATGTTATTGGGGTGCTCCAGTGGCATAGTGGATAAAGCGTGTACCATATCGGCTCCGGCCTTCGTTGCAGTGGTCGCGGGTTCAAGTCCAACCCGTGGACCTTTACTGCAGGTCATCCCCCCCTCTCTCTCTGTCTCCCCATCTCAACTCTGTACTGTATGATAAAGCTTGAAAATGCAAAAAAAAAATCTTTAAAAAAAAAAGAAGCATATTATGTAATGGTCAAGTTTTCTCTCCCTCTCTCTGATAAAGGTGTATGGCTGAAAGCAAGCAAGGTCGCTCCAGATTCCTCCCGCAGAAAAACAACGCGGTGAGGTTCTCTGTGGATGCCTTCCTGTTCAAGGGAATGACTGGCCAGGTCAGAGGATATTAAGTTAACCCTAAAACCATTTTATTAGGGCCCGAGCACAGACATGTGCGAAAGCCCTATTGTAATCGGTACGATTTTTAGGGCCCGAGCACAGACATGTGCGAAAGCCCTATTGTAATCGGTATGATTATTATTCCCTATTATTATTTTTAGTCATTTTTGGCACTTTTCACCCACTTCCCGTCATGCATAAGTTGAAAATATGTGGCGTACCCATCAGACCTGCAAAAAATTGCAATGTATCAGTGGTTCAGGATTTGATCTCAAAAATAGCGCCCCCTATGGCCAAAAACAGTTTTTCAGGAAATGCATGCTCAAAAATTGGGCTAGAAGCCTGAAATTGCCGGACAACATGTAATGGCCCAAGGCGCACATAAATGCAATTTTATGTCCTGGGCCAAAATCAACAGGAAGTCGGCCATTTTGGATGTAGTGACTAAAACCGCCACTTTACATCTTTTCGCATTTCGACGAACTGGTCCTAGAGTTTTAACGCCAGCGACGTCAAACCACTTCTCAAATACAAAAGACCCTTGCCCGATAAGGAATTGCGGAAAGATCAGGAAGTTAGCCCGGAACCAGGGATCTTTTTGGGGTCAAAGTTCGCGTAAATACGCACCTCACAAAACTTTAATTCATCATAACTCAGGCTGTGTTATACCTAGCTGCACCAAATTAATAACCCAAATGTATCTTTGCAGGCCCCACAAAAAAGCCTCTTGAGGCCCCACCCCGAAATCAACAGGAAGTGTTCTTTTTTGAAATATGTGAATTTCTGACTCGAAAATCCTCACAAAGTTCAAAAATTCCTAACTCCTAGCAGGAACATATTTAGCAAAACGACCAGAATAGGGACACTCACAAGACATGGAAGATATACCAAAAAAAAATTTGTTTGATTCCGAATAATTATGACGAGGTGGGAGCCGATATTCGCCAACATGGCGCCAAAAGTCAGAACTCCACATTACTCTGCAGGATTGCAGAGCAAAGTGAACTCATAACAACTTTTTGTGCAAAAAAAACATGATAGGGTATGTCCTCCGACATGGAAGATGATATACCCGAAAGCTCGTTTTAATCGGAATAACCGTCTTGCAGCACTGGCGCTTGATTGGCCAAAAAACATCAAAAACGCACGTCATGAACCCTTTGATTGATCATAACTAAGGCTATGTTGTACTTAGAACCACACAATTTACTACAGCAATGTACAATCCCAGTACGAACAAAAAAGCCTCTTGGCGCCCCGCCCCAAAATCAACAGGAAGTGTTCCTTATAGCAATATTCGCCAATAAAACAGGAAGTTGGCCTACCTCCTCCATACTCTGTCTCATCTTCTCCAAATTTCTTATGGTCAATGAGACCCAAGGCTTGAGGAAGCCCGCACGCTAATATTCATATAAAGTGAGAGCGCCAACTGCTGGGTCAAGTAAATATTGCATGCTACTTATTTACCTCCACGTCCTACACACTTGATCAAATCAACCTCAGAGCAGCTCAGGGAGGTCAGGAGACAACGATAACACGGGAAGCCGGTTCTATCGGATCCGTGGCCTTCGTAGTTTCTCGGCATCATTGCCACGAAACAGGAAGTCGCTGTAATTTCCCTCTGCAACCGTCGCGTGCGCTCCAAACTTCACCACTCTGATGGGTACGCCACATATTTTCAACTTATGCATGACGGGAAGGGGGTCAAAAGTGACAAAGATGCGGCGGAATAAAAAGGATAAGAATTAAAACTGCAAGCAGTGATGAATGGGCCATCGCCCTCTCTGTCATGGCGTCCGTATCGAGCGCGTCGCGGACAATTCCGCGCTTCCGGCGTCCAGCATGTGTGGGCGAGGGCCCGGTCATCACTGCTTGCAGTTTTAATTATTAGGGCCCGAGCACAGACATGTGCGAAAGCCCTATTGTAATCGGTACGATTGTTATTCTTTTTTTTCTTCTTCTTATTCCGCCGAAACAAAGTCACTTTTGACCCCCTTCCCGTCATGCATAAGTTGAAAATATGTGGCGTACCCATCAGACCTGCAAAAAATTTTCATGTATCAGTGGTTCAGGATTTGATCTCAAAAATAGCGCCCCCTATGGCCAAAAACTGTTTTTCTGGAAATGCATGCTCAAAAATTGGGCTAGAAGCCTGAAATTACAGGACAACATGTAATGGCCCAAGGCGCACATAAATGCAATTGTATGTCATTGGCCAAAATCAACAGGAAGACGGCCATGTTGGATTCAGTGCCTAAAACCGCCCAAACCATAATTTCGCATTTCGACGAAAGGCTCCTAGAGATATTGCACCAGGGACGTCAAACCACTTCTCAAATACAAAAGACCCTTGCCCGATAAGGAATTGCGGAAAGATCAGGAAGTTAGCCCGGAACCAGGGATCTTTTTGGGGTCAAAGTTCGCGTACACATCGTGATATACGCACCTCACAAAGCTTTAATTCATCATAACTCAGGCTGTGTTATACCTAGCTGCACCAAATTAATAACCCAAATGTATCTTTGCAGGCCCCACAAAAAAGCCTCTTGAGGCCCCACCCCGAAATCAACAGGAAGTGTTCTTTTTTGAAATATGTGAATTTCTGACTCGAAAATCCTCACAAAGTTCAAAAATTCCTAACTCCTAGCAGGAACATATTTAGCAAAACGACCAGAATAGGGACACTCACAAGACATGGAAGATATACCAAAAAATCTTTTGTTTGATTCCGAATAACTATGACGAGGTGGGAGCCGATATTCGCCAACATGGCGCCAAAAGTCAGAACTCCACATTACTCTGCAGGATTGCAGAGCAAAGTGAACTCATAACAACTTTTTGTGCAAAAAAAACATGATAGGGTATGTCCTCCGACATGGAAGATGATATACCCGAAAGCTCGATTTAATCGGAATAACCGTCTTGCAGCACTGGCGCTTGATTGGCCAAAAAACATCAAAAACGCACGTCATGAACCCTTTCATTGATCATAACTAAGGCTATGTTGTACTTAGAACCACACAATTTACTACAGCAATGTACAATCCCAGTACGAACAAAAAAGCCTCTTGGCGCCCCGCCCCAAAATCAACAGGAAGTGTTCCTTATAGCAATATTCGCCAATAAAACAGGAAGTTGGCCTACCTCCTCCATACTCTGTCTCATCTTCTCCAAATTTCTTATGGTCAATGAGACCCAAGGCCTGAGGAAGCCCGCACGCTAATATTCATATAAAGTGAGAGCGCCAACTGCTGGGTCAAGTAAATATTGCATGCTACTTATTTACCTCCACGTCCTACACACTTGATCAAATCAACCTCAGAGCAGCTCAGGGAGGTCAGGAGACAACGATAACACGGGAAGCCGGTTCTATCGGATCCGTGGACTTCGTAGTTTCTCGGCATCATTGCCACGAAACAGGAAGTCGCTGTATTTTCCCTCTGCACCGTCGCGTGCGCTCCAAACTTCACCACTCTGATGGGTACGCCACATATGTTCAACTTATGCATGACGGGAAGGGGGTCAAAAGTGACAAAGATGCGGCGGAATAAAAAGGAAAAGAATTAAAACTGCAAGCAGTGATGAACGGGCCATCGCCCTCTCTCGTCATGGCGTCCGTATCGAGCGCGTCGCGGACAATTCCGCGCTTCCGGCGTCCAGCATGTGTGGGCGAGGGCCCGGTCATCACTGCTTGCAGTTTTAATTCTTATTCTTTTTATTCTGCCGCAACAAAGTCACTTTTGACCCCCTTCCCGTAATGCATAAGTTGAAAATATGTGGCGTACCTATCAGACCTGCAAAAAATTTTCATGTATCAGTGGTTCAGGATTTGATCTCAAAAATAGCGCCCCCTATGGCCAAAAACTGTTTTTTCTGGAAATGCATGCTCAAAAATTGGGCTAGAAGCCTGAAATTACAGGACAACATGTAATGGCCCAAGGCGCACATAAATGCAATTTCATGTCCAGGGCCAAAATCAACAGGAAGTCGGCCATGTTGGATGTAGTGCCAAAAACCGCCAAAACCATCTTTTCGCATTTCGACGAACTGGTCCTAGAGTTTTCACGCCAGGGACGTCAAACCACTTCTCAAATACAAAAGACCCTTGCCCGATAAGGAATTGCGAAAAGATCAGGAAGTTAGCCCGGAACCAGGGATCTTTTTGGGGTCAAAGTGTCGCGTAAATACGCACCTCATGAAACTTCAATTCATCATAGCTCAGGCTGTGTTATACCTAGCTGCACCAAATTACAACCCCAAATGTATCTTTGCAGGCCCCACAAAAAAGCCTCTTGAAGCCCCGCCCCAAAATCAACAGGAAGTCTTTAAATGTGAAATATGTGAATAGGGGCGGGGCTTAATAACACGTTGGCCATAACTCCTTAACCATAGGTCCTATCATCATCAAACTTGCTGGGTATGCGCAGAAGTCATGTGTTAGCATGTCCCTCTAAGCTTATCGCGATGAACCCATAGGGGCGCCACAGGGGCGGGGCTTAATAACACGTTGGCCATAACTCCTTAACCATAGGTCCGATCATCATCAAACTTGCTGGGTATGTGCAGAAGTCATGTGGTAGCATGTATCTCGAAACTTATCGCGATTAACCCATAGGGGGCGCCACAGGGCGCGGGCTATCCACAAATTGGCCATAACTCCTTAACCGTAGGTCCTATCATCATCAAACTTGCTGGGTATGTGCAGAAGTCATGTGGTAGCATGTCCCTCGAAGCTTATCGCGACGAACCCATAGGGGGCGCCGCCTATCCACAAATTGGCCATAACTCCTTAACCGTAGGTCCTATCATCATCAAACTTGCTGGGTATGTGCAGAAGTCATGTGTTAGCATGTCCCTCCAAGCTTATCGCGATGAACCCATAGGGGGCGCCACAGGGGCGGGGCTTAATAACACGTTGGCCATAACTCCTTAACCATAGGTCCGATCATCATCAAACTTGCTGGGTATGTGCAGAAGTCATGTGGTAGCATGTATCTCGAAGCTTATCGCGATTAACCCATAGGGGGCGCCACAGGGGCGGGGCTATCCACAAATTGGCCATAACTCCTTAACCGTAGGTCCTATCATCATCAAACTTGCTGGGTATGTGCAGAAGTCATGTGGTAGCATGTCCCTCGAAGCTTATCGCGACGAACCCATAGGGGGCGCCGCCTATCCACAAATTGGCCATAACTCCTTAACCGTAGGTCCTATCATCATCAAACTTGCTGGGTATGTGCAGAAGTCATGTGGTAGCATGTCCCTCGAAGCTTATCGCGACCAACCCATAGGGGGCGCCGCCTATCCACAAATTGGCCATAACTCCTTAACCGTAGGTCCTATCATCATCAAACTTGCTGGGTATGTGCAGAAGTCATGTGTTAGCATGTCCCTCCAAGCTTATCGCGATTAACCCATAGGGGGCGCCACAAAAGTCACCCGACTCCGATTGACTTGATATTGATTGCACATGTACAGCTCATGGTGCTCTACAATTTCGCTCCGAGGAATTTTTTTTTAATTTCCGCTAGGGGGCGCTGTTAAGCCCCGACTGAAGAAAGTTCGAGAGGCTGCGCCCCGCACACCGTAAGTCCGATTGACTTGAAATTTCTCACACAGGTGTATTTTAAGGTGCTCTACGAAAAAGCCTCTTGGACCATAAGAGTCAACCTGGAAATGCTTTCGGCTAATTAGCATAAACTGAAAAAAAGGGTTTTATCCACAACTTTTTCAAGTGTTACTCTATCAACACCAAATGTCTCACGAAGCCCCGGGGGACTATGACGCACGTCTCCGAAAAATATTAGTAGGATAGGTTCAAAAACATGGCCGCCATTGACTAAAACGTTTACGCAGTGGCGGGGCTTAATAACACGTTGGCCATAACTCATTGACCGTAGGTCCTATCATCATGAAACTTGCAGGATACGTGCAAAAGACATGTGGTAGCGTGTCCCTCTAAGCTTGTCGAGGTTAACCCGTAGGGGGCGCCACAAATGCGAAAAACGTCATTCACCGATGCTATGTTTGCCAGGCCACGCCCCTTTCCCCCTGACTCCGATTGACTTATCATTTGTCAGACATGTACAGCTCATGTTGCTCTACGGTAAAGTCTCTCGGACCACAGGGGTCAGCCGTGATTTTTTCTCTTCCCCGATTTAGAAGGGGGGCTTGTACTTTCAATATCTCCGCGGGAATTTCTAGTTTCGCTCTGCGCTGTCCCACGCGCTCCAAACTTCATATTTTCAACTTATGCATGACGGGAAGGGGGTCAAAAGTGACAAAGATGCGGCGGAATAAAAAGGAAAAGAATTAAAACTGCAAGCAGTGATGAACGGGCCCTCGCCCTCTCATCATGGTCGTCGCCGACACTTCAGCGCTTCCGGCGTCCAGCATGTGTGGGCGAGGGCCCGGTCATCACTGCTTGCAGTTTTAATTTTATCTTATTTTGTTATTTTAGTGACCCAAAAAACAAGTGATAACAAAAGGCTGTATTCAAAATATGTTTTGTCAAAACTTTGGATTTTACTGAGGTTTTTTTTTTCTGAAACCGTTCTAATTTCTTTCCCGCAAATGCTCAGACTTTAGTTTTTGAATACGTGGCTCAAATGTAAAATGTTGTGCTGTGATCCCCTGCAGCAGCTGTACATGCACTGCAACATGGCTGTCGGCAGCTCTGTCCCCACACACATCGCTAAGTCCTGCAACTACAACACAGAAGCGAAAAGGTTAGTTTTTATTTCTTTAGACAGAAATAAATATATGTGCAGTTCTTTGTTTTAGTTTAGTTTTATTTGACATAAAAAACACACAAAAAAAAACACATAGTCAAAAAAAATGAAATACATGTGTGGGTGTGGCAGACACCTGTACAGGTTTATATAGAAACCACACCCAAAATACATTTTCAGATTAGAATACAAATCATGAGCACATTCTTGACACAACGGTGATCACTGTATCCTCCTGTCTGTCCTCAGATGGGTTGAGCTGTATGGACCAGCGTCTGTGTGCTCCTGCTGTGATGCCAGCTGCAGCTCTCCACCATCCAAAAGTGAGTCCTATGCTCCCCTCCATTTTCCATAATTAAACGCCTCCACATGCTGTAAGGATAAGGCCGGAGAAATCCTTATGGTGAACAAATCCCATGTTTACAATATGTCTGTTTTTTATATTCAAATTTACTGTTTTTGATTTTTTTGATTTTTTTTTTAAAGAGACCAAAATAATCAGCAGCAAGCCATGGACAATAGAGCCCATGGAGCCCAAAGTCAAACCTATCGCATCCCACAAGTCGAAAAAGACGAAGAATAAAATGGCCACGACAATTACAGCAACACCCCCACGGACACAGAAAACCGTGACCGAATGTACGACTGCGTTAAAGCCTCGAGTGACAGCATGGAGTAGGAAGGGTAAGGTGGGTAAGGTGTGGGACACAGTGAAGGAGGTGCCGCGGCCATTGGTAGGAGGAGGACGAGAGAGATGGATAGAGATGGAAGATGACGAAACGGAGGTGAAGGGCTCTGCTGCTGTGGAGGAGGAAGTGATCACTATATCTCGCTCAATGTTTTCGGAAATCTTTGATATTGACGAATAAAGCTGACATTGGTAAAGCGATCAGTAGTTCAATCCTGGGTGCTCATTCTATGACTTTCTATGTGTGTAAACATATTTCTATTTGTGTCCAAATATAGATTATCACAGGAAAATTGCAGTTGATACAGTACTGTGCAACTGGTTGGCCTTTATTTGCAACTTGCAACATTTTGTTTATCAGGTTTCTTAGGTCCACTATTCATGTTTTGGGTGATTTGATTATTCACTTTCTTGACAAGAGTTGGATAACAAAAAAAATTATACCACATTGATATTTTATTCAAATTGATGTAATGTGTTAATTAGTGCGCCTTCAGAGGTGCTGGGAGTTTAATAACTTAGACGGAGCCAGGCTGACCGTTTACCCCTGGTTTCTGTCCTTGTGCAAAACAATCAGGTTGTTGACTTTAGTTTGTTATCAATCAGACAGATATGAGATGAGTGATATCATTACCCAACTCAAGTCAAGAAAGATGAAAAAGCACACTTCAAAAAATATCAAACTTTTCCCTTGACAGAGTGCAAACTTGCAAAGAAATGTGCCAGTTAACAGAAGGACAAAAACCTTAAGAGACCATTTTATTTCTATACAGAATCTGTAGATGAGAAAACACACAGGAGTCCATTTTCCGGTACAAGCATTTATTAGCTTTACATTATGAGTAAATGTTATATTGCTACAAGACAGTCATTCTGTACAATTTCTTTTACAAATGTCAGGTCATTGAATGGGATAACTGCAGTTCTGACCAAAATGAAGTGGAAAAGAACGGTTACAAAACCGCTATGCTACTGGAAGAGTAAAGGCTATGGTCTTTACAGCAGGTTTTACAAACAAAATACTTACAAAATAAACTTGGTTTCATAACATTTGAATAACCGTTTAATACAGTGCGTCATCAGTATATTCCCGAAAATCTTGGGGAAGAGTATAATACCAATCGGTTCCATT
The DNA here is from genome assembly GCA_026122265.1 of Ammodytes dubius. Taxonomy (NCBI): domain Eukaryota; kingdom Metazoa; phylum Chordata; class Actinopteri; order Uranoscopiformes; family Ammodytidae; genus Ammodytes; species Ammodytes dubius. Next base: position 28,032,451 of record CM047509.1, read on the forward strand.
CACCAGAGTTCATTTCCCCATCACTGTTTGTCCATTTTTAAGAAGCAACGGGACAAACACAACATCATAATGCCCTTATTAAAACAGACCGTAGCGTCATATCACCTTCGTTTCAGACAGGGTTCAGCTCAGGTGCATTCTGGATGATGGGGTGGGTGTGTGCACATTTTTGGTATCCCCTCTCATGTTATCCCATTGAGGTTGTGAAACGCATTGCCGCCCCTCAGTAGTACGAGCTCAGGTGGGGGTGGGAGGCTGGATGCCTGGCCATGGCTGACCCGGGATAGATGGGGCTGTTGGGGGAGTTCCAGTAGGTCGACGGTGGGGCGAAAAAGTTGCTGGGGGAGACGGGCATGGGTGCAGGGTGGCCCCCCATGAAGTTCATTTTGGGCTGGTGACTGTGGTAGGGCTGGACATAAGTCATCTCAGTCTGGTACTTGGCCATGCCGCCGTCCACCGCCCCGTGATTCTGGTGCGCCTGCGAGATGCCGTGGAAGTCGAACTTGTAGGCGTAGCGCTTGCCGTGCACCTTGGTCATGATGTTCTTGTCGTAGTAGTAGCGCAGGGCGCGGCTCAGCTTGTCGTAGTTCATGTTGGGCTTGCTCTTGCGCTCGCCCCAGCGCTTGGCCACCTCGTCCGGGTCCGTCATCTTGAACTCTCCGTTGGTTCCCTCCCACGTGATGATGCCCGAGTTCCCACTGTCGGACAGAAGCTCCAGAAGGAACTGCCACAGCTGGATCTGACCCGAACCTACAGGGGGGAGGGAAGGGGGGGAGGGGAGGGGGTTAAGCACACAGTGTTTCATTATGTATATTATTTTATATCTTGTTTTTACTGTGAAATCTAAGCTGGAGCAGTCGGGAGACATTTTGTTGTGTTCAAAACACACACAATGACAATAAAGTTTTCTTGAATCTTAAAGCAATCTGATAGTGTAATGTTTCATGGTCACACAAAGAGGGAAAAATTGACTCAATTGCCATGAGTAAGCTGTGTGAAGTGTTTGTATTGTCTAATCCCTTCATTCTTTCACTTGTGATATTGGAAGATGTTTGAGGGTTTAATCGTCTTGTGTGTGTGTAAATATCATGTCATGAGCATTGGGTCCTCTTTAAAATGAGCAGCTGGAGTTTTGAATAAAGGAGGATCTTTGGGATGCATCCAGTTATTCCAGGACCTCGGACAGCTCCTCAAATTATTTTCTCTTGATTAAGTACTCAAGAGTTTTGTTTGATGACAGGTTTTTTTTTCTAGTATTACAACACACCTACAGCTCTGGAAAAAATTAAGAGACGTGTCTGGATTTTCCTTCTATCTTTATCTCTACATAACTTATTGAAAGTGCTCTTAATGACAAAAAAATCTATTGGAATTTGGTAGAAATGTTGTCAGTAGTTTATATATATAAAACCAAGATGTTCATTCTACTCAAACATATGGCTATCAATAGTAAAACGAGAGACACTGAACATTTGGAGTGGTCTCTTATTTCTTTCCAGAGCCGCATAACACATCTCAGTCATCTTATTTTTTTATTTTTGCCACCAAATGTGACCTTTTCACTGTGTGGCTTGGAGGAATAGACAGTCAACCTACCCACAGGCCTGTGAGCGCTGGGGTCAGGGAGCTTGTAGGGACTTTGTTTGCCTGTTCGGTTCTTGGATGAGCTGAGGGCTTGGCCTTCTGTGAGGAAACAGCACAGCAGGGCAAACAGTCAGTTTGGGTGATAGGGAAGCCAGATTATCCCTGCGTTCCGAATCACATACTTTTTTTTTTTTTTTTTTACTACACTACATACTAAAGTACAGAAGAGTTAGGGCCACAGGAAGGGAAAAAAAATCAGATAAGGAAGTTTTTTTTTTTTTTCATTATGTCGAGAAATGTCAAGAATAAAGACGAATACTCCAAAATGTTATTGGATTTAGTGGGGCATTTATGTATTTTCAGCATACTACAATTGACGTGCATGTATTGGGACATCCTAAATCTGTTTCTGGCATACTAAATAGTAGGGAAGTATGGGGATTGGAACGCAGGGCTTGTCTCATTTTAAGCGTGATGCAATTCTGCTTGACACAACAGGTGTTGCTTGACGTTTACTCCATTTTGGAAAGTTAAGTGCATGTGGCCCGGCCCTTGGTTGCTTCTCCTCTCATGTTGCCAAAGCAGACAGTGTAAAGGCCTCATTTGTGTCATATCCTTGCGGGTTGGTTTAAGGTCTTACCTGGGTTGGCTAGTCGGCTGCAAATGGGCCCTAATGTCTGATACGGGTCTGTAAAGAAGGAAAAGCATATTGTTATGTATCGTTATCTACTTTATAGCAGATGTTTTTTGATCATTGGGCGTGGGGTGTGTGTGTGTGTGTGGGGGGGGGGGGGTTCTCTGTTTTTTGTTTATTACGTATGTTGCTACTGGATGTCAGAATTTCCTCCGGGATCAATAAAGTATCTATACGTCACACAATATGACATACCTTGCACATGTCTTGGAGGAGGCTCTGTAACTCTTGCATTGTGTTGTTGGTGCTCCATTGATGGACCTGAATATCCAGAATAAAACACATAGTTGTATCCTAACATGTGGCCTTATTATTAACAATTAATCAAGAGATTTCTTCAATTTCATGCACACATTCTATTTTTTTTTAGTTGTCAAACCTTTTGGCACTGCAGTCATGGTGTTCGCTGGCCAGCTGTTCCTGCGGCTGATCTCATCAAAATTGCTCTCTGCGAACACACACACACACACACACCACACACACACACAAACACACACACACACACACACACACACACACACACACCACACACACACAACACACACACACACGGGATGAGAGGACATTCGGCACGTGCTGAAGAGCTTTGAAGGCCTTAAGGTGGGGAAGGAAGTCAGTAAATGGAGACCCGAGATAATAAGAGCTTGGAGGGTCTGAAGATGACCCACAGTTTCTTGGGCAAGTTGTTCTTTTGTTTCGGGCCACCTCTGTCGCCACAAGATTGTGAATTGTGTCCCAGGAGCCAGGGACCCATATACCCCCCATTTCCTGTACCGGTGCAGCTGTGTCCTGTCTGAAACTGGCTGTTGAGTTTTTGGACTCGTCAAAAGTTTTTGTCAACTGAGGCCAGTCGTTGTACCAAGGCGAACATTTAAACTCTTGGAACTGTCTGTGTTACAATGTTCTGAAACTTAACACCTTATTTTTTCAAAATCGCTAAATCATTCAAGTAGTTTGCCGTTTTTTTTCTGATGGGTTGAATATATGACCTGGATTTTCATTCACACCCAGGAAGAGTCAGACCAATGTGGACAATATGACTAGTTGGAAATATCAGAATAAATACGAAAGAGGGTTGTGGGATGATTTATGAGCTAGAACAGAAGAAAAATCAAACGTCTTTTTTGACTGAAATAATCAATAGATCGAACAAAAATGTGGATCTCAAACAATTGTTTATATAAACGCATGTGAAAGTTGATGTCTCTTGTGAACTGTTAACTATCATAGACATCTGAAACATGTCTACATAGTGTGGTTGGCATGTACGAGTTAAATAACCAGTACATATACAATATACAATAAAAATACACCACAAGCTACAAAGAGACAAAAACAATTCAAACATTCAGATCAAATGAAATAAGCAGAACAATAGCCTGAACAAATAGTAGTCAATGAAGGAGTAGTAGACACAAATAAACACAACTTCTATCTTGGACCCCATCACTCATAACAACAAGCTGATTCAGATAAAGGTTGTGCATGAATAGGAGTCAATGTAAGAGTTTTAGACCTCACCTGCTTTCACCTGTAGTCTGGGCTGCTGAGGTGGGGGTGGGGGTGTGTTGTTGGTGGGGGTTGTTGGGTAGGAGAATGTAGGGCTACCTGAAGCAAAGACCAGAGAAAAGTCAGTAATATTCAATCATAATCACATCAGAATTTCAGGAAAAAATAATGAGAGGTGGTTATTCAAAGCTCATGAGGTTTCAGTATATAGCGTTTCTGTAGTACTGGATTGTGTTAGATTGAAACATGCTGCTGTCCTCTTGTCCCCTTTTGTCATAACCTTGAAAACTTGTCTAAAACATGGGGACTGACTTCTTTAGCAGCATTTGTTGTCAGTCCCCATTTTAATGCAGAAGATATTTTGTAGGGCTACAATTAAGGATTTGTCTTTAATCTGTTATTTAGTAATAGAGAGAGAGAAAGAGAGAGACAAGACAGACAGACAGACAGACAGACAGAATTAGATCTAATACATGACGCTATCCTTACTCTGGCGGAGGTAATTGAGGTGAGAGAGCAGGATGTCTGCGTTGTAGGCCGAGGTGAGGCGCATCATGTCGTCTTTGGTCATCTTGCACAGAGCCTTTCCATCCAGAGCTGAGAAGAGCATGACATCCACCTCCTCCAGGACATACTCCTTGATGGCCCAATCCAGCCACTGCCTCACGTGGTCCTGGGTCCACACCTCCGGATCTGTGGCATCAAGCAGCATTGATTGATTGATTGATTGATTGATTGATTGATTGATTGATTGATTGATTGATTGATTGATTGATTGATTGATTGATTGATTGATTGATTGACATTTTAATTTCGAAACATGTAAAAGAAAAATCAGAAATAGTCATACAGAAAATAATGATGTGACACAGAATAGAAAGCATAATTAGATACATAAATGACAAACACTTGATGATAGAGGAATAATGTTCGAAAAAGGAGTCGGAAGAAGTTTACACTTATTTAATCCCACCCCTTCTCCGTAACTCTTTTTAAAAGCATACAAATTATCAATAACATATTCTAGATACAGCTTAAATACACCAGTAAAATATATGTTAACTGGAAAGAATTTGTTTAAACAATCTGGACTTTGAATTGAAATGGATGTTGTGGTTTTAAAAAAAATAATCACATAAATAGGAAGTAGCAGACGTTACAGGAAGTGGAGGCCTTCCGAAATGATCATAACAGACTCAGATTTTCATAGTTGGCATGATGTATTCACCAGATTAAAGCACCTTAAGTCTGCCACCACTCAAACATAGGTTTTAGTTAGAAGTGTTGCTTCCCTAGGGTTTTTATTTTTGTATTAAAAACATGAAGGGTGACTCTACTGTATGTGCCAGTTGTAAATGGCTGTAATACCAAATCCAAGACTCCAAATTCGTTTTGGACATATCTTTAACATATAAATATAATATGATCATCCTTTTTCACAGTAAGAGATGATGATCTGTTGGCAAATTCCTCTTCGGAAAAGTAAAATAGTATAGATAGAGGGAGGAGCATCACTCAGAAACAGTCTGAGTGATGCATTGTGGGAAAAACGTGATTTGTTTGTAGAACATGGAAGTGCTGAATAACACCGGAAACAACTAAGAAACGTGTCTCAACAATACCAGTTGTGATTCTTTATGTTACCGATTGTGAAATGGGTAGTAGGGAGACCTCCGGCTCAGTCAAACTATACAGTAAACATGGTTACAAGTTCCTCCTTTGTTTTTAGACATGCTGCGTGCTGCTCATTCATAATTAATGCAACCCCTGTCCTAACCAGGGACAGGGCAAATACAAAATGATATCATTATAGTTTCAAAGAACTTCTGTAGGACCCTCTTGTTTCTTGAACTGTGGCACGGTGGAACCTTCAAACATCACTTTGGCATAGACAATCTTTAGTCACTTAGAATAAATATTTATCTATTCTTATTGTATTGTATCTTATCAATAGACCACCACCTGCCCTCACACATCTCCCTAGTAGTTACAGGATTCAGGAAGTAAACAATATTATATACTATATTCAAATCTTATTGTGTATAGTTGTGTGTTCAAAGACATTCTCTCTTTTCAATAACTTCTCATCTTAGGTTGGGACTGGTCTCAATGTCTTGGTAAAGCACTAAAAATATATATCACTGGTCTAAAATCTCATTTCCAGTAGCAGCAAAACTATGACTATGACTGTAAATTGCCCGTAATATTAGGCAGGGGGGCTTTGAGCGTCCGCCACACCCTTACGTCCTGATTGTCCCTAACACATGCTACTGTGATGCAACATCCGTGTATTATGAAGCTGAATAACTCAGTGCCTGTGACTCATTGACAAATCTGGTCAGGGTCCCACCATTCTCTGAAGTTTAAATTATCCACGGCTCCTCCTCTGTCCAATGGAATGACAAACTGAAACGTGCACACAAACATGCAACCCTAAAAAAAGCCTATATACAGCTCCGGAAAAAAATGAAGAGACCAGCCTGGATTTTTCTTAAATCTTCATCTCTACATTACTTATTGAAAATGATCTTAATGAGAAAAAAATGTATTGGAATTTGGTAGAAATGTTGTCAGTAGTTTATATTATAAAACCAAAATGTTCATTCTACTCAAACATACGCCAATAAATAGTCAAACGAGAGACAATGAACATTTGAAGTGGTCTCAAGAGAGTCTCAAGGGATGACAACGGTTTAGACATGTGCGAGTGAGAGAGAGAACGTTCTATATGTCATCAGGATGTGTCTTTGTAGTAGCATTTAGTCATGATACACTAGTTTGTCTAATGTTTGACTCTGACTACTCCAATGTAGTAATGACACATCCCTGTCTTATCTCCACGTTGTGCGTCAGGGATTGTCCTTTGTTAAGGGAAGAAGGGAAATCCACTGTGCCCACTGTTCAGAAAGTTAAAAGTATAAGTGTATACTTCTTTATAAGTTATACTTCTTCCTGCTCCTTTTCAGGCATATCTCAGCAATACAGATAATTTTTTTTTTTTTTTTTTTTGTGAAAACATAATTTGTTTATTGTATTTCCATGCTTTTCATTTTGTTTTGTATGTTTGATATATCTGAAATAAATTGAAAAAAAAAAAGAAAAAAAAAAAAGAGCAATTTCTCCAGTAGACTCATTTAACAAAGGTCAACTATGAGGCTACTGGAGGAATAAACTACCGTATAGCATATCATTCATGTAGTATAGATCATTGTTTTTACTGGATTTGTTGACAAAAATAAAAGTAACGTATCAACAGTTTTATCCCTGAGAAACCTAACAACTTAATGTACGTTTTGGCTCATCACAATCCTTCCAATGCCTGAAAAAGTACAATGTGGATTTTGGATGTAGCTACAGGAATATTAAAATAAATAAATAAATAAATTAGGGCTGTCAAGCGATTAAAAAAATTAATCTAATTAATTACAGGCTCTGTGATTAATTAATCTAAATTAATCGCATACTTATATGACACTTTTATGCCTGTTTATAAACAGCTGTATAGCCTACAGTCTCTCTCTCTCTCTCTCTCTCTCTCTCTCTCTCTCTCTCTCTCTCTCCTCTCTCTCTCTCTCTCGACTGCCGACTCGTTAACCATCGTCCTACTCATAGCCAAAAATAGTGACAGACACACACACACACACACACAAACACAGACACAAAAGAGGACAAAAAGACAGGCTGCATATGCTAGGAAGAGTGACGGGGGGGACGAGGCTGCTAGCAAACAAAAGTGAGACGGAAGATTGAGAGATAGGCCTACTGAGAGTTTTTAACCTACATTATTATTTAGGCACCCACTACATCAATAATGCACAGACACTACGGAGAATAACGCAAGATAACTTCCTACCTTCATGCTTATTTGCCCGAAGCTTCCCATAAAACGTCCATAGAGCCCTCTCTATGCTTCTTTCTTTACTCTTTAATCCCGTGCAGGCCGTGTCCGCAAACTAGTGCAGCTGCGCTATCGTCTCACCCCTTCTGCACCGGGTCAAAGGGCACTATAGAAGTGCGATTAATCTGCGTTAATTTTTTTAATCGCGTTCATTTTTCTGTGATTAATTAATCGAAATTAACGCGTTAATTTGACAGCCCTAAAATAAATAAATACGTATTGTTAACATCACTATCACTGAGTGCTTAATTCAAACTTTACACTTCACACCTTTAAATCGACATTAATTTGAAAGTCATGCTTCACCAGACAACCAGACAACCAGCTGTTATTTAGTGCTGGAGATCAGTTGTTGATTAAGTTGCAGTAGTTTGGGGAAGAAGAGTTTTGATGCACAACAACATGCCGTGCCCATCTCTGGTTCAGTTACTGCTGGCACATTGCACAAGCCCCAGTGTGCCAGCTGTTGGGCAAGTGTCTTATGACGGTGGTGTGGTGTGTGTGTGGTATGGTGTGGTGTGTGTGTGTGTGTGTGTGTGTGTGTTTGGGTGTGTGTGTGTGTGTGTGTGTGTGTGTGTGTGTGTGTGTGTGTGTGTGTGTGTGTGTGTGTGTGTGGATGTAGGGTGACTGAGGGCGAGTGCCATGTCATGTGGATGTCTTTTCTCACCTGCTGGTACTATGACCCTCTTTTCCTCCGTGACGTTGCTGGGCGGGGTGGCTGTGTGTGGGCTGACTCGGGGCTCGGGGTAAGCTGCCTGGTACGGCATTGGAGCTCCATCGTTACTCATGTGTCTGGAACGTTTAGTGACACTGCAGTCAACAGGAGACTCCCGGCTAAGACACATAATGAGAGGAGAATGCATTATGGTCACAAGAAGCTAATATAATACATGTTATTTTTTTGAGCTGTGGAAAAGGGGTAGGATTAAATAAGTTTATAGGCTACTTCTTCCTACTCCTTTTTTAGGCATATCAATTCAATATATGTTATTTGTTACCCGGCTACGACACACACAAGAGGAGAATGCATTATGGGCATGTATTTTTTTTTTTTAATTTTTTTTTTTTAACCTTTATTTATACAGGTAACTCCCATTGAGACCGAAGACTCTTTTACAAGAGAGACCTGTTTTCCTTTCCCACGTTACCATTCATACACACATAGCAGGCTAACTATCGACATTCAGGGATAGACATGTGTATGGGGAGTCATTTTGATCATTAACATTTTTTTTTTGTGAAATAATTTGAACAATGTTTTTGTCTATTGCATTGTTGTGCTTTTCATTTTTTTTGTATTTTTTGATATGTTTCATTTTTATTTGATAAGTCTGAATTAAATTCAATCAATCAATCAATCAAAAATGTTAATGTAACAAAATATAATGATTTTAAATGTTACTCTTACTCATACTTGGTGTATGTTTTTTTCTCTCTCTCTCTCTTGCAGTGTTTACTCATATCAGTAGCAGATCAATTTATTTGCAAACAGTTTCCCAGCAGCGAGATTCAAGTGAAAACAGTTTGATAAAGAAAGTCTGTTTCAAACTAAGCCTGCATGGTGTTTACATATCACACAATAATAATACTACAATAATATATAATCTGAGATATAGTGGAGTATGTGTATAAAGCAGCCGGAAAGGTTAATACTCAACTAATGTAACACAAAAGTTTACATAAGGACTGCAGTTGACTAAATGTAGCCTAATTTCCACCTGTGAGAATTTGGAAAAAATCACCATCACACAACGTTGCATTTGGTAAGTGAACAATGTTAATGTCTGGAAAATCCCAGAATGTTGATATGGACCGTAACACAGGTGCAGTCACGTCACTGTCAGATAATCCGGGAACCTGTGCTCCCCTGTGGGCTACCCCCCCCACACACACACACACACACACACACACCGGCCCGGCCTGACTCACCTGCTTCCATTGACGTGTTCGGCTCTCTTCCCGGGGTTTTGCACGGCTGGCCCCGCCCACTCTGGTTCGCTGGGCTCCGGACTCTGCCTGTTGCTCTGCTGGCTGAAGCCGTCGGCGGGCGATGTCATCTCCGCCTTCATGTGCATGGCGGCGGCGGCCGCTGGGGCTGCGGCGTAGGGCGGCTCGAATATGGGCTGGTCCTCACTCACCACAGACAGCGCTTCCTGTCCAACACACAGAGAGAGAGAGAGAGAGACACACACACACACACACACACACACACACACACACACAACCACACACACACACACACACACACACACACACACACACACACACAACACACACACACACACACACCAGGTCAGTGAGTGTCTGCCACCAAAGTGCCGGGTCACAACCTCTGGAAAAACTGTCTTTTTCCACACACACTCAGTTTTATTCCATGAAAGATGCTTCAGTGAACAGGAAAGGAAGTCAAACCTCAGCTCATTAGCCATAGAGCTGTAGTAGTAACAAACCTTCAAGTTCCTAACTAGTGGTCCTCAGATAAGATGGTTTATCAAATGTAAAGATTGACTTTGATACGTAGACTGAGGTGTTATCTATGTAATCAACATATGGACACTTTATGCTACAGTTTATGTGTGTGTAGAATAGTTGTGAATAACCCCCTTCAACAAACTTTGGTCCCCTTTTTCAGCTCTACATTTAGCAATTGATTGAATATTATAACTATAATGTGGAGTTTGGACTTTTCCTAATTTTGTAAATCTAAATGTGTTTTTTTTTTTTTTTCTTATTTTTCTTTATTCAATTATAATATTATGCACTGACTTCTTCCTAGTAGTGTTTTTGAATTCAACCTGTCCCCTTTGACTTGCTCAGAGCTATATGAATAAAATATTTAAAAGTGTTGGAACCATTTCTAAAAAAAATCAAGCTCTGTCAAGTTCCAAAACCAGCGATCTCTCGTTCCTAAGTTCCAGTGGCATTGTCCCGTGATTTATTCAAACTATAACAGTGTCTATTTCATCTAAAAAAAAACCCAGAGAGATAGGAGGTCATCAAAAAATTCTTAGCAACATGATACTGAGTGAAAAATCTAGTAAACTGTGCATAAGTCGTGTGAACGCAGTCATGCAACTGTCTTATCTTAAAACAACATCAGAAAGCTTAACCACACTTTTTAGTTTGTCGTTAGGATTGGGGTTGCAGGGGGGTGAGGGAGGGAGGGGGAGGGGGGCTGCTAGCTCAAGGTAGAGTCTAATCGAGATTTAATTCCTTCTTCCTGTGTTCAGCACCTACAAAACGAGGCCTTTAAAAACACACACACACACACACACACACACACACACCACACACACACACACACACACACACAACACAACACACACACACACACACACACACACACACACACACACACACACACACACACAGCCAGCCAAGATGGCACTTCTCATCCCACGCACTTCTTGGGAGGGCAAACAGCGGAGGTGTTGTTGTGCTGTGCGTGCATGTGTGTGTGTGTGCTGCCTGGGACCACTAGCTGCATGTCTGAGTGGGTGCAAGTGCGTGTTTGTTTAGAGGAGTTGAGCATTGTCTTTGGGGCCGTGTACGTCAGCGCCGTGCTTTTTCAGTGGCCTACAGGAAACCTGGCCGCCATGTGCAGAGGAACCTTTTGGCACAGGCCAAGGGAGAGGAAACGGCTGAGGAGGGGGGGCACACAGTGTTAAAATGTGGGTCATTTTATAAAGCTGGAAAACAACCCCAAAGGCCCGGAGAGGAGTGGGGGGGCGGGGTGGGAGAGGGTTCATTGGACAGCGAGAAGAGTTAACCCGTGATTGAAGTGCCGCTTTTGCATTGTGTTTTTGTGTGTGTGTGTGTGTGTGTGTGTGTGTGTTTGTGTGTGTGTGTGTGTGTGTTTGTGTGTGTGTTTGTGTGTGTGTGTGTGTGTGTGTATGTGTGTGTGTGTGTGTTTTTAGCTCTATTGTTGCCTGAGCATTGTAAACTACATGTTAATGCATGGCACACAGTTTGGCATTTCCTTCCAGACTGCAGACTAAACTCATACACAAGTCACTGTGTGGGATTCAGCAACCTGCTACTGCTCTGGAAATAGATACGCCCTTTTTGTCTTTCTTTTTTTCTTTTTTTTGCTCAGGGAAACGGTTTTAGCAAATTAACACCAAACAAATATTAGCCGACCGGATATTTAGTATAGCTCAAGATGTAAAGACACAGATGATAAAAACTAATGAAATGTTAAGAGCATATTGTACTACTATGACAAACTACAGTAACTACAGAAGGTTTAAAAACAAAAGTCAAAATTGATGAAGCAGAAGCAGAGATATTTGTCTATCGAATTCCATTATTTTTTCTTCCTTGTTTCCTTCCTGGCGCATATACTGTATTACCCAGCATGCAACTGGATTTAGTGACATCACTTGAGGAGACAATATTTTAGTCTTTGCCCAGTTGAGCCATAAAGAAAGCTCTTTACAACTGTTAATTCACTTGTGCAGTATAGTGCTCCCAAAGACCGGTTAACAGACTTTGATTAGTAAAAACAGTGGAGTTCCCCTTTAAATGTTAAATATGTTAAAAATGTTTGTAAAGGAAGGGTCTTGAGTTTAATAGGCATCATGTGTATTTGATGATCGATATCTGATTTTCATGGTAACTAAAAACATGTGAACGAGGGTGTGCCTTTAGCTCAGTTGGTAAGCGTCCCCTCCCGGCGGGCCAGCAGCAGACCGGTTCGATTCCCACCCGCAGTCGTTCTCTGCATGTCACTCCCTCTCTGCTCATTTCACCTCTGTCTCTCTGCACTATAAATAAAGTATAAAATGCCCAAAAAAATATCTAAAAAAAATTTAAAAAAACATGGTAAACGAGTTGTTTAGCAGGACTTGGTGGTATCCTGCTCAGAGTTCTACAGACCGACCGCACTCCCTGTGTTTCTCCGTCTTCTGATTTGCTTTTGTTTTGGGCATAGATAGATAGTAAAAAGGTTTTTCAGCCTATATACTTCTTTTGCGTTGTGCCCTTTCCCCCAGTCTCTCCCTCGCACACACAGCGCGCCTTTAGAGGCCCTTTCTCTCTGTGCAGAAGTGAAACACTTGCCCAAACGGCTGCAGACAGCGAGTTCTTACGAGGAGACATGATGGTGAATTAGCTATAGGCTACTTCGTGGTTTATCTTTTTACATGTAAAGTAGTTTTATGCTCAAAACTCAAACTGATGATATTATCGCGTCATTGCATTCAGTTTAGAACGCGTTGCACATTGAGTGTCGCGCTCATGCTTTCACAACCACAAGTAGGCCTTTCACACTCGCGCTCTTTCTTTATCTTCCCCTTGCTCGCTCTCTCTCCCCCTCTCTCGCTCCCCCTCTCTCTCTCCCTGTCTCTCTCTCTCTCTCTCTCTCTCTCTCTCTCTTCTCTCTCTCTCTCTCTCTCTCTCTCTCTCTCTCTCTCTCTCTCTCTCTCTCCTCTCTCTCTCTCTCTCTCTCTCTCTCTCTCTCTCTCTCTCTCTCTCTCTCTCTCTCTCTCTCTCTCTCTCTCTCTCTCTCTCTCTCTCTCTCTCTCTCTCTCTCTCCCTCTCTCTCTGCACACTGATACAAATATACCATAATGTGGCCTGACCGCTGATGCCACAACTGACTTCCTGTTCAATGTGTTTCAGCTTGTTGCTCAGTGACACAAAACAACTCTTTAAAAAACATGACCTTTTTTCTTCTTGATGCTTCATGCTGCTGTATACCTCCAACCTCCATGTCCTAAAACGCTGACGTTGATAGTAGGCTACACACCTTTTTACTTGCTGTAAGAGCACACGCGTGAAATCCAAGGTTTTTGGGGGCATTTTTTTGAAGTCAGCAGCTTTGCAGGTTGCATCATGCAGTCTTGCTCAAACCTAAAGCTTTTAGAGTGTGATCACAGGCTGTTGTTTAAGATATGGACTATCTTACTTAGTACTATCTATGAAACAAGGAAAGTGCAATCTAAACTTTCTCATTATATGCAGTTTATTCGGCTGCATGCTAACCATTAAGTAGGTTTTTGGTAGTTGGCCTATCTCAAAAGGGATGTTTACTTACATCACAGCCTGAGTGCCATGATAAATGGTGGGAGTGATGTTATAATTCAGAGATAGAAGGTGTTTGTACTGTAAAAGCCCAGAGGCACTCATTTTGGATTCCATCGACTTCTAATCGGTTTGGTCAAAAGAAAATATCTCAGCAAAAACTAACATATTAGGTGGAGTATGATATTAACTGTTCCAAATGATTTAATGTTAATGGAGGTGGGGCAGCAGTCTTGGTTGTAAAACCAGCTTTTCACAATACATAATTAAATCTAGATTCTAGATGTATGGTTTGGGTGTGTAAAAATAAGTTTTTTGTTGATCCAAAAGTAAACAAAATGTCATTTTTGGGGCATTTTTGCTTGAATAACAACTTAGAGTATTGTATAAGATATGTCTGCTGCAAAAGGGACTTTGTTTACAACTGCAGACTTCTTGCAAATATTCAAATAAAGGAGAAAAACTATCATCGTTTAAAGGGGTCACAACCCAGAAAGCTTGGAAACCACTGGCCTATATACTGTAACCAACGATGTGGTTCAAATATAGGCCAACTATTCTTTGCATGAACCAGTTAAATTATTCATATCTAAGTTTATTAAAGGCATTTTGAAACATGTATAAACTGGTACATTTCAATGTGTTAAAGATGCTGATTTGTTGACATATTTTGGTACCATCACATCCCTCATATAAGGAGCACTGCACTCATCCATTACTTTCAGATTTTGATATTAATCAATTGATTATCCTCACACTTTCATGATTGCCCTGGCGGGACATCAGACCTATAGCAGCACCATTCACAGTGGATTTATAATGTAGGCTAATGCATCTCAAACATTTTAATTATTGTTAAATTATTATTTTGAAGTTTGCCCGTTTACATGTGGGTCCACGTCCACCACACATGGATACGCCAGGGAGTAGTTTAATAAGCATGTCAAATGGTTTGTCAACTCCTATCAAGGCTAAGCTCACACAGAACAAGGAGTTGCCTACAATAACAGGCCCGTTGTGTAAAGCCCTCTGTGTGTGTGAGGGAGGCCGAGAGACTGTGAGGCAAGTGGCAGAAAGCAGAAGTAAAAGTTGAAGGCAAGCTGATTTTTGCAAAAGGCCTGAGCAGCTGCGCTTTGAGCCTCACAAACAACGATGCGGTTTTCACCATAGATAGTATATAAGGTTTTTACACAGCCCGGGGCCCTGGCTATACGCAGGCCTCTTATGCAGGCCGTTAACAGTGAGGCCAGGCCCGGTTCTCCCACCCTCCCTGTATGTATGTGTGTGTGTGTGTGTGTGTGTGTGTGTGTGTGTGTGTGTGTGTGTGTGTGTGTGTGTGTGTGTGTGTGTGTGTGTGTGTGTGTGTGTGTGTGTGTGTGTGTGAGCGCGGACAATGTCGAGTTAAAACAATGCAACGCCCCAGTTTGTCCACTTCGAGGCTTTGTTGCCTTTTCGACATTTTTTTTTTTTTTTTTTTCTAGTCCACGGAGCGGAAATGTGTGCGGAAAGTCTGAGGTTTGAGACAGGAAGCCTGCTGAGTTCAGATAACGACACCTGACAAGTGCTCCCGTTTGCAGCAATAAATTAGACTTAAAATAACCTCAAACACACAATCTGCTGCGACAGAATGCAAGACAATAATTATATCAATAATAACATGTATTTCATCAACGGAGAATACCATTGTTTGTTTGTGTGTGTGTGTGTAACAGCATTTAACCAAGAATAGATTAAATATGAACTATAGTCTAAATGTAGGCCTATACTCTTTGATGAATTGAAGTTTTTATTTCTAGGTGGCCTCATTTTCCTGCACTGGCCCTTTAATTGCGACCCACTTCTAGAATGTATCAAACAATGTAACTTGATCAACTTTAACCATCCAAAATGCATCGATAAACATGTAAAACATAAATAAAAAACGAAAGAAGAGATAAATTAGTCTAGTTCCTCTATCTAAGCGCCTTTTTTCCTCCAAACGAATTGTTTCTGTAGTTTAACAATCGTCTGAGAAAAAAAAGACGTACATTTTGTTTTAAACTATCAAGAGAATTGTTAACATAAATCGTCAATGCGAAATAAAGAATATATGTGTTTATACTGTGTCGACATGAGGAAGGATTGCTCGAAAGGTTGCACGAAGATGTTATTACAGAAATTAAAATAAAAGCCTATGCGGGCCAGTGTTGGGTACAGGCCTGTTAGACGCACATTCGTTAAAGAATAAAAAAAACATGGGTGTATTTCTGGGGCCTATCATCAGAGATTAGGTCTTTCCCTTTTCTGTCATTGCGCAATACGCATTATTCAATGTTTATTTCGTTCAAAAAGTTTCCCCTTCGATTTACAATTGCTGACATGAAGGCCTTTTTACTTATTGGCATTTTGATTTTGAATTTAAAAGATGATAAATTAAAACAAATAGGGCCCTCCGTATAGAATAAGATTAGCAGGTGTATAGCTGTTATAATTCAAAACGTGTGAAATACCAGTCTTTTGATGGAAATGGATCCTCCTGCTCGTTAAAAAGTGTCTCGCTGCATCCAAGTCTTATCCATTGTGGCGCCTTCTTGGACACCTGCCTTAATGTGCGCGCAAGTGAAATCCTGCATCCCTTTCGTTAACTTTTTCCCCGATAAAGAAAGAAAAAAAAGCAAGTTTGTGAACCCGTTAAAAGTTCAGATGTTTCAACTCTCCGTGGTTCACTATGGTTGTTGTTTTGTGTCTCCTTGTAAAGGTGTGGGATGAAGGTCGATTAAACAATTACGGGGGAGAAAAAACGACCCAAAACGCGTGAGTTTTGGAAAATCCTCTTTGGCGCGTATGGCCGGCCACCAATTAGTGCTTATATCTTGAGCGTAAAGATGTGCAGTGGTTAGTTGTGTTATTATAGAGCCGACATACAACCACGAACGGGAAGGAAGAGGAAATTTTGTACCAGAAGGAAAGAGTGGGGAGCTCGCATCACCGCCTCGACTCTCTCTCTCAGACAGACGCAGTAGCGCTAGTGTGGGTGGCCTGCCTGTCATTTTCACCCAGAAAGCGGTCAAATAAACGAGCCAAACGCTTACCTTTATCGTACAGTCCATTGCAGCAGCCTCGCGGTCTTTGTCATTTAGTCGTTTTTTGCAAATATTATAGCAAAATCTCAAATCTAGCCTTCTAACCTCACTTCAATGCATGCAGTGGTGCATCGGCTCTTTGTCGCTAACCATTGCAGTCACAATTTTTTTTTTTGCTCACAGACCATAACCGGATGGCAAGTTCTCTCTCTCTCCCTCTCTCTCTCTCTTCTCTCTCTCTCTCTCCCTCTCTCTCTCTCTCTCTCTCTCTCTCTCTCTCTCTCTCTCTTCTCTCTCTCTCTCTCTCTCTCTCTCTCTCTCTCACACACACACACACACACACACACACACACACACACACCACACACACACACACACACACACACACACACACACACACTCTAAATTGGGAAGTGAAGTCACTGCTTAACACTGAAGTTGCTTCTCATGAAACCGACAATGGCTGCTCGGATGGAAAAACAAAACGTTATCCATGTTTAGTTGCGTGTTTAACATAGACGTGTTGAACTACGTTGGAATACATTTGGTTAAATCGGCGTTAGTATGTAGGCCGACTCGGAGTGAGTATTGTGAGTATTTCTCATTCTGAAACAACTGCTGGCCTTTTGCATCATAGTTTAACCACAGTGAAAATGAAAGGCCTGTCAAGTATACTTGCTGCAGTTTGGTCTGGCTTTGCGACACTAGTCAAGTATCAAAACCAAAATAGCTCTTGTGATCCACAAAACTGAGAAAATATCTTAGAAATGTGCAGACATGATATGACACATTAAGGACCAGTCACCGGGCTGCAGATGTGTATGCAAATTGGACACCAGCATAATGTATAATAATAACCAATCAACCTTCATAAATAAATGTGGTTCTATTCAGCAGTGTGTTGGGTCAAACATATGATACAGCTGTTTTTTATGTGTGTATGTTCATTAAAAAAATCTATAAAGAAATATGATAAAGCTTACTAGATATTGGGAGATTTTTTTTGTTCTTTTCTTATTTCTTTATGTGAATATTGGCAGGATGTTGCATGTGGTATATGTTGATGATTAGGAGAATATTTGTGATTATTATATATAGTATACAAAAAGATATTGCAATCATTTCACCATGTCATTTTCATTGTGATGCCCCCCAAAAAGGCAGTAAGCTGAGTGATAGTGTCAGAGGAAGGGAATCCCTCTCCCAGGATGGATAGACAGGTAATAGATAGTCAGGTGTACAGAACAGACCAAATCAGACAAACACACACCTGACCTGGACGCGTTAAAGGTGCAGTGTGTAATATGACATCATCAAGAAAGTTCTACAAAGTTCTAGAATGCAACACTCCCTGGGTAACCCCAACCCTTTCGAATAATAACAGAAGCTACAGTGGCCTTCAAGGACAAGAACAATTCTACATTTTAAACAATGCACCTGATGACATTCCAACTATGACACTTTCAAGATGGCGGCACTAGGCCTTGGTCCAAAATATGCAGACATATGGACATATATGAGACCCTTTCTAAGGGGGAAAAAAATAATTAAAAACATTTTTTTCAGCTATTATGCACTAAATTTAATGTACTTAATGTAATGGATATTATAATTACTTTCTACAAAATCTGCTAGGAAATAAAACCCAACATTCTACACACTGCAGGTTTTAAGGCTTCTCAGCTGAGGCCCCAAGCAGAATGAGTCCAAAGTTACATTCATCACTTTAACTTGATCCCTTTGTGTTTAATAACAATCTCTGTTTGGTTTGGTAATTTAACTGTGAAGTGGAAGACTCAAATCAACAGATTGGTTCTCACAGCATTGAAAGTGATGGGAGTGAGGGAGCACCCCACTCTCCAAGCAATATTTGAGGAAACAGTACTTAGACAGGCTAGGAAAATAATTGCAGACCCCTCTCATGTCTTACATTCTGAGTACGACCTGTTACCCTCAGGCAGACGGTACAGAGTCCCAGTTAAATGCAAGAAAAGATATTTGAACAGGTATAAATTTTCATTCATTCCACTATCCGTTACTCTGTTGAACTCAGGCCGTTAGTAGAATGCCATTTGTGGATCTGTATGTATGTATGCATGTATGTATGTCTGTATGTATGTATGCACTTTATCATTGCACTGTCAGCACTTGTGTGCTAGGCACTGCATTTTTCTATATAGTATTCTATTTTTCTATTGTCTTGTTGTGTTATGTGTTATGCAGCAGTCTGTACGTCTAAGACAAATCTCCTTCGGGACAAAATAAAGTAATCTTGAATCTTGAATCTTGAATAGTCTATACAGGTGAAACTCTTATTATTAGAATATCATTGAAAAGGAATTTGAATTGAGGAAAGAATTCATGCAAAAGGAGCACCAAACCAAGTACTGAGTACACATGCATGAATATACTTTTCCACTCTTAAAGGAATACTTCATCCATAAAGAACCGGCGTTCTATCATTATAAAATCACTATTATAATACAATGAATGAGGTTTTTCTTCCCTCAGTCTTTCCTCAGTCTTCCCTTGGCCCAGCTGTCCTGTTAACCCTAACCCTACATTTTACCATATGTGATGTCACACATGTGAAAATGTAGGGTTAGGCAGTGAGACCATAAAACACTCTTTCTGCCTTTTCTCAGGCTAGGATGATCCGATTTCTAAAATGTTTGCACCTTTATACTACATAGGATCTCAGCATTCAATACACCTTCCTATTCCCACTAGTGAAGTAGGTCTTTGAGCTATAGCAGGAAAAGGTTTGGTTTCTGAGTTAGATATGGAGCCAGCTGAGATATTTTATATTCCCTCCTTTTGGTTTTATTCTTCCACAGAGAAACACAGAGCAGACTCTACCTTAAAACAAAACCTAACTTTGGACGATATCCACTTTATTTGACTGACTCATTGCTCTAGAGGCCTTACAATAGCACAAGATCAACTTTTGAATGCATTTGTGTGGATCAGAAGCATTGGAAGCTCATAATAAATCTGTTAATGGCCTGTGTGAACGGAATAGGTAATACCAGATTCGGCCTCATGTTTACATCTCCAAGTGTTAAATCTATAGAGACTTAACAGAACACTGCCTTTGCTTTGGTGTCCTCAGTTCAAAATGGCAGTTCACATGACCACATTGCCACTAAAATGTTTTTCTAATTTGAATGAAAAGGTTTGGTGCTTTGGTGTTGCTCCATGACAGTTCACTTTAGCTTTGAACAACTACCCTGCATTCCAATAAACATACTTCCATACTATTGTATTTAGTATGCCAGAAAAAGATTTAGGATGTTCCAATTCATGCACGTCAATTGCAGCATGCCAAAAATACCTATGCCCCACCAACACCAATTTCATTTTGCAGTATTCGTCTTTCTTCTTGACATTTCTCGACATATTGAAAAAAATAAACTTCCTCATCTGATTTTTTTCTCTCCTGTGGCCATAATACTCTTCTGTACTTATGTAGTGTAGTAAAAAGAAAAAGTATGTGATTTGGAATGCCGGGCTAATAACTCAAGTACTACTTTATTTCAGTAGTATACATTTTCTGCAGCTTCATATTTCTGCTCAAAAACCTCTCATAGTAAAATGTCAACCTTTCTTCTCACAATATATTCATCTGACAGATGGATACTTTTCAGATGACCATTTCTCACCCTTCATGTCCAAGTGGAGACCACACATGTCCAAATGTGTTATTCCTTTATGGGTTGATAACATTCTCCACGTGTGCTATAATAATATAATTATGGAACATATTTACAGTGTATATTAATACTTTTACTTGAGCAAAATATCTGAATTTACCTCGCTGTGAGTCTGCGTTGACATAGTTGCACAGTTGCACTTTAAAAGTTAGCCTACTAAAAGGAAAAGAAATGCAATTGTATTTTTTTAGGTATTTTATACTATTTACTGTGTGAGTGTTGTGTGAGCATTGTTGTTTTTGAGGCTGCATGAGCAAATCTCGTTGTATGGTTCTACTGCACAATGACAAATAAAGTATAATATTCTATTCTATATTCTACGGCTCACTGCAGACGGCTGTTAATCGCCTCGTGTTGTGTAACTTCATCCCTGTTGTGTCCTTGTCTCGAGGCGGGGCTCCCAATCACGACTCCCGTCTCTCTGCACGATTTCACCCAACTCCACTTTTCCAGATGGAGTTGGCCCTCCTGTGTGTGTGTGTGTGTGTGTGTGTGTGTGTGTGTGTGTGTGTGTGTGTGTGTGTGTGTGGTGTGTGTGTGTGTGTGTGTGTGTGTGTGTGTGTGTGTGTGTGTGTGTGTGCGTGTGTGTGTGTGTGTGTGTGTGTTGTGTGTGTGTGTGTGTGTGTGTGTGTGTGTGTGTGTGTGTGTGAGAATAGCAGAGATGTTTGTTTATGTAAGGCCCTGGGCTCGGCCTTATCTGCTGCAGCCACTCACGCCGTGATTTCGGACTTTCTTCAGCGATCACTTGCGTGTGTGTGTTGTGTGTGTGTGTGTGTGGTTGTGTGTGTGTGTGTGTGTGTGTGTGTGTGTTTGTGTGTGAGTGTGTGTGTGTGTGATTGCGCGCGTGCGTGCGTGTGTGCGTGTGTGTCCGCGCGCGTGTTTTTACGGGCCATTGTTTTGTCGAATGGTTTCTAAAGATACAGAGATTTTTCTTTTTTTTTGTCTTCCTCCCACCTCATTAGAAACTGATTTCAACGGCCCTCACTTCATCACTCCCACCCAGACTGCGGCTCACTTTAGTCCGGCCGCAAAAAGACAATCAGATGACCGCAGCTTTGAACAATGTTTAAGGCCATTTTAGGGCTGTAAACTCACCTCGTGTTGTTTCAATAGTTAGTTTATTATTTTCTTCTCAAAATCAAATATCCCATCGCCTTCCTTTTTCTGCTTTAGGCTACTCAACTTAAAAAGCGACGTCGTTTCAGCAAAGTTATAGGCTACTGTGTCATTGCCAGTAGCCTATTTATTGTGGTGACTTTGGCCAATAGTACATGTATGACTTATTTATGCTTTACACTGAGGTGTATTTAATTAGATTTAGATTTTAAATGTATTAAATTGAGTTGACATATCCTCTGTTTTTAATCTTATTTTTTATCCTGAACATTTAGCTCGTGTGTTTAGTTCATTTCTAATGGAGCACAACATTTACTCAGGCACCATAAGGAGCCTAGACCTTTGATGATGTATGGCTGCATACTTTACTTGAGTATTTCCATCGTCTACCTCTCTCATATGAACATTTGAAACAATTCGCCTTATTCATAATAGACCTGTTTATTTGACCATTGCAGGTTGTCGAAGTTGTGATAGCCTATTTTTACGGTTTCATTGAGTGTTTTATGAATGAAATGTCTTGATGCCTGTTTGCTGGATGGGGGCGGTCAGGGAGGGGAGCGTCTGACGTCACTCTATATCAAACAAACCTGGTCACGACGCACAGCGGGCGCGCGCCCCTCCCACCATCCGCTGCGTTTATAACGGGCGCGTCTCGGACACACACTGACCACTCGTTGATACAGCGTTAGAAGCGGCAAATACTACATTTAAAAACAAAGTAATAGGGGATTCACATCTGGGAAGAAGCGACACAGACAGACAGGAGGAAAGAAAGAAGTGTAGGCCTACTGGGAGATTATCATTACAACCGGGAGACAGCAAAGGACTCGACACGAAAGGTAGGTTTTCCCTGGAATTATATTTTTGGCCTTTTTCTTTTGTTTTCTAATAATTCAGGAATTCATGTCTTTCATTCATTCCTATGTTGTCACTTATAATTTCTCCCACTGAATAAGTTCGCTTCAGTAAAAGGAGTGTGGTTATAGTTCTGGGATATACAGTTTGATTACATAATGATAACATTTGACATTTTACATCTGAAACGTTTGTTTAATAAGAAAAGTCATCAAAGACAAATTAAGATAATTCTGTTTTTATATCTGTCACTGCCCAAAGCAAAACACCTGTTTTTAGCTGCAAAATAATATGAAGTGTTAGCCTTTACTGTGGCCTATACTGTCTTGAGATAGTGATCAACAGTGTAAGAGTTCTAATGGCGATGATTAAAAGGTTTGCAATCACGACTCTCTCAACACAGATGGAGATTTGCCAGACTGGATATTACACGGAAGACTTCAGGACACAGGAAGTGCCGGCTGGCTTTGACTTTGCGTCTTATGGTGAGTTTATATGATCGCATGTCTGACCGATGGTTTTTTCACCCATCATTCGCCCGTTTTTTTACATCACAATTACAGTGTTAGGACTCTAAGCACAGACAGAGGGCTTTCTCTTTTCTTTTCTTTTTCTTTTTGTTCTTTTTAAATGTTTGCACAATGTGTTTCCTCTGAACCTGAGCAGCTGAAGGCCAGAGGAAATATTTGTGCCGACGGTATCATCACATCTGTCAGAGCTTTCTCAATGAGACCTTGACACCAGAGGGGTTAGCTCACACCCAGCAGGGGCTACAACAGGATAATGGGGGGTGGGAGGGTGTGTGTGTGTGTGTGTGTGTGTGTGTGTGTGTGTGTGTGTGTGTGTGTGTGTGTGTGTGTGTGTGTGTGTGTGTGTGTGTGTGTGAAAGGCCTGCAAAAGGGCTGTTTGTGGGTTAAGATTAGGTTTTTAGGTTCAGGTATGAATTAGTTTTAAGTTAGCTTGAGTGTAAGGGTTGGGGTTAGGTCATTCGATTATGGTAAGGGTAGAGGGCTAGGGATTGCTTTATGTCAATGAATGTCCTCACAATATAGGCATACAAACGTGTGTGTGTGTGTGTGTGTGTGTGTGTGTGTGTGTGTGTGTGTGTGTGTGTGTGTGTGTGTGTGCGTGCGTGCGTGTGAACACGCTTGAATGGGCTGAGGTAGGCAAAGACAGACAGAATCAGGGGTGGTCAGGTTAGAGACACTCCCCTCTCTGTCTGTCCTAATCCTTTCCTCCAGACTTCCTCCTCCAACAGATTTAGAGCCCCCTCCTCCCTCGCTCCCCATCCCTCCATCACTACTCTGTCACACACTCCCTGCGCTGCCGTTTCCTTCTCTCTCTCTCTCTCCTCCCTCCCTCCCTCCCTCCCTCCCTCCCTCTCTCCCTCTCTTCCTCCCTCCCTCCCTCATTTCCTCCCGACTGGCTCCATCCATTGAGGTGCACGGCCTTTGAGTGTCTGTTGCTGATTCAACAGTAAACAAACTGTTTTGTCTTTTGTCAACATCCAAGATTCCAACAAAAAAACAGAGACTTACACAATCATTTCATGCCTTCTCTTTTGCTGCAGCTGTTATTAACAACTTAAAGCTTAAAGGACCATAGCAATGAATTTAGCATTAAAAAAAAGATTAATTTCCTTAATTTAAGGCATTCTGGTTTCAGTGTATTTCAGCATGGTAAGAAAATCAACTTACAGAACTTGGAAAGGCCTTTCCTAGTGGTGGTTCAATGTTCCAACATTTTTAATGTGACACTTGGCTGCCAAAAAAACTATGCACTTCTATAAGTTATCAAACTAAATGGACAAATGGTGATAAAACGTGGACATCCTAAACAATATCTAACTTTCTATAGAAAGTGTCACTGTGCGGCAGTATACTCTCCACTAAGAACCTTAATGCATTAAAAAAATCCTGAGTTTTCAAAGTAGTCACTCCTCACAGCGGCATCAAGCACGAAACTAGCACCAACTTATTATATATAAAAAAATGGTGGATAAATTTAATAAATAATTCAATGCGACGAATCACGTTTCGACTGTCTCTGCAAGGGAATCTTTCACACCGTATGCTGAAAAATAAATGGAAACCAATGTAAGGCCTAATGTAAAGCTTGCTGGATAAAAAAAAAAAAAAAAAAATTGGTGTGGTCCTTTAACAAGCATGAACTGAGCCTCCTCCATCTTGCTTCTTCCTCCCTCACTGACTCCCCTCTGTGCCTGTTGTTTGAACCTCCAGACTGCCCTGGTGAAGACCTGTCTTTTCTGTTAGACAGCAAAGCACCAGGACAACAGCAGTACGTCACAGAGAGCAGCAGCAGCAGCAGCTACCCAGAGCCGCCCAAGGCCTCGCACCCCTACGACCCCAAAGGTGAACCCTCAAAATAACAAAAGAATACACAAAGAACACACAACCCTTATGGTTTATAATATGAGTCATACAGTATATGGTTGTGTGTTTTTTTTTTAACTTATCTAACACATTTTGCTCTATGGCACAGTGATGGCTGGTGACACTGGCCTCTTCAGCCTGGATTCATACCCGGAGTTCAACTGGTGGGCCACATATCCACATGGTAAGCCTATAGGACAAGGTTATGTAACAAAATAGGCGATAACACTCCACAAAATTGTAGTACCTACTATAGATATGTGTTATCTACTACATAGGTTTTTTTGTTGTGTTCTACCATGCCCACATAAGTGTTTTTTATGTGTTATAGCACAAACAATGTATATATGTAGTAGGTAACACAAATTTGTGTACCTTATTGTAAAGTGTTACCAAAATTTTATAGGCATTTCTTTTTGTGACTAACGTTTTATTTTTGTCTTTTATTTTATTTTTTTATAGCAGATGGGCTGACAGTAGAGCAGCCACAGACAGCCTACCCGGAGCCTCCACAGACCTATCAGAGTCTGGTGCCCCAGAGCGCACAGTTCAGCCCCGCCATGGAGGGCAGCCACAGCTCCTTTCTGACTGGAAAAGGCTCAAATACACTGCAAAGTAAGACACTTTACTCACCTCTGGATATTTTAAAAACACACGCACACACACATAGGCTACATGCAAACGCTCCAAGCAGCAGCACCACACACACACACACACACACCACACACACCACACACGCACGCACGCACGCACAGCACGCACCACCACGCACGCACGCACGCACACACACACACACACACACACACACACACACACACACACACACACACACACACACACACACACACACACACACACACACACACACACACACACACACACACACACACACACACACACAATTCAGGTTCTAATCTTCCTCTTTGTTTCCAGGTGAGGCGGACCAGAGCTACTCGCGTCACTCTGCGGCTGAGCTGTACGACTCAGACGGCCAGAGGCAGCCGGCCGCCTTCTGGCCGCCTGGATACTCCTCTCCCGGCTTCAGTGCGCCTCTGCCCGGCCAGCCCCAAGCCTCATGCCCCTCCTCCTCCAACCACCAAGGCCCTCAGTCCACAGAGCAGTACTGCCCTCGTGTGGTCAAACGCAAGAATACACACCCCATAGGCAGACCGGGAGGGACACATGCCGGGGATGTCCACTTATCCAGGTTAGTTTTTTTTGTCATGTCATATAAGCTGTCCTTTGAATCTAGTAACTCTGTAGCAGCCAATAATAATGAATTTATAGGTTGTATAATAGCAGCCTATAATGCTTTTGATACCCTTAGTTCATTTAGCTGATAATATAATACTTAGGAAACAATTTTGAATGCAGATTAGAATTTTACACACAACATAATTTTTTACGCAATGTATTTTTTCTTTTACTTAAGTTAAGGGATCTAAGTTCTTCTGCAACTTCTAATCATTACACGTTTATAAAAAAAAATAAGTTGTAATTTTAACCCCAGTTGCCCATATGCAACCAAATGAATCAATCTATCATTTTTTGTCCATGCAATCGTTCAGGTTCTGGTCCGATCCAGCTGTGGCAGTTTCTACTGGAGTTACTTCTGGATTCTTCCAACCGGACCTTCATCTGCTGGACGGGAGACGGCTGGGAGTTTAAGATGTCGGACCCCGCAGAGGTAAGGGACAGTTCATTTATAATTAGACATTTACTCAAGTGGTGTAGGCTACCTAAGGACAATTTGGGTTACTTTTACTTAAGCGTTTTCCATTTGATGCTATGTTATAGCCTACTATATTTCGTAGGGGAACCATTGTGCTGGTTTAGTGCACTTCATAGCCTATATTTAACAACTGTAGCTACAACTACATTTCTCATTAAGACATTAACTGTATATGCTTATAAACATATAGCCTGACTCCTTGATTGAGTTGATTGTGACTAAACTACCGACCAGTAGGCTATACAAAGAAGTTAAATTAGAGCCACCTAGAGCAGCTACAACAGTGAAACACTGCATGCTCAGTAAAGCACATTTTGTTGATAGTTGGCCACGTCTGAACTTTGATTTAAGTACAAATTTTAAAATGCATGCAATTGTAATGGGGGAAATGTTTCCTTACTGAAAAGATCTGAGACTTCTTACCCATAGATAGTATATACCTGTCCACCATGCATATCGAGTTTAAAAAGTTCAACTCTTCAACTCTTGGTATTTTTTGTTTGTTGTTGATCCCCCAGGTGGCAAAGCGCTGGGGCCAGTGCAAGAACAAACCCAAGATGAACTACGAGAAGTTGAGCCGCGGCCTGCGCTACTACTACCACAAGAACATCATCCACAAGACGGCCGGCAAGCGCTACGTGTACCGCTTCGCCTGCGACATCCAGGGCATGCTGGGGAAGACTGCGCAGGAGGTCCTCACCAGTCTCAACGTTTTGCCCACAAACACGGCAGAGTCGTGGCAGGGCTCCGGGCGGCGGCAGCGCGGCCACAACGTCAGAGCACAGCAGTGAAACGTGGGCCTCGAACTAAGGGGGGAACAGGGTGACATGCAGAGACTCTGTGTGTGTGTGTGTGTGTGTGTGTGTGTGTGTGTGTGTGTGTGTGCGTGTGTGTGTGTTTGTGTCTGACAGAGACTATTGGTGCTGAATGGCTGAGGAGTGACCAACAATTTTTTTTGAAGGAGTACTACAGACTACAAAGTGAACACAGTTTAGCCTCAACCCTTGGCTAAACTGCAGCCTCCTCATGGGTGGGAGAGGGTTTTTAGCGGGCAAGACTCACCCTGCGTTCCAAATCACATACTTTTTCTTTTTACTACACTACATACTAAAGTACAGAAGAGTTTAGGGCCACAGGAGAAAAAAAAAGTCAGATAAGGAAGATTCTTTTTTCATTATGTCGAGAAATGTCAAGAATAAAGATGAATACACTAAAATGCTATTGGAGTTAGTGGGCATCTATGTATTTTCAGCATACTACAATTGCCCTGCATGTATTGGAGTCAGGGACATCCTAAATCTTTTTCTGGCATACTAAATAGTGAGAAGTATTGGGGATTGGAACGCAGGGTCAATTTGCTTGCTGCATTTTTTCAGGGAATAAAAAAAAAACGACAAACAACTCATAAAACCATCATGAAGTCGGCCAATATGTGGCCTTCTCTTAAATAATAGGTCCTACACAATGAATGTCTTCCAAATAAACTGCAAAACTAGGGCATTTTCAAGCACTATAACTTACTACTAGATACTTTATGCAACATCCGGGTCCTTATTTTCATGTGAGGTGTTTTTTGTAAGAATGATTTGATCTGTAAATAGTGTTTTAATATGAGTGATGTAGAGTTTTGTGCATTTATTATTATTATTATTATTATTTTGTATATTTTTATCATACAAAACTCATGTCTACCTCTGTTGCTAATCAGAATGACGTAAACCGAGACTGTTTTCGAGCACTCACTGTGAAGGTTTTAGCCACTGTGATGATTGTTCTGTGTAAATAAACTGTACATAAGCATAGATGTGTGTGGAGAGACTCACTCTATACAAGTTGTTTGTGATTCCATAGAACTAGAGTAAGGTAGAATGGAGGGGGAAGATAAATAAGTAACATACATACATCATCAAGTATTTTGACAGTCCAATGAAATCGGAAAATGTTCATAACTTACAAAGAGATAGGCCTACACACAAACACACACACACACAATCAAAGAAAAAACTAATTATTGTATTAACCTTAATTCTGCTGTATGACATAAAAAAGCTAGGTTTATAAATCATGTGAGAAAGCAATAACAATATATAGGGCAAGAAAAACTCTTTAAGTCTTGTGAGCGGTTTGCAGTGTTGGAATGTGTAACAAGTGAAGTCAATATGAACACATGAAAAGCTGAAGGCCTTACTGTCTGTTAATAGATAAATAACCGCAGAGAAACCATTTCCAACAGACACTCCACATACAATGAATATTTATTTTATTTATTTGTTGAACATAACCTTCAGTTTAACCAGTAAGTCCAAACATAAGCAGGTATATTAATAGAGAAATTAGGTGCAAATAGTATATACTACATGTGTTTGCAGCACTGGAGAAAATAAATACATCACACAAGAAATTTGAGCTTGCATTTGAACCACCTCAGATCAAGTGTTTTTTAGGATAATTTCCTTAAAATGGAGATTTTTTTCTAAAAACGAACAATAGAGTGGGTACATTTGGAGAATAAATGTTATATATCCTGATTGAATTAAGTTACAGTGACAATTTGAATAGCAGTTTAAAAAAAACATTGAAATGTTGTGATATCGCATCACCATCCTCATAAGGTGTGTGTGTGTGTGTGTGTGTGTGTGTGTGTGTGTGTGTGTGTGTGTGTGTGTGTGTTTATCTGTGTCTGTTTGTGTGTGTGTGTTAATTAGCTACTCCACAGGCCGAATGCCCTTGGCCTCCTCCAGTTTCCTCAAAGTCTCGTCCCATTGGGTGAACTGCTTTGACAACAGGAACATCTGCCAATCACCAGTCAGGGGTTAGTGTTATCATGTCATCAAAAGGTACAGTGTGTAATATTGGAGTATTTTGGCGACATCTAATGGTGAGTTTCTAGATTGCACACGCCCCCTTGCTCCACTTATGAGAATTAACAGAAGCTACGGTGGCCTTCAAGGACCAGAAGCTATAGTTACTAAAGATGGCACCATCCACAACTGTCTCAAGTCTTTCCACAATATCAAGTGATGAGGGGAAGATGTATTTAGTTATTTATTCTATAGTACTTCTTCTTGGTCTTCCAACAGGTGATTTTCCCCCTGAGACACCCACTTATTAAAAACCCGTAAGGCTGTTAAGTTTGTCCATTCTGTGCTACTGTAGAAACATGGCGGTGCTCTAGACTTTGCTTTGTGGTGATTTTTATCTCAATTAATGAAAAATGGAAGCGTACCATTTTGTTGTATTCCTCGAAAAGCTTCTTGACTTCCTGGGACTGAGCCTCAGTTTGGTCCTGTAAACATGACAAACAAGGAGCGGTCAAAATATACAATGTATGATGAGAGAGAGAGGGGAGAGACAGACAGACAGAGAGAGAGAGATATGGAGAGAGAAAAGAGAGAGAGAGAGAGAGAGAGAGAGAGAGAGAGAGAGAGAGAGACAGACAGACAGACAGAGAGACAGACAGACAGACAGACAGACAGAGAGAGAGCTGAGTGTCACCTGTTCCTTGATGTGAATCTGTGAGAGGCGCTGCAGCTTGGTGGCGTGTTCTGGAACGTCTGTTAGCGAGAGAGAGACAGACAGAGTGAACACACAGTACGACCTGCAACACACTTCATCACTGAGTTAACCATCAACATTATTCAGGGACACAATGGAAATAAGCCTTTGTGCTTTTTTTGTGTTATCCCTGGCTATTTATGTATTTTAATATATGAAACAGAGTGCTGTTCATATTTTATATCAAATGGTCAAATAAAATCAATCAATCAACATGTTCAATGCTTTTATTGATAGTGCAGAGAGACAGAGATGAAAGAGGGAGGGGAATAACATGCAGAGAACGACCCGGGCTGGATTCTAACCCGGGTCTGCTGTGAAGAGGACTGAGTCTCTATGGAGGGGGGGCGCTCTAACCACTACACCCCCTGATAAAAGTTACATTTCTGTCTAAAGCATGACACAATGGCTACGTTTACATGACCTCAATAATCCGATAACTGTGAACAAATAAATTCTCCAAATGATATATAATGTCATTTTTGCTTTTAATAGACAGATTGGAGGGACAGAACTAAAATGGGGAAGAGAGGGGAATAACATGCAGAGAACGACCCGGGCTGGATTCTAACCCGGGTCTGCTGTGAAGAGGACTGAGCCTCTATGGAGGGGGGGGGGGACTGACCTCTGATGTAGTTGCTGTCCAGCAGCGGCTGCATGGTGCTGACCTGCTCTAGCAGAGCAGCCTGGGACAGAAGGAAGTCCTCCTCTGTGCGCACACACACACACACACACACACACACACACACACACACACACACACACACACACACACACACACACACACACACACACACACACACACAACACACACACACACACACACACACAGTAAATAACTTGATTTTTTCTTAGCAAACACTTTAAATCATAGATGTAAATACCTTAAAGATAAACCCCACGTTAACAAAAAAATAAAAAATATATAAAAATAACTAAACTATTGCAGATAGATTCTAATACAATCACAAGTAGATCACTTATTTCTTTTTACCAGCGAGGATGAACTCCAGCTTCATGGCGTCAGGCACCGTGATGTGGTCAGTGAACTGGGGGTCCAGGTATTTCAGTAGGTCCTCAACTGCAGCACAACAACAACAATACGACATATCAACAAAGAAAGTCTTAAATATGACTACAGAAAACATCCTGCACAATTTGAACTTCACATCTGCACTATGCAGCATTGTGGGCACATTATGTCAGGAATGAATGACAATTCATAAGATACTGAAGTAGCAGGGGGGCCCTTTTAGCCTTATAGATAAAAGGAGAATAACGTGATATTTGTACGTTAATATATGTGTTAAATCACTCTATATTCATACAACTATATTGTAGATGAATATTTTTGCAGCTTCATGGCAAACCCTGCAGAATATGACTATTAAATAACTGTAAATAGTATCCTTAATTCCACAGATAAATAAATACATTTAAAGAAATACTTCAGCCATGTGGAACTGGCGTTCTATCATAATAACATCTGTCCTGTTAATCCTAACCCTACATTTTTACTTGTGTGATGTCACACTAGTAAAATGTAGGGTTAGACATGTGATACCATAAAACACTCTTTCTGCCTTTTCTCAGGCTAGGATGAACCGGTTTCTAAAATGTTTGCACATTTATACTACATAGGATCTCAGAGTTCAAAACACCTTCAAATTCCCACCGGTGAAGTAGGTCTTTAACGTAATCCAGCAGTAACACAGGCTTGATGATGATGTAACCCAGCGCTATACTCACTCTTCTTGTGGAGGATTTTGACTCGTTCTCTCTTGTTGGCCGTGTTGGTCAAACCGGCCTGAATCCTGGTCAGAGACTCCACACACTGCGGGACAGGGGAACACCAGGGTTAGATTTAAAGCTTAAGAGTGTTACTAGTGTTAATATACACAGCCTAGGCTCTGTAAACAGGCATGTTGCTAGAGTGGGCCCTTTGTTTACATACATACTCTGCCTTTTGAGGAGATATTCACTGCTTTAAAAAAAATAAAAAATTTACAAAAATCATTCTCCAGAATCAGTAACTTCACACTTAATGTCAGTCACTTACAACGGTTTAGGAAAGCCATCGACATTTACTCAATTAATACCTCAGAAATGTTGTGCAATACTATGTGGCACTGAACACATATTGTACACAAGCACAACACTTCAAAATCAAGTGTAGAAGGGAGCTACAGGTTGCAGCAATAACAGTAAACATGGCATCTTAAATTGTGCACATTTACAGGGACATGAGAATTCAATTTGCAGTATGTAGTTGACCTACATACTGCAAATTGTCATGTCTAGCTCTACACTGACAAGCCAAATAATTTGAAATAAATGCAAAATGCCAAGATTTAAAACGCATTTAAAAAAAATCTATATTGTAGATAGTTACGCATAGTTTATAACAGAAATATCTAATTTCTGTGTCTCATTCTCAGCACATTTGGATTACGAAGACACTTTTCTATTAGTTAACATTACATTTACAGTTGTAATTTAAAGTCAACTCCTGTCAAACATGATACATAAATAATTAAAAACCTTATTCAGAAGCAGGAGACTTAAGCACTGGAACTGTTTCCACCACTACTATATAACATCACCCGAGGACAAACATCCACTTCAATGAAATGGTCCTTTGTGAGTCAACAGGGTTCATCGCATCATATGATACTCTGATGAAACGCCTCATTCACCGGCTGAACACGGACAATACGATTTACAGCAACACTTAAATATTAACCCCCAATACCGATTGGTATCTATCTATCTATCTATCTATCTATCTATCTATCTATCTATCTATCTATCTATCTATCTATCTATCTATCTATCTATCTGTCTATCTATCTATCTATCTATCAGAACTGTTTGACAAAGGTTCAAAGCGAAATGGAATTTAATTATTGAATAAAATTTAACTAATTTAGGCCCATTGCTCTATTATTTGTTTATATGGTCTTTATCTAGAATCTAGAACGTTTTTATTTATGTTATTACGCTATTTGAATTGGTTAATCCTGTGGAGATGAGCACTTTAAAGATATCCTTATTAGAAGCTGGTAATGTCTTTGTAGCTTTTCAATAAATGCGATTTAAAAAATGTAAAAACAAATAGCCGGGTTGAAGCTAAATAGCTAAACCACGTAGCTGTTTATCTGGTGTATAAATATGAATACAGCACACATTTTATTGATACAGCAGTGAAGAGAATACAACTTATTCTGAATAATCTTTGTACTAAATAAAAAAGGGCGTTTACTCTTCTCCCACTGACAGGGCAAGGCAAGGCAGGTTTATTTATATAGCACAATTCCGACACAAGCCCATTCAAAGTGCTTTACAGGGCATGAAATACATCAAGACTAAAATACATCAAGTTTAGAATAGACATTAGAAAAGTGAATAATAAATATGAAAAGGCTGTCATTAGCATTTCTAAGCTAACCGCAGCTAATAGCTTCTCCACCCATCATCAGAACAGACATTATTATTGTTATTCAGGACAAACCTTGGCGGGCTTTCCACCCTTGTTTCTCCGGTCTCCGTATATTTGGCTCTCCAGCGACGCAATACGCATTTCCAAATCATCTGCCAGAAGTTGTTTATCCATTTTTGCTGCTACTAATGGACACAACAAACCAACAGCCTTCACTTCCTATTCGTCTTCTTCTACTACTTTTTATCTTCCGCCACATAGCGTCTAAAGGGACTCTACCGCCACCTACCGTGCTGGAGTGTGGCCACAGTGTTTATAAAGCGACACACTGCAGTAGAAAGTGGCAAACATTTTATCAGGCCGAACCACACTAACTATAAAACTAACCAACTAACTTTAATGATTAATTTGATAATTTGTAGACCAAAACACACAATGTTTGTATCTTTATAGCCGATGATCTGTGCTTTGCAAAACAGGCATTTTGGGAAATGTGGGAAAATGTGTTTTGTCTAAATGGTCACATCATACATAATGCAACCTGCAAGGCGGAAACTGTTGCTTGTTTCTTATAGTATGATATCAATTTTTTTTTTAAATAAGAAAATGTATTAATGATAAATTAACAAATAATTTCACTTAGGCTATGGAACAATGGCATATAATGACCATTGTAGGTTTAAAAAAACAAAAACAAAACAGTTTGAAAGCAAGGTAAGGGGGCGATATTCATACAGTTTTTATAGTAATACTAATATTCTGAGAAAAACGCAGAAATTCCCAGATTAAAGTTATCTGTCTTTCGTGGTAGTTGCAGTACCAATAGATTCCTACGGGGGGCGCTGTCTCCACTGCGAGTGAGTTTTGTTTTTCCGGTGACAGCAGGGGAATGACAGCAGCGACAGTCACGGCCCTTCTGCTACTTCCATTCAAACCGACTACAAAACATCGACAAAAAGTAAGCTTTCTCTCCCATATAACAACCCCACCTTCACACAGGACATCTATAATGTTTGCGGACAATAATAGCCAAACACAGGAAGCAAAAAACCTATATATTTATGGTAAAAATAGAATTATTCGATATGTTAGCTCACCTAGCTCTGAAGCTAACGTCAGGTGTTTTTGCTTTACATCTGCGTAGTTTGACAGGTTGGACCATAACTTAGTAACTAGTCCCTTAACACATCATAAAGACATATCTGTTTAACCTTAACCTGATTTACTTAATTTCAAGTGTTACTAGGTGACGTAGCAGTGTGGGTTTTGAGCTAGTGTTGCTTAAATTTTGTATTAAACGAGGGAGATGGTTGTGATTTGGGAGGAAAATAAGGACTAAAGTTGAATTTGTTTTTTACATACTAAGGTCTAAATTCATATAAACAAATAGCTGTGCATTCGCCTGGACAACAGATTGGGCTTGTAATGTAACATGGAGGCTGTATATAGGGAGGGAACAGAGCAGCCTTTACTTAACGAGGAAGCATAGATTATTCAATGTGTTCATCAAGATACTGCTTATCTTCTACGAGTCTGTTGAGGAAAGTTCAATCGTTTTCTTTGCAGCAGCATCAGAGAAAGTGATGAAGTGAAAAAGCTGGTGTTTTCACGAGTATTTATGCTATTCTATGAGCTTTCAAAATACTTCCTTATTTGTTTTCATGACCATTTAATTCACTGTAGACAATCGGGGGCTTTCATCTATCCACGTATACATATATATTGTACGATTTTCAATTTAAAAAACAACGATATCTATCTATCTATCTATCTATCTATCTATCTATCTATCTATCTATCTATCTATCTATCTATCTATCTATCTATCTATCTATCTATCTATCTATCTATCTATCTATTAAAAAAAACGATATCTATCTATCCATTCATCCATCCATCCATCCATCCATCCATCCATCCATCCATCCATCCATCTATCCATCCATCCATCCATCCAACTAAACAGTGAATGCTTCTAATTCTCAGAGTCATCAGCAACATTTCATTGTATTTCTAACAGCTTGTCCAATCTAATCTAATCTAATCTATCTAATCTAATCTAATCTATCTAATGTGTATTTGTTTTCTTTTTTTTATTTCTTTTTTTTTCTTTTTGTGAAACATAATTTTTGTTTATTGTATTTCCATGCTTTTCATTTTGTTTGTATGTTTGATATGTCTGAAATAAATTTAATCAATCAATCAATCAATCAATCAATCAATCAATCATCAATCAATCAATCAATCAATCAATCAATCAATCAATCAATCAATCAATCAATCAATAATCTATTTTACTACTTCCAGGGACCCTCTTGTGTCTGTGTGAGTTTCTTCTATGAGCCTGTGGGAGCAGCTAGCAGCAGCAGAATGGCAGATGACAAGGACGTGTTGAAGACTCTGGTTTCGGCCGCATCCCAACATGCTTCACACTCAACAGGACGAGTCACGAGAAGAGCCAGAGCCATACTATGTAAAACTGCTACTCTTTAGTCATCTGTCTACATCTATCTATCTATCTCTATCTATCTATCTATCTATCTATCTATCTATCTATCTATCTATCTATCTATCTATCTATCTATCTATCTATCTATCTATCTATCTATCTATCTATCTATCTATCTATCTATCTATCTATCTATCTATCATCTATCTATCTATCTATCTATCTATCTATCTATCTATCTTCTACTACTACCTACCTACCTACCTACCTACCTACTACCACCTACCTACCTACACTACTACCTACTACCTACCTACTCACCTAACCTACCTACTACACCTACCTATCTAACTACTACCTATCTACCTACCTACCTACCTACCTACTACCTTTCTCTATCTACCTACTACCTACGCTACCTGACCTACCTACATACCATACCTAACTACTCGTACCTACCTACCTACTATCTTACCTACTACCTACCTACCAACCTAACCATACCTACCTACTCTACCTATCTCTACC
Organism: Ammodytes dubius; assembly: GCA_026122265.1. Classification (NCBI taxonomy): domain Eukaryota; kingdom Metazoa; phylum Chordata; class Actinopteri; order Uranoscopiformes; family Ammodytidae; genus Ammodytes; species Ammodytes dubius. Next base: position 28,069,005 of record CM047509.1, read on the forward strand.
TCCTTACCTACCTACTCTATCTATCTATCTATCTTACGTACGTATCTATAATCAATCTTGGCAACAATCTGGATACAATGACAAAAATCGGATTTGGGTCGGCAGTGTAAACAAGGCTTTTGAATCCACATTGCCTCAAAACACGAGAGGTCCGATGACCTATCTCCTGTCTCCGCCTGTTACCAGTGCTTTGAGACCCTAAAATCAGTGAATATCTCCTCAGGATCTGCTACCTGTCCGTACTGTGTTTGTGCTGAAAAAAAAAAAATCCAGTCTTAATACACAGCTAACTTTAGCAACATACCAGTTTACAGATCCTTTGCTGTGTATTGACTCTGGATTTATTTTTTCAGCGAACACACACAGTACAGACAGGTAGTGGGATCCTGAGGAGACATTCACTGATTTTGACAAAAAACTTATTTTGACAACAAGCGTTCTCCAGAATTGTTGGCTCCACCTTTAACCACTGCAGGCAGGGCAATAGTATAGTCTTATAGCCTTGTAAAGTGTATATTCTGTATTGTATATTTTACTTCATTGTATACTGCATATTTTCATGTTTCCTTCTTGGCATTCAGTCTGTGGAAAACAAATGAATAATTTCATTGTATGACTGAGAGGAACATGTTTCTTATTGTGCATAGGACAATAAACACTTTGAATCTTATAATAATAACCAGTGATGCGATCTCGTCCTCTCTTCTGATTGGCTGCTCGCTCTTTCCTTAGCTACTGTTGCCGAGGGTGAGCTACTTGACTCTGGTGACGGACAAGGTGAAGAAACATTTCCACAAAGTGATGCGCGCCGAGGACGTGGAGGAGATGTGGTTTGAGTACGAAGGGACGCCGCTCAAATGGTGATTTGATTTTTTTTTTATTTGATTCAATTTATTTCAGACATATCAAAAAAAGAAAAATTAAAAGCATGAAAATACAATAAAAAAATATGATCAAATGATTTCACAAAAGAAATAAAAATAAACAAAAAAATAAACAAATAACATATTGAATTGATATGCCTGAAAAGAGAGAACCCTCCACTAACAAACTGATTTAGACCCTGTTTTTATGTCTGTCTATATACAGCTCTGGAAAAAGTGACCAGTCTGGATTTTCAGTGTCTTTTTTTTTCTATTTATAGGCATTTGTTTGACTAAAATGAACATTTAGATTTTATAATATAAACCACTGACAACATTTCTACCAAATTCACAATAAAAAATATTGTCATTTAGAGCATTTTCAATAAGTTATGTAGAGATAAAGATTTAAGAAAAAAATCCAGACTGGTCTCTTATTTTTTTTCCGGGACTGTATTATGCCAAATATTTGTTATTCTGCAAGAACATCTGTGCATTTATATCAGAATCACATTCTCTTCAAATTATGAATATGTAACCGGTGTCGGCTAGTGTTGTCTCTGCATTGTGTTTGTGAATTAATGATCAGGAAATACTAATAACAAACAGATTTTTACCTGTTTATTTCTGTCTATTTGCCAATTTTTTGTAATTTGCCTAGAAGAAATGGAGTGTATTTATACAGAATCTACATTCTCCTTTAATGGTGACTATACATTTTAATTTTTGTGTTGGCTATTCTCTTGGACACACATGTACTTTCCATCTCCCCAAGGTGTTTAAATTGGTTTCAATGGACTTTTTAAAACTATTTTACTATGTGTACTTGTAAACAACATTCAGCAACACATGCCAAACAAATGTCCACACCAAAGCAGTGTATTAATACCACATCTAACTAAAGAAATCCATTAATATAGAGGCAGGAGAAAATCCTCTGCAGGTGTTAACCATGGGCTCTTAAGTTACATTCTTATGGTCCTGTCTGATTGCCTATATGCTGATAACACAGACTGTGGGCATGAAATTACGCCACAAGGTGTCAGTATTGTAACACAGATGATAAAGAGCCTGGTTGAAAGAAGCATTGTTCCAGTAGTTTTTGCAATTTAATTAATTGTTATGTACAAAAAGTGTACAAAAATCAAAATATTTACTGGTTTTTAGCCTCTCAGATGTGAAATTTTGCTGCTTTTAATTTTCTATTGTAAATTACAAATTCTCTGTAAATGTCATACCTTTAAGTTTTTTGATTAAACTAAAACATTTTAGACATTTATAAGTTTAAAAAAAATATATATATGATTTTTTTATACACTAATTAATACATTTGAGGATTTTTTTCTCCAAAATGGATGCACAGTGTTTAGGAGTGAAATTGTCAGTCTCCAGTTTGACAATGATGCGGGGATTAGGCTTGTCAGTTTAAAACAATGGAAGAACCTAGTTGCTTGGTTTTGGGAAGTGAACTCAGCCTTCCGTGTGATGTCGTTGAGCTGATGGCATTCCAAAAAAAAAAAAAAAAAAAAAAGGTGTTCTCTAGTGACATCATTTCCTGTTTCCAGGCATTATCCAATCGGAGTTCTGTTTGACTTCCACGCTGCCAACACTGTCCTGCCCTGGAGCATCACTGTGCACTTTAAGGTGAGAGGCAGTCAGAGTGTGTGTTCATGAAGAGTATTCATAAGACAGTCCCTGTGTTCCAATACCCATACTACCATACTATTTAGTATGCCAGAAAATACTACCATACTATTTTGTATGCCAGAAAAAAATATTTAGGATGTCCCAATACACACATGTCAAATGCAGTATGCCAAAATATAGAGATGCCCTGAAACATCCAATTGCATTTTGCAGTATGGAAACAAGCATGATTAGTATGATTAGTATGTAGTATAGAAAAAATAAAAAGTTGTTATTATTATTATTATTATTATTTAGTGCCTAAAAAGTGATAATGCTGATTAAAATGTGTGTCTGTCTGTCTGTCTGTCTGTGTGTCTGTCTGTATGCCTGCCTCCGTCTGTGTGTGTGTGTGTGTCTGTCTGTCTGTCTGTCTGTCTGTCTGTCTGTCTGTCTGTCGGCCTATCTATCTGTCTGTCTTCCTGCCTGCCTGCCTCCATCTGTGTGTGTGTCTGTCTGCCTGCCTGCCTGTCTGTCTCCTGTCTGTCTGCCTGCCTGTCTGCCTGCCTCTGTCTGTGTACCAGAGTTTCCCGGAGCAGGACCTGCTGCACTGCCCGTCCCAGTCGGTGATCGAGGCTCACTTCATGTCCAGCATCAAGAGGCCGACGCCCTGAAGCACAAGAGCCAAGTGGTCAACGACATGCAGAAGAAAGACCACAAGCAGCTGTGGATGGGCCTGCAGAACGGTACAGAGGGGCACACACACACAACACACACACACAACACACACACACACGCACACACTAAGGCAGACAGACAGACACTAAGACAGACAGACAGACACACTAAGTCGGACACACACAGACAGACAGACATTCAAGAACACAACCCTTACCGTAGACTTGCATACACACGCAGGGATATACACTCACATCATACATGTATATGCACAAACACACATGCAGACACACGCACACACAGTCGTACACACACACACACACACACACAACACACACACACACACACACACACCAACACACACACACAACACACACACACACAAACACACAACACACACGCGCCTATAAGCAGCTGTGAGCATGCATGCTAAAAGTTGAGGAGGGCATGCACAAACACACATGCACACCACACACACACACACACACGCATATGCACACACGCACACGTACACACACACACACACACTCACACTCACAAAGACATTTCAAAGCAGACCACAAGCAGCTGTTGGGGAAGTGGTACACATTCACTCATTAACACTCAGATGCACATATGCTTCCATGCAACTCACAGATCTACGAGTTTCACACATGTTTGCACACACACACACATGCACACTTACTCTCAATACACACAAGGAATCATACACACATATTGTGTACGTTTAAGTTTGGGAATTTCAAATAAATAAATTCTCTCTCACACACACACGCACGCACGCACGCACATACACACACACACACACACACATCACACACACACACACACACACACACACGCAACACACACACACATACACACACACATCCCAATCTTTCTTTCGTCTGATAGGAGTCTTTGAAGCCCCCGCATTTAAAACTTCTCCCACCCAAACACCCACTAGCTTCCCCTTTCCGTTTCCACCCATCCGAGTAGACAGGTTGAAAACATGCATCCAAACAGATACACACACACTCACACTCACACTACACACACTCACACTCACACTCACACTCACACTCTCATACACACGCACAGATACTAGAGGATCGTGCTGTGTGTGTTTGTGAGAGAATAGAATAGTTAACCGATTATTCCCTATTTAATTGGCTTTTGATTAGATTTTTTTAATAATGTCTTTTTGCTAATTATTATGGCCAGAAAACTGAAAGTACTTTGTGCGCTTTGCATGTGTCTCTGAGAATGTTTTGAACAGTTTTTGCTCAGAAACCCACGAAAACATCACCTGCGTTTCTCTCTTCCACTTTCCCCTGAAACTAATAGACAGAGAAAGGCCACATCTCAATACCAGGAAGAAAATACAGAAAAAATAGATAATGTTTTGATAAGTTCATAATGGGGTCCTTGCAACTGCATTAAAACACATTAATGGACAATAATCACCCAATTTAAATCAAATTATTCAATAAATCAATATATATTTATATGTTTTATTTTAGCTGCTCCCTCTTCCCCTTTTCACTATTACGATGATGCGGATATATGGGTTTGTGTATTGATTTGATATGTATATACACACGTATTTTAACTATAAACTACTGTTTTTAAAGGTGCTATACAAATAAATGTATTATAATTTTTATTATAAATCCTAGAAGAGGGAGTTGGCCTTTATCTGTTCCACATGAAAGTGAGACGTGAAACCTTTTTCTAAAACTTTCACGTCCAAATCCGACCAGAAACAGAGAGAGAAACGGCTCATACTTTCATCTGGGACACAGAAATACAAAATGTTTTCAGAAAGTTTGTGTGAAAGCGAGAGGCAATGGAGGGTTTGAAACCAACACATGCTGGGTGGAGATTTGTTTCAGATGCAGGAAGGCTGTCCTAAAATCAGTGGAGTATCAGTATGCTACTGTGTTAGCCAGGACCAAGCCTGATGAGATGTCCCTGAAAAACAGACACTCAATTTTATGGTTTCTATGTACGGAAGTTTGAATGTATGGAAACAATAAAAGAACATTACAATAATCAATCAATCAATAAGGAGATAGGCCCCTGCTTCGTATGTGGCTCATGGAGTTCTCAAGTACAGAACACTACATATGGAGAAAATCTGTTATGAGATCTCAGGGAAAGCAGGAAAATTGAACAGATATGGCAGCCTTTCCTGGACTATAAAGAGAAGCGCTGAAGTGACACCTTTTTTGACTTTTTATTTTTTGCTTAATATTTACCTTTTTAGTTTAAACAATGTCCTTAAAAACTTGTTAAGTAGAGTACGCCATGTTAGTTGTGTATTTTATTTTGTCTTTTGTTCGTGTGTTCACTTTTTCAGTAGTTTAAAAGAAATACCCCAAAAAAGTAAATCAATCAATCAATCAATCAGTCAATCAATCAATCAATCAATCAATCAATCAATCACACACACGTATTAGAGTTAATATTAGTGTTATTATTATCAGGATTACATTTTTGAACAACAGGACGTTTTATATTTTATAATTGATTTGTGTGTATTTGTGATGTCACAGATAAGTTCGACCAGTTCTGGGCCATGAACAGGAAGCTGATGGAATACGCCACGGAGGAGGGAGGCTTCAGATTCATCCCCTTCAGAATATACCAGGTAACACACACACACGCACTCACATGCACACACACACACACACACACACACACACACACACACACACACACACACACACACACACACACACTCACACTCACACTCACACTCACACTCAAACTCTCTCACACGCACTCACACTCATGACAGGTGACATGCAGTTAAGGTCCACGGGTCGGATTCAAACCTGCGACATGGCTTGAGCCAACATGATATGCGCTCTACCCACTAATCCGCGGAGCACTCCCCATTATCTGCCTTTGATCACATATATTGGGACATCCTAAATTCTACCTTCTACATACATTCTTGTTTCTGTCATACTAAATAGAAGGGGAATATGGTTAGTGGCAAGGCAAGGCAAGGCAAGTTTATTTATATAGCACAATTCAGACACAAGGCAACTCAAAGTGCTTTACAAGGGGCAAGATTAAAATACATCAAGTATAGAGTACACATTAGAAAAGCGAATGAGAAATAAAACATCGAAATAAAAGAAATAAAACGCGTGTGGAACAGAGCCAGAATCTCTGGAGCTGAAGTTTGCCAGTCAGCCCAGTAGATGTAGCCAGATGCCTGTTTTTAAACTCACTCTTGCTTGTCTGATTGTGCTTTTCCTATGGAAGTCACCTGGCCGAACAAACACTGGCTCATGTATTCTGGTAAATTGCAGCTCTGAACAGGTAGCAGTCATGCCCTGGCTGAGCAAAATATTCCCCTCAAAGGTGAAAAGTAACATTTCATAACCTTTTGGGTGGTAGGATGGCCTAGAGGTAGGGTGGCCGACCAGTAACCATGAGGTTGCTGGTTCGATCCCCGGCACCGGACAGGAGGGTGTGAGTCGTAAAACTAGCAGAGGCTGGTATTGTGTCTACGGTGCCCACCATCTCTACCATTGTGTCCTTGAGCAAGACACTTAACCCCAAAACTGCTCCAGGGGCGCTGTACTGCGGCTGACCCTGCGCTCTGACCCCCTCCGAAGTGTGGTAACTTGAGAGGGGATATGCGAAAAGACTAATTTCAATGTGCCTCGTGTACAACTGACAAATAAAGATAACTTAACTTAACTTTAGTTTTTCCATATTGTGCAACTGAGGAGTAGTTGACCTTAGCTTGGCATATTCATCACTCACATAGACAATAGAAATCCCTATAGTGATATCTGAGTTCATAATACAAACAGACTAAGGTGAGTCCATGCTTCCCATAATACCTGCTTTGATTTGAAGCATGAGTAAGTGTGATGGATGGATAGATGGATAGATGGATAGATAGACAGACAGACAGACAGATAGATAGATAGATAGATAGATAGATAGATGGATAGATAGATAGATAGATAGATAGATAGATAGATAGATAGATAGATAGATAGATGGATGGATAGATAGATAGATAGATAGATAGATTGATAGATAGATAGACAAGCAGATGGATAGATAGACGGATGGATGGATGGATAGATAGATTGATTGATAATGAACATATGCTGGTTTTTGATTTTCATGACCTCTGATAAAACAATCAATCTCTGAATCATATGATGGCGGGTAAAGGTGAGGGCGTGCTTCCCATAATACCTGCTTTGATTGTGAGCATGAGTAAGAGTCTGTTGACCCAGCTGTTCTACCTTTGGTTTCGTTTTTATAAAGGTAAGTCAGAGTTCTTCCATAGAATTAAAGCAATTGAATAACTGACGTAATAGTCAAACAAACTTGTGTTTTCGGTGCCATTTTATCAATTTTCATTTAATGTTTAGGTGAAACAATAATTTTGGACAGACAGACAGACAGACAGACAGATATAGATAGACGATAGGTGGATAGATAGATTGATTGATAATGTAGATATGCTGGTTTTTGATTTTCATGACCTCTGATAAAACAATCAATCTCTGAATCATATGATGGCGGGTAAAGGTGAGGGCGTGCTTCCCATAATACCTGCTTTGATTGTGAGTGTGAAGTGTCTGATGACCCAGCTGTTCTACTTTTGGGTTTCGTTTTTTATAAAGGTAAGTCATGTTGCTTCCATAGAATTAAAGCAATTGAATAACTGACGTAAAAGTCAAACAAACTCTTGTTTTCAGTGCCAATTTCTAAATTTTCATTTAATGTTTAGGTGAAACAATAATTTTGTATAGATAGATAGATAGATAGATAGATAGATAGATAGATAGATAGAAAGACAGACAGCTGCTATCTAAATCTTAAAGGCCAAGAAACTAAATAACTCCATATACAGCGGGTGAAATAAGTATTGAACACGTCACCATTTTCCTCAGTAAATATATTTCCAAAGGTGCTATTAAGATGACATTTTCACCAGATGTTGGTAACAACCCAAGTAATCCATACATACAAAGGAACCAAAACAAATACATTCAGAAATTAAGTTAGTGTAATAATGTGAAATGACACAGGGAAAAAGTATTGAACACATTGAGAAAGGAGTGTCATTAAGGCATGGAAAGCCTAAACAACAAGCGAAATATATCGGTAATTAAAAAGTAATCCAGCCCCTTGTCAGTGCAAATTTTTATCTGCTGTTTCAGTCCCAACTGATGGCCTACAAAAAGGTATAATTTCCAAGCTGTCACACAAGACACATCTCATGATGGGTAAAAGCAAAGAGCTGTCCCAAGACCCTCGCATCCTAATTGTTGCAAAACTTAAAGATGGCATTGGTTACAGGCACATTTCTAAGCTTCTGAAAGTTCCAGTGAGCACTGCTGGGGCCATAATACGGAAGTGGAAAAGACAATCATTTCACCATAAATGTGCCTCTATCAGGTGCTCCTCGCAAGATTTCTGACAGAGGAGTGAAAAGAATAATCAGAAGAGTTGTCCAAGAGCCAAGGACCACTTGTGGAGAGCTTCAAAAAGACCTGGAATTAGCAGGTACTGTTGTCTCAAAGAAAACAGTAAGTAATGCACTCCACCGCCATGGGCTCTATGCACGCTCACCACGCAGGACTCCATTGCTGAAAAAAAAGCATGTTGAAGCTCGTTTAAAGTTTGCTGCACAACATTTGGAAAAGCCAGTGAAATACTGGGAGAATATAGTGTGGTCAGATGAGAGCAAAATTGAACTGTGTGGATGCCATAATGTACACCATGTTTGGAGGAAAAATGGCACTGCACATCCTCGTAAAAACCCCATACCAACAGTGAAGTTTGTAGGTGGGAACATCATGGTGTGGGGCTGCTTTTCAGCAAATGGTACGGGCAAACTTCACATAATTGAAGGAAGGATGAATGGGCAAATGTACCGAGACATTCTCGACCAAAATCTGCTGCCATCTACCAGGATGATGAAGATGAAACGCGGGGGGACATTTCAGCAAGACAATGATCCCAAACACACAGCCAAGGAAACTCTCAATTGGTTTCAAAGAAAGCAAATAAAGCTGCTAGAATGGTCCAGCCAATCACCTGACTTAAATCCCATTGGAAAATCTATGGAAAGAACTGAAAATTAAGATTCACAGAAGAGGCCCACGGAACCTTCAAGATTTGAAGACTGTTTGTGTGGAGGAATGGGCCAAAATCACACCAGAGCAATGCCTGCGACTAGTTTACTGCATACAGGAGGCGTCTTGAAGCTGTCATTACCAACAAAGGCTTTGGAACAAAGTATTAAATAAATATCAGTGAGCGTGTTCAATACTTTTTCCCTGTGTCATTTCACATTATTACACATAACTTAATTTATGGACGTATTTGTTTGGGTTCCTTTGTATGTATGGATTACTTGGGTTGTTACCAACATATGGTGAAAATGTCATCTTAAAGGCCTACTTCACCGGTTTGAATATGAAGGTGTATTGAATTCTGAGATCCTATGTAGTATAAATGTGCAAAAAAAATTAAAATCGGTTCATCCTAGCCTGAGAAAAGGCAGAAAGAGTGTTTTTTTTAACCCTATATTTCTCCTTCTCGTGACATCACAGAAAGAGAAATATAGGGTTAAAAAAAACTTACTTACTTTAATAGCACCTTTGGAAATATATTTACTGAGAAAAATGGTGACGTGTTCAATACTTATTTCACCCGCTGTATGTTTCTCTTTGCCTGGTGCTACTAATCGGAAGTAATTTGTCGATTCCTGACAGCCAGAGTGTGTGTGCAGTTCCATTGAACTGTGACGCGGAGGTGTGTGAGCCTGGGGGTGCAATCCGCTGTCAGTAAAGCGTAGGCAGGCAGAGAAGAGGCCTCGGGATGGGGTGTTTCCGCCTACCAAAAAAAAAAGAACTCTACAACTTTTACCCTGACTAAGGTGGGAAAATGAAAAAAATAAAACAATAGGGAAAAAGGGATGAATAAGCGACTGGATCTCGTATGGAAAACATTAGAGGACCAGACAGTGGGGTGAATACAACTGTTGGGGGGGGTTTCTAGTCTGGACAAGTGTGGGAAATTAATTTGACATCTACCAGTGTTTGGAACGGTTCAGAAATACACACAGAATGATAAATGAAAGATTTTGTTTTATTTTCAATGACATTTGGCATTGTGATAGATAGATAGATAGATAGATAGATAGATTGATTGATAGACAGACAGACAGGCAGACAGACAGACAGACAGCTGCTATCTAAATCTCAAAGGCCAATAAACTAAATAACTCCATATACTGTATGTTTCTCTTTGCCTGGTGCTACTATTCGGAAGTAATTTGTCGATTCCTGTAAATTTGACAACCAGAGTGTGTGTGCAGTTCCATTGAACTGTGACGCGGAGGTGTGTGAGCCTGAGGGTGCAGTCCGCTGTCAGTAAAGCACAGACAGACAGACAGACAGACAGATAGATAGATAGATAGATAGATAGATAGAAAGTAAATATTTGGAACAGTTCAGAATTGCACAGAATGACAATGAAATATGTTGTTTTATGTCACTAACACTTGGCATTGTGAAGAAAGGGATCATCTGTTAGTAGGGGTGGGAATCTCTTGGCACCTCACGATTCGATTCCGATTCCGAGGTCAACGATTCGATTCAAAATCGATTTTCAATGCATCTCAATGCAAAATTTTTTTATGTACATACCCATGTGTGAATTTCAAAAATATATTTATATGCACATCTGAGTTTGCTCCTCAGAGTTTGCTAATCACTTCCTACTTTTGTGATGATCATTAAAGATAATCAACAGATGAATTACCTTCTCTAATATTGTATTAAGAGAAAAAGCTTTTCTTGTCACACATATGACTTTCTATGAACAGTGCAATAATCAATGCAGCTTGCATTTCAACACAATATGGAAGTATGTAAAAACTAAACCGATTCAGTTTTATTTTATTTCTAATCTCGTAAATCATGTTTCTATAGGATTTCTATTCTATTATCTAGTATTTTCTATGTCATTTCAACACATTGTACAAAAAGTATGGCTTGGAATTCAGCTTTCATACAAAAACGTAAACAGAGATAAAGCCGGTGCAGGTCACATGGGTTTGCTGCTCTCAGCCCTTTTGAAGCCACTTTGGAGACAACTCGCACATGTGTGGTGTGCATGCGCAATGGCGCATGAAGTATTAGTATTTACAAAAAAAAAAATATATATATTAAAAAAAAAAAAAAAAAAAAAAAAAAAAAATCGATTATTAACTTTTCTGAATCGATTCGAATCGATTCCGTGAGTGAATCGATTTTAATCGGAAAATCGATTTTTTTCCCACCCCTATCTGTTAGGCGACAGTGTAATAAACGTAATTTAAAGTTCCTTTAATCTCAAACCGGACACTGAAGAAGAGTCCCGTCCAATTGAGTCAAAAGAAGAAAAAAAAAAGATTTGGAAAACATCTGGAACTTTGAAACAAAAACATGTTGACAGTCTGTGCTCTGTGTCTAGTGGCTGAATCTGTGTGTGTTTGGCCTTCATCTCAAATCGCTCCAAACAGAAACGCCCCCCCCCCCCCCCCCATTTCACTGTACTGTGTTAGAATTAAAACATTAGGGCCTGTTGAGACAAGTTTTGGAAATATAATAAGTAAGAAAATTGAGCAGCGAGTAGACATCTTACACTATTAAAATAAAAAGTTATCTGCATGTCTTCCCCTCTCTGCCCCACTTCAACTCTGTCTCTCCAACCTATCTAATAAAAAAAAAATTTTCTCACAAAAATTTAGGAAAAGTCTAAATTTCCAACCAACTGTCTGCTAAATATTTTTGAGATTTGAAGACGACTAAAACAAATTAAGTTTGAAAGAAAACTGCCTACACTTGAGCCAACGTATTATCATTTGTTGAGATACCTTATCACTCCAACGTAATGTAACTTTAAAACACATTTTTAAGTACTACATACAACTTCCAAAAAGTAAAAGTTTCAGAAAGTTTTAACACTGTAATGTTTAATCAACATTTTGAAATAATTTTTTCTGTTTGTTATTTGTATGACAGATAATTCATTTGCACAACTATAATTGTTACTTACTATGCAGAACTTAAAATTTCAAGTTTTTATTCACATGAAAGATACGTTTTCATTACATACGCATGATGTTATCTCAAAGTTATCCTCATAACAAAAAAATCTAGTGGTTGCCTTGAAATATTGAGTTTCCCTAACTTTTTCCTTTGTACAGTGTATCACACAGAAAGACCTTTGTCGCTATTAAGAATGGAACAGGACTACAATGTAATGGTTGGTGGCAAGAGTGAATTTCTTTTTTGAAGAGCATTTTTTTCTTCTGTCAGCATATTTGCTGTGACTGCTGGTAATTTCCCACTACTGTGATTTATGATTGAGCGTGTGAAGCGTTAATGAGACCTGCTGGGCTCCACATATGGTTACGTTTAAAAAATTTTTGCACAACAAAGGGGGCGGGTCTAACAGCTGTCAATCACTGTGTCAACACCAAAAATTCAAAAACACTCATAAATTCCTTTTTGTTAAAAAAAACTTTCACATCTTCCGCACTTAAATAAACACATTTACACGTCCACAGACACATTCTTTCGTTTGAATATAAAACTTGAACTCTTTTAAGTGGCAGACCGAAACATGCAGTCTCACCAATACTACCCCGCCCTCTCAGACAAGCACTTGTTGCAGTTGTAAAAAAAAAATACAAAAAAAGGAAAAACAATATAACTGCTAACCCAGACCGTTCCAGTTTGGGGTGTTTTTTTTACATGGCCGAATTGAGATCTTTCCACAGTTATTTATGAGCCGAGTTGGTTTCAAAAACAATTGGACCATCAAAGCTCAAAGTTAAAAACCTCACTGGGGTTGTTTCCACACACGGTGCAGAAAATGAGCGTCATTCCTGAAAAGTCTCGGAGTGTTTGGGAGATGGCTGCGGTTTACATCTTACAAACTGCTAAATATTTACAACCGAGTGACGAAAAAAGGAAAGAAGAAGAATAGTGGAAAGTAAATATGTGCGCCGTGGTCTTGGAAATGCTCTCTGAACTTTGCAACTACTTTCACTTCCCAAAGGGGCTAATGCGAATTCACAGACGTTTAGGAATTTGCAATAAATGTTTGTCGAAAATAACTTGTTACATCAAATTTGTACATAGTCATTTTTAGGTCAGATTAAATTAGTTTTTTCAAGTGGAGAGTACACACACGAAATAAATCTACGTTTGGCTTTTGTTTTATCTTCCAAATAAGTTTGTTTAACCCTGTCGTTTGTCTACTACCTGTCTGAATAATATATATATATATTTTTTTTAGACTCATTATGTACCCAGATCTCAAGATTTAAGTTCAGTAGTACAATATAACTGATAGAAATGTTGGCCAAAACCAGGAAAATATCCACCCAGATTGTAACAGACTGGACTTTTTAAAGTTATTTTTTTCGGTGAAAGACTGGAATTCAATAATCAAAGAGAAAAAGTAAGAAAGAAATGAAACAGTCAAAACAACTAGTATCATGAGTCCTTTGAAAAGTTTATTTATGTGTAGAAATCCGGGGTCCTTGCTAAGGTGTATATCTAGTGTTTCATCATGGTAGGATATGAAACACACACACACACACACACACACACACACACACACACACACACACACACACACACACACACACACACACACACACACACATACACACATAAAGACATCCAGGAAAAGATTGTCTATTGAAGAGATGTAAAGATGAGAAGAACAAAGCAGTTTGACGCCTCAAAGTCATTGTGGTAACTTTACAGGAGACGGCCTTACAGAGAGGAAAGATCCAGTCACACACACACAACACACACACACACACACACACACACACACACACACACACACACACACACACACACACACACACACACACACACACACTTGCGTAGTCCTTCAAAGCCAGATTGTGGTCTTTAGTGTAAATAACATGTGCTGTGTTTGATGCAGACAGAATTAATGACAACACTCAGTCCAAATAACAGAGGGCTCATTTCCGTCTGGCCTGCGCTCCTCATGGAGACAAAGACGGCTCGGGGGCATGAGGGACAGTGTGTGTGTGTGTGTGTGTGTGTGTGTGTGTGTGTGTGTGCGTGTGGTGTGTGTGTGTGCGTGTGTGCCTTCAATTTCCTCAAGGCGAAAAAATATTGAACCAGTAACCTTTGTGTGATATAAAATCGAAGATATTGATTTGTAATGAGCTCGAATTGCAACTTTAGTTTTTCCATCATAATATTACCATTATTAATCTGAAATAGTCACATATAAATACATACCTCATGGCCATACATCCTACTGCCTGGTGTGTGTTGTGTGTGTGTGTGTGTGTGTGTGCAGCGTTATGCGTGTGCGTGCCAGTGTGTTCACTGTACTGTACATGCACTATAGTCCCGCGCCGCTCCCTGTCCTCTGTCCGCCCACAGGGGGCTGTGTTTGGGCTGCCGGTTGTTTCCTCTGAAGTGACGCCACGCACTCTGTGATTCAAACCGCCAGAGGTGCCGACCGTCTAGCGGCGCGGAAAGTGAAAATTACTATCCTGCCTTTTTTAAAGACCGCTTACATTGTTGCACTGCGAGAAATACACCTCTCTGTTCTCATACCGTGAGTCAGGACTTACTCACGAACCCCCTGATGCAAGCGGCCCCGGCTCTGTTGTGTGTGTGTGTGTGTGTGTGTGTGTGTGTGTGTGTGTGTGTGTGTGTGTGTGTGTGTTGTGTGTGTGTGTGTGTGTGTGTGTGTGTGTGTTGTGTGTGTGTGTACGGCTACAGGCTGTGTTGTGCTGCTGCAATGAGGAATGCTTGTTTATAGCCCGTGAGATATTTTGTAATGGCTGGCTAGGACGAGGGGGAGGTGGTGACTACGCAGACAATTACAAAATAGTGGAACGCTGGAAACTGTTTATATGCCAACGGCTACATGGTGTGTGTGTGTGTGTGTATGGCTACAGGTGATGCAAGTTGTAGTCAGGAAAAAAAACAGACGGATACCTTTTACAGTAATGATTTCTAGTTGAACCATGACTATCAAAGGGAAACACTTTGGAGTTTCGCAATCAAGTCAACCGCGGCCAGTTGACTAAAAGGCTTTATGTGTTTATGTCGAGGTGTTGGCAACTGTAGCTGGTTTGATCATCATCATACAGAGTCAGATTACGGTTTAATTTGGTTTGATGATTCAATTCCTTGTTTTTATCTTGCATTCAAGAGACGTTTTCCCAAGGTACAACAGAGCATATTTACCATCTTACCTTATGGTGGTATATTGACAGTAGTTAGTAAGTTTAGTCAATTTTATTGAACATGTTAAAATAATACAAATACAAAATAAAACAATCCTTAGCAATGAGCAAATTAAATAATATAGGTAATGTTCAAAAGGGGTAAGGAGAATTCAAAACTAAAAAACACATAAAAACTAAAAGCTGTTTCTCCTCGTTTAGTCCTAACTCTTGGGACTGTAAGTAAACCTGTCCCTAGACGACCTAAGGGTTCATAACGTATTGACTCGACAAGCGTTCTATATGGACACCTTCTGGTTTTAAGGAGGGTAGACAAATGATGTAATCAGCTTCTGTCTATTAAAACCGATACAAATCCATCTGCCAATCTGACAGTGCTGAGAAAAAAATTCACATCAACGTGGCATGCAACACTTGAAACTATAAATAATTGACCGTCCCAATTCATTGTCCCCTTGATGTAGTTTCTCTTCTACAGGGTAAGGTGTCTTGTGAAAATGAAAACCAGGTTAAAAAAAAAATTAGGTTGGAAGGAATTTTAATTTACCAATGGACAGACGGTCCTTTGAGCCTCGGTGGAAACGCTTTCTCTCAAACCCTTGGCGTCTCGATTCACGGAAACTGGGGTTGACTGACGGCCCCGTGCCCCCGGTCCCATTGTTTTACCGTCAATTAGGGAGATTGAATCCCCTCCCATCAATTAAAGGCGCCGTCTTGAGTTCCATTCTCTTTTAACCCGAATCCTAATGACACCTCACTCTCTTTGTGTCGCCATGTGTTACCGCTGCCAGCTAAGGTGTCAACGCACGCCAGCAGCTGAAAAGAAAGTGTCTTCATCCCCATAGCCAATATCACGCTTATCTACCGAGGGATCCATTGCCCAGTGTCTTTTGTTTAGCGGTGACTAGTTTAATTATTTATCGTCGCATGGCTATTTAAAAATTCAATGAAGTAGCTGTCACTTCTTAGGACACTCTCTCTACTCCTGGCTCTTGCCGAAGAGAAGGTAGTTTTTTTTGTTTGGTGCAATGCATTTTGTTTATGTAAAGTTTTACTTTTAAAAAACATCGAGGTTTATTCATTTTTATCTGTCCTAGTTTATTTAGTTTTGACTTTTAACTTCTTATTTTTAACTTCTGTATTCTTGAACCCTAGTCTTCTATTGTATGTCGAATTGGACGCTGAATGTGGTGTATGCGACTGTGTTGATTTGCTTATTTATTTACCATAGGGCTGCTATTCTTTCTTGGCCACGTCATTCATGGAAAATAGATTTTAATCTCAATGAATTCTACCTGGTTAAAATAAAGGCTGATTGATTGATTGATTAATTGATTGATTGATTTGATCCCTCACGATCGCCCGTGCTTCCTGTCAGTGACTCAGTATTTCTGTGTAACCCGACCTGGTGCTTCACGCCTGCTCTGCCACCTTCCTCTCGCCGCCTCGCGCCCGGCTGTGTGGTGTGTAGTTACCGCTCGGGAACGCGATCTCTGTCCGCGCCGGTTTCCTTTTCACAGCTCCATGATTAGGGCCTATTGTGTGTCTGACTCCTCGCTTGACACCTCCAGGTTGGGTGTCGGACTGCGATCCTCTCACTCAGGTCTGTCCCATTGTCCCAGGACGCTCAGTGGCTAGAGCAAAGATATTAAGACTTATGTAGAGTTTGAATCATACTGAGCCCACTAATACTGATGGGGCAAGGTGATATGATATGATTATACACGTCAAACAGAACCAAAGTGGCTAGAGCAAAGATATTAAGACTAAGAACGAGCTCCCCATTAACATCAGATCAGATGATAGTTTACACATCTTCCGCGCAGCCTTAAAACACATCTCTTCAGACTCTCTTTTGACGAAAAAAATTAAAATAAAATATGTGCACTTGTTACATCTCCATGTAGCACTTACTGTACGTGTGGCACTTTGTAGTTTGGTTTATTTGAAGCTATAGTACGTTTGCATTTTGAATAGAGGATTTTTTCCCAGGAAAAATGGAAATAATGCCCTTCAAGTCTGCAGTTTTTTTGTTGTATTTTTCTAAATTAATAACAATGAATTGTTTTAACATTTAGATTTAAATTTGATGATCTCCCTACACCAACGGCTCATACTTACTCCACTAATTAAACCTTTTTGGTCACAGACATAAAAAACCAATTAATGGAATTAGCTGGCGTAGTGTTTAGAATGTCCTGAGTCACAATGGCACGTAGCTTAGATCCGCTAAAGTAATGTTCCTGATTGAAACAAATAGCATCATAAGTCAGACCATCCGACGCCCGCCACTGACAGCTGTCCCGGGCCGCGGCGCCACGTCTCCTGTCCTGAAGACGCAGGTCACTCGGTAACTAGAACCACTGAATGTTTAACTCTATTCTCTGGTAGTGATAGTGAGACCGTTGACTTTTACAAAGAACATCAACATACCCACTGACACTGACCTGAATCCTGTTAAGCTGGCTACAGTACATGGTTATCTATGTCCAATAAATTAATATAAGCAGTTTGTTTAGTTAGATTTGACTTGAAACATTCATATTGTTTTTTCGGTGTATGGATGTTTGTGTGAATGGTAATGTGCAAATGGGAACAGGTCTCCCTTGAAAAAGAGTCTCCGGTCTCAATGGTATTTACCTGTATAAAAAAGTTTAGTAGCCGTGTTGTAAGCGGGATAATGTGTTATGCTAATAGGTCACATTTGAGAAATAAAAGACCGCCAAGGCGAATAGTACCCTGTCCCCGACAGGCATTATCCCTTACTTATGTGATGTCACACATGGGAAAATGTAGGGTTAGGATTAACAGGACAGCTGGGCCAAGGGAAGACTGAGGGAAGACTGAGGGAAGAAAAACCTTTTTCATTATATTATAATAGCGATTTTATAATGATAGAACGCCGGTTCTGTATGGGTGAAGTATTCCTTTAAATGAGGCAAAAAGTACATTTCTTCAAAGGACATTCCAATCTACTCAACACATGACCCCTGTCTTTACATTCTTAAGTCAAAGTCCACTAACCAGCTCTAGACATGTTGGTTTACTAGATTTTCTGTGTCTGGTGTGTGGCGGTAATTTCCCCGAAACCCTCTCTCACTCACTCAGGGAATGTTTTGGCTTCAGGGTTGTACATCAGCTGAACAGTCATGAGTGTGTTTGCTGCTCACGTCACTTTTGTTTAGTCGTCCCATCCCATAAAATTAGTCCGTTTACATTTAAGACATTTTAGCTGTTGTTCTTATGGATGAAACTGAGTTGACCCTGTGTGGGATACATGGGGATGGATAAGTTGTTATACCCTACGGACTGTGGCAAAGCATTTAGGATAAGCTTTAGTTTCTAGCTCACTACCATGATAAGTAACTAATAGTGAGTGGCTCTAGGGTCCTGTTTGGTTTACACAGTGGGTTACAGTCCAATGGAAATATGGTTAAAGTCATATTTTGTGGTGTGGGTGTAGTGGGTAGAGCACGTACCATTTGAGACTGAGTCTTCTTCACAGCAGGCCCGGGTTAGAATCTGTCCCGGGTCGTTCTCTGCATGTCATCTCTCTCTCTCTCTCTCTCTCTCTCTCTCTCTCTCTCTCTCTCTCTCTCTCTCTCTCTCTCTCTCTCTCTCTCTCTCTCTCTCTCTCTCTCTCTCTCTCTCTCTCTCTTCCGCTACCCCATTTCAACTCGGTCTCTCTACCACTGTCAGATAAAGATGAGAAGGGTAAAAATAAAAATATTTCGGAATGAAGGAATACGTTCTCATCACAATACTAGAGAAAAGTTGAATTTGTTTCCAGTTTTTTACCAGCTTATAAACACATTGTTTTGTTTTGCAATGCAACTTTTTATATATTGAGGTTACTGCCATTTATCCAGCAACATAGTGTAAGAATACCCCTTCAACATGAAAGCATCTACTCTGCTTAATGGAATACTTCACCCATACACAACCGGCGTTCTATCATTATAAAATCGCTATTGTAATATAATGAATGAGGTTTTTCTTCCCTCAGTCTTCCCTTGGCCCCGCTGTACTGTTAATCCTAACCCTACATTTTACCATGTGTGATGTCACACATGGTAAAATGTAGGGTTAGACAGTGAGACCATGAAACACTCTTTCTGCCTTTTCTCAGGCTACGATGAACCGATTTCTAAAATGTTTGCACATTTATACTACCTAGGATTTCAGAGTTCAATACGTCTTCATATTCCCACCAGTGAAGTAGGGCTTTAAGTGTCCTTGAGCAGAACATTTAAATATTACCATCTCCTTGACTCTGTTTCAACCTCTCTGTAGAATGGTTAAAAGAAGAGGATTTCTCTCACAGGGAACAATAGCAAATGTCACATTTAGTTATTATTATGTTTTCATTCAGCTATTCCCGCCATCTGTGGATATTGAGGAGTAACGGGGAAGTTTTTTTCGGTCTGCGTAGATTGCTGAGTATTCTGCCAAACGCATCGTAAAGTTAATGAAGTCCAGACCGATTCTAATCAGTTGAACATGTTAGCGCCACATGTTAACATCTGTAGAAAATGTAGCAGATTGCTTAATATCACATTCTGAGGAGTACTCAATCCTCAAAGCAGAAATAGTCCCTCTGCTCGGCTTAGCAAATGTACATTCATACCGTTTGCGTGCGTAGAATGTGGATTTAACCATATTCTTAACCTTGTGAACTCGGTTCGTCAACCTGCAAAGTTCCCCTGAAGTTACTTAACGGTTCTATTGACGGGATGTTTTGTCAGATTTTTTCCAGCAATTCCCTGAATTAATGTCTCATGTACGATGAGTAAAACATTCAAAAGTTCATCAAAACGTATCTGGTTTGACCTTTTTAAGGTGCCGTGTGTAATGTAGGTCTATTTTAATGTAATTTAAAGATGGCATCATCCACCACTGCCTCAAGTCTTTCCGCAATATCAAGTGATGAGGTGAAGATGTATTTAGTTATTTATTCTATAGTTCTTCTTCTTGGTCTTCCAACAGGTGCATTTCCCCAGGACGCCCACTATATATATAAAAACGTGGAAGGCTGTTAAGTTTGGCCGTTATGTGCTACTGTAGAAACATGGCGGAGCAACAAACACCCTTTACACACTGCACCTGTTAATGCAGTTTAAAACTGTTAATTTCACATAATGTAATACATTTTTCCATTTTGTCAACACTGAAAGTATAGTAGTACAAGAAGGCAGTATGATCTCTCCTGTGTTCTATACACCACACAATAACTTTACTTTACTTCATACTTAAAGGCCGACTTCACCGGTTGGAATATGAAGGTGTTTTGAACTCGGAGATCCTATGTAGTATAAGTGTGCAAAAAAATTGAAATCGGATCAACCTAGTCTGAGAAAAGGCAGAAAGAGTGTTTTATGGTCTCACTGTCTAACCCTACATTTCCTTACTGTGACATCACAGTAAGGGTCAGGATTAACAGGACAGCTGGGCCAAGGGAAGACTAAGGGAAGACTAAGGAAAGAAAAACCTCATTCATTATATTATAATAGTGATTTTATAATGATAGAACGCTGGTTCCGTATGGGTGAAGTATTCCTTTAATGCTAAATCATTGTATACTTGTGTTGCCTTTGTTATTAATTCTCTGCGTTCTTGATTCGTTACAGACGAATAGCGACCGACCGTTCATCCAGAAACAGTTTCGTCCCGTTTCCCCTGAAGGCAACACGCACACGCTCCAAGACCTGCTGAGAGAGATGCTCCCAGTGGCTCTACCAAACGAGGGTAGGTCTGCCACACACACGCACGACACACCACGCACACCCACGCACACACACACACGGCCGCACGCACGCATGCACACACACTTACACTCACAGAAACACAGCACACTAGTCTGAATCCATGCCAAACATTACCAATAGCTAACATTAAGAGGTACATCAGCAGACAAGTTTTTTTTTATTTATTTTTTGTCTCCTTATCAAATATTGGTCCTCCTGTCTTCTTCCATTCCAGATTTATTTTATTTACACAGCCACACGAGGCATGTTAGACCCTTTCAGATAACACACACACACACACACACACACACACACACACACACACACACCCTCACCCCCAGTGTATCTGTGTGTGGGTGGGGGGTGGGGGGTAAGATGAGTTAAAGTAGTAAACTAGGATGTGGGAGGAGGAGAGGAAATGATGGGCAGATAGTGAGCAGGTTTAAAGGAAAAGAGAGAATGAAAATAAACCGCAGAAGAGATGTGAAGTCAGAGCTGGGGCATGTCTTAAATCAATAAAACAAAACTTCATCATATCATCTCAACGCTTATCGAAATCGGTCGCGTAAAACAAAACTTATAATGAATAGTTTAGGTTCACTTTTTCAGAAGAACCAGTGGATTATATGACCTGATAGTGACGGTGACAAAATGAGAGTGAATTTGAGACTGTTGTGTGTGTGTGTGTGTGTGTGTGTGTGTGTGTGTGTGTGTGTGTGTGTGTGTGTGTGTGTGTGTTGTGTGTGTGTGTGGTGAGGGGTTGTTAATGGCTGTCTCCTCCCTGCAGGTGAGGCTCATGTGGGCGCTCTGTCCTAACACACTATTGTCTCCTTATCTACTTCCTCTCTCCTCCTCAGACACTGTCTGTTTAGACTGCCACCTCTCTCTCTCTCTTTATTTCCCCCTCTCTCTCTCTCTCCCCTCTCACTCTCTTTCCCTCTCTCTCTCTTTCCCTCTGTCTCTCCCTCTCTCTCTCTCCCTGTCTCTTTCTCTTTCTTTCATGATCAACACAGCTGCAAACAGTTCTGCCACGAATGCAGACGGCATTTATACAGTATATGTGAAACCTGCAGTCCATATGTCTATCAAAACGTTTAGCTTACTGTTCACAGGTGGAGTAGCATGAATACTAATACATATTATAGTATAAATTAAATAAGGTTACGGAAATTGGGAAAAATGTGTGGGAAACCTGTATTAGGTTATTTATTCTATAGTACTTCTTCTTCTTGGTCTTCCATCAGGTGCATTTCCCCAGGACGCGCACTATATATAAAAACGCATAAGGCCGTTTAGTTTGTCCGTTCTGTGCTACTGTAGAAACATGGTGGTGCAACATGGCGGCCTCAGCGCCCCTTCCTATGTAGATATAAAAGGCTCATTGTAAGGTAATAAAGAATTAAAAAAATATTTTTAAGCGATGATACACAAATTAAAACATACTCATTAATAATGGATAGGATTTATATAGCGCTTTATTCCCTAAGGACTCAAAGCGCTTACAGGGTTCCAGGTTCCATTCATTCACACACAGTCATACCGGTGGTGGTAAACTACGATAGTAGCCACAGCTGCCCTGGGGCAGACTGGCGTTATTATCACGTATAATCCTTTCTAAACAATATGGTAACCCCTTTTTACACACTGGATATTTCAAGATTCAAGGTTCATGAAGTGAATTTGCCATAGCCACAAAAACTACAGCATTGGCAACGGAATTCTTAGACCTTGTTTCAAATGTTGTCTGAGTGTTCTGTGGAGATAGGTATCCCCTTCCTTTCCCTCTCTTTGATCCCCTCCCTGCCTACCTCTCTCAGGTGTATTCCTCGGAGTCTTTAAACATCTTTCAAAGCCTTTGACGTTCCATCTTTGTGCTTTTACCTGCCAGCCGGCCGGCCTGTGATCAAGGTGAAAGTGCCCTTTTGTCTGGCGTGGTTTGTTTGGTTTCAACCAGTTCCTTCGGCTGCCAGATGAGTGGAGAGATAGCCAGAGATTATGGAGGTGTGTTTGGATTAGAGGGACCCGGGACGTGTGTTAAGGGAGCTGGGGCGGGGCACTGGGGGGTTTTTGGGGAGGGGGGGGGGGTCGTTTGCTGGTAGTATTGTTCAAAGTTCAAAAAGAGGACGTTTTTTTTTCTTTGTTTTTTCTTTTTCCTTTTCACCTACGACTCAGGTGAGGGAATTTGTGTGTGTGTGTGTGTGTGTGTGTGCGTGTGTGTGTATTTGTCTTTTTATCTGCCGTCACCCTAAAAGAAAATCTGGGGTGCTCCACTTCTCTGTGATCTTTCAAACTTCAAATGACAAGTTTATTATTATTTTTTTTTATACAATCCTTCCCTCTGTTATGTCTGAGAGAGGATTGGTGTTGACCCGCGTGTGGGACCCAGAAAAACAAACGATGGGTGGCTTGAATTAAGAGAACAAAGGAAAAGGGGGGATTCCCAAATCATCCTCCAGTAATGGCCGAAAAATCTGTGTTTCCGTGACGCTGTTGTTTTCCCTTAAACGCTGCGGGAAATAAAAAACCCAAAACAGCACGTTACCGTAACAATCGGTCGGCGCTGACGTCTGTTAGTGTGTTTTTCTGCTTCGTTTGTTTTTTTTAAAAGCTGTAGTGTGTAACTTTTTCATATAGATGGATGTTGGTTACATTCAAGCCATTGCCAAACGAGTTGAAACAAAGTTGATAAATCCCATCAGCTCCACAGAACTTTCTCTGTATTCCTCAGTAAGGCAGCGTTTACAAACTGGTGCCGCCACGGACACTGATGCAGGAGCTCAGAAAAATCCCAAGAAGAGCTCAAGAAGTGTTTCAGTTGTTCATTCTACTGCTAAGAAAACACCTGGATGTACAGCAGAAGGTGTTAAACCCATGCGCGATCACCAAAGGCTAGGGCTGGCCGATATGACGGTATTATATCGTGGACGATATGAAAGTGTCTACCGGGAGAGATTTGGCCATATCGTTTATAACGCGGAGAAAAAAAGTTCATGTGGCGGGAGTATAGATAGAGCGGGAGGCAGCTGTCCCTCCGAGTCCCTACAGTTACACTGCAGTTACACCGCCGCGCCACACGGGGGCTCTGCAGCACAGTTCTGGGCTGCAAAACAGCTTGTCATCTGTTGCTCTAGCTGTCTAGCTCATGGTCTAGGCTAGCTTCGGTGCGCCGTCACTTTACAGTTAACAAACCAACTCCGTGTCACGGTGGCAGAGAAGCTGGTATTAACGGTCAAAAATGTCATCGGGCAAAGGAAACTTGCTTGCTGCTTCAGCGTGCTGTTGCCGTGACGCAGAGTTGGCTTGTTTTAAGCCGCAAACTATATGGGTTAGCTCTCGTGAGCTAGCTGGCTAATAATGACATCTTTAGCCTACTCGGGGCTTCACCCCCGTGCTGTTATTGTTTGAGACAGCCAGCAAGGCTGGTTTTATGTAACTTTAAAACATGTCAAACTTGAAAATATTATTTGTGTTGAAGCTGGAGTTAAAGTATTACCAGCCATTTGCTCATTAGTTAATTTTGACAGCTTTTTTAAATGAAGATGAGCAAATACTGCAGGAAAATTCAAGTCTTTCATTATTTTGATATAGGCTACTATCAATTGGAAAATGTAGGCTATTTGGTTGATGCTGTCATTTTTATTTTGCACTGACTGACTAAAGCCAGACTGGTGTGGTATTTTGCACCAGTTTTTCTTTTGTATGGAAATTTAAATTCCAAGCAACATATGAAAATAATCTAATGTGATTAAAGTTCAGTACGGTTATTGTAATCCATTGAATTTTAAGGAAACATACTATATCGTGATATATATCCATATCGTGATATAAAATTACTTATATCGTAAGTCCATATCGCCCAGCCCTACCAAAGGCTTTACCTCATGGAGACAGTGTCCTTTTAATCACTCAGAATTCCTCATGGGGGCAACAGAATTTACGCACAATAGCTTTAAGCAATGGCTTGGAAGTCTGAGCAGTTCCTATTTGAATGGGTAATCTATACAACAGACTGAAAAGGCTCAGTCACCGTGTGTGTGTGTGTGTGTGTGTGTGTGTGTGTGTGTGTGTGTGTGTGTGTGTGTGTGTGTTATTGAGCAGTTTGGTTTAGGTTCCCCGCACAAGTCTCTGCCGAAATAATGACGCTGCCTCCCACCCATGACACACGTGTGTGGACAGGGCGATTCTCGTAAGCAAAGGCTGTTTTTGTTTTCTTTTCAGGTTTCTGTCGGAGGTGAACCCAATCATGAAAAACCCCCGTATTGAATATTGTTGGTGAATAATCAGAGGAAAACCCCCCCATCCCCATCTAAACACACACATTTATATATAAACACACACACTCTCACACGGACAAACACACACACACTCATAAACACACACACACACACACACACACACACACACACACACACGCACACACACACACCTAACCTTCCATCTGTGGTACAGCCCGCATTAGGAACCAATACATCTTGTGCTGATCAAACGGGCCGGCTCACTTCTGAGGCCGGAGGGGGAAGTGTAGGTTTCCGTGGCTGTTTTGATACAGCACATTGTCGTGGGTTACGGTTCATTGTGTGTGTGTGTGGCTGTGTGTGTGTGTGAGTGTCTCTTTGTGTGTGTATGTGTGTGTGTGTGAGTGTCTCTTTGTGTGTGTGTGTGTGTGTGTGTGTGTGTGTGTGTGTGTGTGTGCGCGCACATGTGTGTAGGCATGTGAGAGGTGTGTGCGCCAGACAGACAGGGGGGAATTCATAATGGCTAGAAAGTCATTGGCTCGAGGCCCACACTCTATATACTGTTTAGTCTGTAGTGAATGTGGTTAGTGAGCGGTGATATCTTCTGCTTTCTTATTCTTCTAGCTGTACAACTTGACTGTAAAATGGCTGCAAAGCATGTCAACGTTTTGGTAGAATTCAGGGAGATGTTCGGGCAAAGCTTTCGACCTTATAGAACACTTTATAGGTGCAGTGTGTAAAAGGAATTGACACACACACACACACACACACACACACACACACACACACACACACACACACACACACACACACACACACACACACACACACACACACACACACACACACACACACACACACACGTCAGGTAAAATATTTCTACTTCACCTGTAGCCCTGTTTCTCGCCTAACTCTAGATTTAACGAGATAACATTGTACGTATCACAATGAAGTTTAGTCAATAATGAAAATAGTCTGTTCTTACATCCCGGCATTCATATACAATGCTGCATGTCAGTCAGCGATTCTGGAGAACGCTTGATGTCAAACTCACTTTTTTGTCAGAATCAGTGAATATCTCCTCACGATTCGCTACCTGTCCGTATACCTACCTGTGTGTTGTGTGTGTGTGTGTGTGTGTGTGTGTGTGTGTGTGTGTGTGTGTGTGTGTGGTGTGTGTGTGTGTGTGTGTGTGTGTGTGTGTGTATGTATATTAACATCAGATTTTCAGCGCACACACAGTACAGACAGGTAGCGGGATCGTGAGGAGATATTCACTGATTTTGACAAAAAGTTAATTTGACAACCAGCGTTCTCCAGAATCACTGACTCCACCTTTAAAGAGTCATAGGTTGCCTTGCTTGTTATATTTCTGTCCAGTAGTTGATGCAGTCATCAGTTTATCAGTGAGTGGTTCTGACCCGCTGCCAGTCAGACTGTGTGTTTGGCGGAGAGAGAGAGAGAAAGCGCTGCGTTGCGGTCTAACTAAACGGTGGTTGGCTTCGCTCGGCTGACAAAACATGTCGTGTTGGCCGGCGGTCGTGGACTACTCAACCACAGGGCGTGTGTGTGTGTGTGTGTGTGTGTGTGTGTGTGTGTGTGTGTGTGTGTGTGTGTGTGTGTGTGTGTGTGTGTGTGTGTGTGTGTGTGTGTGTGTGTGTGTGTGTGTGTGTGTGTGTGTGTGTGTGTGTGTGTGTGTGTGTGTGTTGTGTGTGTGTGTGTGTGTGTGTGTTGGTGTGTGTGTGTGTGTGTGGTGTGTGTGTGTGTGTGTGTGTGTGTGTGTGTGTGTGTGCGTGCGTGCGCGTGTGTGTGTCAGCCGACTTATCCCATTTTTATTCATACGGCTACTTTGCAATTCCTACACCAAGTTATTGATACTTTAATAAAGTGTAAAGTTTAAATGCATTTCTTCACAACCACAGTCATCTGTCTGGCTTCCTGTCTGTTCCAATCAGCTGGTATTGCTGTGATTTGTTCTCTTATAAACCTTTTAGATAAGCAACTTTCACTCACAGTAAAATTTAAATATGACAATAAATGCCTTTTAAATACAAAGTAATAATTTGATTTGAACCCAGCAAGAGGAAGTATTGTGGAAATAGTTCTGGTTTAAGTCCATAATGTTTCTACAGTAGCACAGAAAGGACAAACTTAATCGCCTTGTGCGTTTTTATATATAGTGGGCGTCCTGGGGAAATGCACCTGTTGAAAGACCAAGAAGAAGCACTATAGAATAAATAACTAAATACATCTTCACCTCATCACTTGATATTGTGGAAAGACTTGAGGCAGTGGTGGATGATGCCATCTTTAGTAACTAGCTTCTTGTCCTTGAAGGCCACCGCAGCTTCAGTCAATCCTCCTAAATGGATGAGTTAGCAAGGGAGCGGTGCAATTTGGAACGTTCACCACTAGATGGCACCAAAATAAAACTGTATTACACACTGTACCTTTAATTTGCATCCAAATGTTGTTTTTTTGTCACATAAAGTCAACCTGATAGTGATGCCACTTAGAAATGTAAAAAACAAGTCATCACAACTGAACATTTTATTACATAAAAGCAAAACTTGAAACCACAGCCAGCAAAGTAGTGAAATTTGAATCGTGAAACAAACACTGTATTTTTTAAGATGATTTTTTTGGCATTTTCAAGCTTTATTTGACAGTAGAGAGAGTTGAAATGGGGAGACAGACAGACAGAGAGAGAGAGAGGGGGGATGACATGCAATACAAGTTAATTATGGGCTCATCTCAAAACAACAGACTAAAAGGCTTTCTAATGATTTATGGTGGTAAACAATAGGCTGCTTATATTAACACATAGCAGTCAGTCATTTGATGCTGGGGAACACTGTAATGGAAACATTCCCCGTGTCTGATTCACTCCAGATATACAGACGTTGTTGCTCTGCATGTAAACACTCTTGTTTGTTGGTCTAAAGATGCGGTTTAGTTTGATCCGGTCAGAATGGGAAAACACCTCCATAAATGTCTTAATGCTTTATCATTAAAACCTCTCCTCTTCTCTCAACAATACACTTTCTTTTTTTTTTTTTTTTTTTTTTTTTAGTGTCAATTTTCGTGCTTTAAATGACCAATGTGCAGAGACAGAGATTAAATGGGGCATAAGAGGGGAATGACATGCAGAGAACGCCCAAAGGCAGGATTCTAACCCGGGTCTATATATATATATTAATATATTATATAATTATTAATAATATATTTAATATACACCCTAATAAGGTAAATTCTTGATTTTAGAGTTGAAAATGCTGGTTGCGCTTGTTCTGTACTCCCTCAGATCCAGTGTCTTTGGTCTTGAAAGGCTGATGGATTGTGAAAGACCCGGATGTTTAAAAGTTCACTAGTTACCGGTAACTTACTGGAAATGATAAGAGTAACTCTACTTCCGTTTTCCATGTTTTTGTGGTAAAAAAAAAACTGCTTGTCTCAAATGTTCAGCTTAACAGATCTCAGCTGTTGGGATCAGTCACGGCCCTTAACTGTCGGGTGATTTCAGGAATTCATACCGATGATCTAGACCAGAGTACGATAAACCACGTGGTTACAATCCAGATGGACAAGATATGGCACAGTTTTTCTCTCAGTGTTGTGTTGTGTGTGTTGGGGGTGTAGCCCATTGTGAATTTCCCCCATCTCTCATAGTCATAGTGAGACTGTAAGAGCACGCCCACTCCACAAAGCAAAGGTCTAAAGGTGTGTGTGTGTGTTGTGTGTGGGGTGTGTGTGGGAACCAGGAAAGTGCGTTTTCACTCTTAGTGCTGCGCGATCACACCTTTTACTTTCTGAACTGAAATGAACATGTTCCTAAGATTTGATTCAAGTTGCAGAAAGTGACCACGCCCAATCTGAAGTCTTCAACTTTTTTTTTTTTTTTTTTTTTTTTTTTAAAGATTTGTTTTTATAGACAGTTGCTCAAATAAACAGCTACAATTACATGTTATAAAAATTGTCACTGTTAACTTGTTAAAGCAGCTGACCATCAAATAAGCAATGTCAATTAGTAAAAATAAAACTAGAACAAAACATTTTTAAAATGGTGCTGCAAATATGAAGTAAATTATTAATTTTAATAAAAGGTATTAAAAAAAAAGCTCATTAATGGAAATTATTGTCAAATGTTACTAGTTTGTCCAGGTTCATTCCAGGATTATTAATTTATTATTAAATTAGGCATATTGAGAGAGAGAGATAACAATTCAAAATCCACTTGCAATGGTGGACAGTAAAGTTAGTATGCAAGAGACTGGCTGATCATGTGGTTCATTGGCCCTCAATTTAATTTTTTTAATATTTCATTTAATTTATTTATCTTCGAAGAAACAATTAGTGCCTTCATTTAATGACTCGAGTTACTATTTATATTACATTATATTTTTCAATAGATTATCGAATTCTGTACGTCAACTAAATCTAATCAATTTATTATATATCAGTATTATATTATCATTTTATTTTATTGCCTTTTTCATTTTTTATAAATTCACCATCAATATAAAAATAGCTATATCCAAAAACTTATTAAATTATCAATTATTAAAAAAAAACATTGAGTTTTGTTGTTATGTGAGTCTGCCTCGTGTATGGAATGTGGTATATAATTAAAGTTGCCTTTTCATTTCATTCATTAAAAAAATGTTATTTGAGGTAAGCCCCTTCAGAAAAAACATACCATACAAATAAAATACACAAAACAAACTATTCAAGACAAACACCTTGCCAAATTTATTCCTCAAGATTGACATTTTAATTTTTAAATTCATACAGCCACTAGTAGCAGCAGCAGCCCACCTCTAAAACCTCTGTCCCAAATGTGCACTAATAATGAGATGAAACCTTTTGCTGAGCACATTTTAGTTTCCTGACAGTAGTTTGGTGCGTGTTGCTGTTTGAATGCCAGTGAGCAGGTGTAGGGCGTAGCCGCATCGGTTAGCGCTCAGTCTCAACCGTCCTCCTGATATTACGTGGAACGCAAATGTCACGTATAGTGGGTGAAGGAGGACGACCACTGTGTGTGTGTTTGTTTCGGAGTGTGTGTGTTTGTCTAGGTGTGTGTGTGTGTGTGTGTGTGTGTGTGTGTTGTTTCGGAGTGTGTGTGTGTGTGTGTGTGTGTGTTTGTGAGGTCGAAGTGATACGGAAACGGCCTCACACCTTTCTCACGCACACAGAACACCTGATTGTATAAAAGAAATGTCATGATTTCTCAAAAGCTGAAATGCAACTTATGTACAAAAAATACAAAAAGTATGTATTTTAAACTTTAAAAACATATAAAAGTATAACAAATATGATCTCTGAGACCAACCAAACCAAACACAGCTGCATTGGCTATTTTCATGTGAAATCACACAGTTTCTGTTTAACAGCTGAGCAAAAACATTTGTCGCCTTCCGGCTCGTTCACTGCAAAACTGCAAAAATATTTGTCTCGAAAGTGAAATCAATTAAATTATTATGTTTTTTTTAAACAGTGAGCTTTTTTCTAAAGTGTGGCTGGTTTCCTGTAAAACCAAATTAAAATACAAACAGATACAATCACTGGAGTCAAATCTGGTTTGTATTAACAGAACAATTTGTGTTAAAAAAAGAGTTCTATTTTCTTTTAAAAGTGGAACAAAAAGGCCTGAATGCATCCAGATAGATTAATTATCTTTGCAGTATTTGGACTACAAGAAGGGAAATGTAAGAAGGAATTGCCATCTAGAGCTGATGCAATAATATAAAATGTTTCTAACTGTGACCCTCTTTGAAATGATCATGACCTCAGCATTTAGATAATTATCTCACGCTCAAATTGTCTCTCTCTCACCAACCACACACACAACAACACCACACACACCACACACAACACCACACACACACACACACACAACACACACACACACACCACAGATTAAGGCCTACATGTGAGTAGTGTATAGGCCAGACTCTCGGGCTCCGTGCATCCTGTATCTGCAAATCACGCGCCGCGGAAGTTCGAGAGAGTTTGAGAAAGTCGCTGTTCAAGTCGTAACGGTCGGTTTGCGGTCTTTCGGCGATGGGCGGGGTCGGTCAAAGGAGGACAATCGTATCCAGAGACACACACACACACACACACACACCCACACACACACACACCACACACACACACACACACACACACACAGTATGAAACTTCAATCTGTCAGAGCGAAAGTAAAAAAATCGAACCCTTCCAACGACAAACTCAAAAACAATCAACTGTCACTCTCCTCTGGTTCATAACTGAACAGTCACACATTTACAATCGGACTTTATCTCTCTCTCTCTTCTTCTCTCTCTCTCTCTCCCTCCCTCTCTCTCTCCCTCTAAAAAAAGTATTGGCTTTTATTGCATTAGCACTTTATTGAACTGTTGAATTGTAAAACTAACTTTTTGTAAAAATCTCTCTCTTCCTCTCTCACAAACAAACACAAACATACACACACGCACACAAAACCCACACACACACATACAACGCAAACACACACACACTACGCACACACACACACACACACACACACACACACACACACACACACACACACACACACACACACACACACACACACACACACACACACACACACACACACACACAACACACACACACCGCACCACACTGGTGGTAATTCTGCAGCGTCTGATGTGGTCTCTCTCACCTCATGTAACCATCTCTTTTCCTCTTTTCTCTCTATCTTCTATCTTTCTTCTGACTTTCTCATTTCCTCATTTCTCTGCTTCATCTGCCCTGCAAACCAGAACCGACATGGTAGAAATAGTATATATACGTTTCATAAGTATGTTTTACTTAGTGTATAATCTTGAAAATAAAATATTTTTTAAAACCTTTTTATATCTACATAGGAGGGGGGGACTTATGCCACCTATGTTGCTCCGCCATGTTTCTACAGTAGCTCAGAACAGACAAACTTAACGGCCTTCTGCATTTTTATATATAGTGGGCGTCCTGGGGAAATGCACCTGTTGGAAGACCAAGAAGAAGTTCTATTGAATAAATAACCAAAACATCTTCACCTCATCACTTGATATTGTGGAAAGACTTGAGGCAGTGGTGGATGATGCCATCTTTAGTGACTATAGCTTCTTGTCCTTGAAGGCCACCGTAGCTTCTGTAAATGATCCCAAACGGAGGTGCTAGAAAGGGAGCGTTGTCATCTAGAATCACACCACTAGAATACCACCAACATACTGCTGCTATATTACACACTGTACCTTTAATAATCTCCCCCTCTTCTCTCTCTCTCTCTCTCTCTCTCCTCTCTCTCTCTCTCTCTCTCTCTCTCTCTCTCTCTCTCTCTCTTATTTTTAAACATATTGAGATTTTAATGCATTAGCATTAGAACTTTATTGAACTGCAGAATTGTAAAACTAAAATTATGTAAATAAAGTGTTTTGTAAAAATCTCTCTATCTCTCTCTCTCTCTCTCTCTCACTCTCCAATCTAGAATCACACCACTAGAATACCACCAAAACACTGCTTCTATATTACACACTGTACCTTTAATAACCCCCCCCCCCCCTCTCTCTCTCTCTCAGGTGAGCAGAAGCGTTTCCAGGTGGTGATTCACGGTATCGAGCCCCTGATGGAGACGCCTCTCCAGTGGCTCAGCGAACACCTCAGTCACCCGGACAACTTCCTGCACATCTGTGTCATCCCCGTGCCGACCGACTGAGGCCACGCCCCTCCCCTCCCCTAACAACCCAACTCACTGTCACCGCCATGGCAACCTGCCGACCAATAAGACCAGCCCAAACCCCACCACTCCACATCAGGCCGGGCTGATTGATTGGTTGACGCCGGGTAGTGCTATAACGGTGGGACAAAAAAACTTTGAACTTTTGAACTAACAGACTCTTTAAGGAGAGCGGAATAAAGACGGAAAATGGATGGATAGTGATACGCAAAATGTTTAACAATCCATCTAAGTGTCTATTTATATTTCTACTCCTACGACCACCACCCGCTACAACTACCACTCTACTCGCCATTCAGAAAACGTTGAGGATGGATAGATCGATAAATGAATATGTATCAAAACATTTCTGTGAAGAAGTGTCTTTATACGCAAGACGATATTCTCCAATTCTTCAAGATGGCGTCGAACGGATCCCTTATTTTTTCCATCCATACGGTACATTTTCTGGTCAAAGGCAAAAAGACTTTTCCTCTCTACACAATGGGACTGAATCTTCATTGTCTTCATTGGGATATGGGGGAGAATCCTGCCCTATCCAAGTCCTGCTGAAGTTGCCTTAGTTACCACGTTCATGCATTTACATTTACGTCGTCCCTGAAAAGGAAAACGTCCGCTGCACACACACAGTTTGTCTCTGAGTTTACATCGCAGCCTGCAGGCATGATAACTCTCTCCAAGGACTTCTGGTGGATTTTCTTTCTTTACTCTGGACTTTTTTTAAGAGAGGATTAACTGTTTGGGTTTAGTTTGCTTGCTTTAACATTTTGGCTTCAGTTAACAAAGAAGAGATGGAATAAGAAGAGGACACAAATCGTTTCGGAGATTTTTGGAGACCGTCACATTTGATTTTTCTATCAACTGATCTCAGTCCACTTAAGTCTCTCTGGTTAGGAATGACCATCTGGTGCCACTGTTTAAATAAATATTACATTTTGAGTTTTTCATTCAATTGTAACAAACGTGTGTAGCATCCAATAATGTAATAAAAGTCGATAACATAGTAATCATTCATTCATTAATTAATTATTATTATTTTTTTTTTAAAGGCCCTGGCAACCCACAGACATAAATACATGACATTAATGTTGGGTTTCTCTATAAGCTGTTTACATTCATCCATTTAAAAATTTATTTTCATAAATATTATAAAATTTAGTCTAAAAAACTGCTTTTTTGCTGTCTAGAACATTTTGCAGGGTGGTGTGGGCGTGGCCAACAACATTCTGTAAGGGAACGTTCTCTCAGTCACGGCGTTGAGCAGGTTTAGCCCAGTTCAGACCAAAGATTCACCACACAACGAGACGCAAACTTCAAAATGCTGCACATGCTCACAACGAGCCTGACTGGCAGTTCACACTGCTGCGCCAGGCTGCGACGGTAGCTGGTTTCCCTAGCAACGGTGAATGCTCTGGCACAACTGAGAGCGCAAGCTCAACATCACTTGCAGAAAGTAACTTATTATTATTAGGCCTATACAGGCTAGCTTTGCAATTAGTTATAGGCTATTTTTTCCCACCACAACCGAAAACCTATTTAATTGAAACAGGTGTCAGTGTCACAATGAAAATATATAAACATATCTCTGTCTCCTATTTATTATTATCTCTTATTAGTTTATTTCCCATTTAACTTGCAAAAAAATCCGCTATCTATTTTAGGCATATGCATTTTTAAAAATCAGGTTTTTCTGAGGATAGGAGTGGGAACAGAGAGAGGAGAGAGAGAGAGAAAACGGAGTCTGATTATGTTTCTCATCACGTGAGCTGATGCGATATGCGGTTTGAATTAAGAGCACAAGGAGTAAACTCGTAAAATATAAAAAAGACAATCAAATGAGTTCAAACCAGCCGGCCAGTTGGATCCTAAGCATGCAGGCTAACGTTGTCCAGACGGATCAACAGTGTGAAGACCCGCTGTTGAAGTAGCCTACGCTACAGGCAGCCGCAGATACATATTCTCAGAAGGGAGTGCTGACAAAAAAAAGCTCTGCCTGCACTTAATTAATAACTCGCTACATTGATAAAAAAAAATGCATCACCAATGCAATATTGTTGCATGCAGCGGTGACACACGCCGCAGGGCCTATTGGGCCGATTATAAGAAGGGGTTTCCCCCTGGGAATAGGTCGTAAAAAGTCGGGTCGTTTTATATTCGGTGTAATAGTCAGCGTCCAGTTATGGACTGACCAGTGCGATCATCAGCTGGGCCTGTGTCCAACTTGTGTTTATTTATTTTTTTCGGGTGGAGCACGAGCTGCGCACTCAGATGCGGCCGGGACAGAGGTGTGTGCGCTTGGATAGAGAACGAAGTGTGGAGAGGAAAATAGGCACGGGAAATGGCCAAAGAGCTCCAAATCCCCAGCACTTATGTTGCGTGTCGACGTATCAGAGGCATGAATCGGCGCAGCGATCGACAGTGGCTTTTCTGCTGTGGCAGGCGTAGTGAGGAGAGTTTAAACTGCACCGTCCTTTTACGCCCCACCTCCGCCTCCGTAATGTTCAGATTTGCATCAAAGCCCTTATGATAATAAGAATGAGAGGCTTTATTTAAACGTTGTCAATGCGCAGGTGGTGATTATATTAACTGTGTCGGCTGTAGACTGAAACTAACGGAGCGAGGCGGTTGTTTCACTTTGCAGTTAGTCACGTAATTTGGAGACATGTCTCTGTGTATCAGGTCTCGGGACACAATCGGATCGCGAAAGCCTGTCCCCTCTACAACGTTAATGTGCAGGAATCCCCGGTGATCATTTAGTCTTAAACCACATAGTTTTTCTGCACGGCGGCTCGGCGAGGTCTCACTGTGAACGTCACCATCACAGTGTTTCACCGGGGTGCGCGCTGCTTCGCTCAGACGGGGCTTTGAGTGTAGGCTCAGGCGCAAAGAGACAGTCTGTATCACTTGCGCGGCTCCAGAGAGATTGTATAGATGTGTTTTTAAGAACGTGTGACGTCCCAAGCCTGTGATGTAAGCCAAAGTTCGAATCAGACATTTTCAAATGGCCGTCTCAATGCATTTTAGAACGGAGATCCTTCGCGTGACGTCCCAAGCCTTTGCTCGCTCTAAGTTAAGGCGACATTCGAATCAGGATTTTTCAAATGGTCGACCAACTGACATGACAGTATGTTTGCGGGGAGCTAACAGATATTCCTAAAACCTTTCATATACATATTAGCACTGATTTTACCCCCCAAATAACATAGTTACAAGGATTTAGTGGATTTGGGTTGCCAGGGCCTTTAAGATATTTTTTTGGGCATTGTTGCTTTATTAGACAGTTTATAGAGACATAGGTGAAATGGGGCAGAGAGGGGGAAGACATGCAGATAACTGAACCGGGCGGGATTCGAACCCGGGGTCTGCTGCAGGGCCCAATTATTCACTTTTTAACATGATAAATGACGATAATGTAATACAATTTCTGATCCAATATCGTGAGAAGTTTTTGCCAATAATGATAGATATTTGTATTACATTGACCATTAACATTAACCAAAAACATAATGACTTTTATGCCAATAGATTAGATTCTTGGCAAGAAGTTGTTTGTCCAAGATTTATTATTATGCTATTGGCAAGTTACTACATTATCTGCTATTATTACATTAAAAACTAAAAACTGTTACGTTAAAGGGAGTTAGTATGTTATCTGTGGTAATAACATTACTGGCTGCTACACTGTGTAACTCAATGTACAGCTCTGGAAAAAATTAAGACACCACTCCAAATATTCAGTGTCACTCGTTTTACTATTTATAGGCATATGTTTGAGTAGAATGATAATTTTCGGTTTATTCTACAAACTACTGACAACATTTCTACCAAATTCACAATAAGAATATTGTCATTAAGATGATTTCCATTA
Source organism: Ammodytes dubius (assembly GCA_026122265.1). NCBI lineage: Eukaryota > Metazoa > Chordata > Actinopteri > Uranoscopiformes > Ammodytidae > Ammodytes > Ammodytes dubius. The sequence goes on from CM047509.1 coordinate 28,106,031, forward strand.
AGTAATGTAGAGATGAAGATTTCAGAAAAATCCAGGCTGGTCTCTTAATTTATTCCAGAGCTGTATGTTTACATTTTACATATTCACCTTAAAGAAAAATTCTAGTTACATACAACTTTGGTGTTCTTTACAGAAGTGTAATGAAACTAAATGAAACTTCATTGGTTACCTCTGTGGGTGATGGGATGCGTGCAAAAAACAAAATGGGAACTAAAATTTCACGGTGTTAAAGCATTAAAAAAACAAGGCAGTACTTTGTTTTTAATTTGGGTCTTTCCATGAGTGGAATTTGCCGTTATGAAGCTAAAGCATTTTGGTTTCAAAAGTCTTTTGAGAGGGAAATAAAACTCCACACGTTTCTAATAAGAAGGTGTGGATATCTCCGCATGAATAAAAAACAGACAAAACTGTTTAGTATTGACTGTTTTTGTCAGAATTGGCCCCAAACCTCTGCTGTTGCTGCCAAGCCTAGAGGAGCATCTGGTTTTGTTTTCATTTAATGATTTTAAGAACGCAGCTTCAGATAATGAGACAGCCGGCACAGTTAGCATGAAGTCTGCGGCCAACAGTTGTTTTAAACATAATGATTTTATTGTCAATTTTTTTTGGTTTTTTGGGGGATAAAAATTAGGCAAAATGAATTCACATTTTTGGCACGGGGACGCCTTAGTTGATGGCTGCACATGTTGGATTACTTCGCTGGATCTTTGGAACATGATTGAATCAATCTCAGTTTTTCATTCTAACAGTTTGTGTCGTGTTTCAACATCTTGTCTTTTTTTTCTTTCTTTTTTTACATCTGTTCATACTGAAATAAAAAAAATAGTCTCAAAGCATTCAGCTGAAAACTGTTAATCCAGAACGACTTCAATAAAAACGAGTTGATTCAAATATGTATTTGTGAGGGAATTAATTTTACGGATTTGTAATGTGTGTGTGCATGTGTGCGTGTGTGTGTGTGTGTTGTGCATGTCAACCCCTGACACTAGTTTAAAAAAAATCTCTTTATTTATACAGGTAATCAGTGAGACACAGGAGAGGAAGGCCGTTTCCTGGCATTCACATTTTTACAAAATAGTTTCTTTAAAATGTGTTTGATATGTAACTTAAGGAAAGATTAACCAGGATGAAAGCCTGCCCGGGTATTTAACTTTCTTTTCACGTTATCCGTCTCATAAACAACATTTCTCTGTCATGTGTTTAACTGCAGACACTCGCCCTCTCTCTCTTCATCTCCTGCTAAATGATCTGTTGGCATTCCACACGCTGCTAATTAGACCGCTAAACTGTGCTGTCAGACAGGCCTGGGGCTGCGCTGTCATTGTGGTGTGTGTGTGTGTGTGTGTGTGTGTG
>CM047509.1:28112383-28124883 GCA_026122265.1 Ammodytes dubius
GTGTGTGAACATAGGCTACATTAGGGGGTCAAGATGGATGCCTTCTGTTGAGTCACCTTGGTCATCCTCCACATGTGTGTCTGTGATTATCAAAGCTATAGTGCGTAACTTTTTCATATAAATTAATGTCGGTTACATTCAAGCCATTGCCAAACAATTTGACACAGAGTTGATTAAGCCTATCAGCTCCATAAAACTCTCTCTGTATTTCTCAGTTTGGCAGCGTTTACAAACTGGTGTCTGCCCCCCTGACACTGGCGCAGGAGCTCAGAAAAATCCCAATAAGCGCCCAAGAAATGTCTCATTTGTTAATTCTACTGCTAAGAAAGTTTCACCTCGTAGTAATCCATGAATAATAAATATGATGTTTTATTGTTTTTGTTTGGATTTAAATGTTAGCGTGGACATACAGTGTTACGTTGAGTGCTATACGTTTATGACAAGTTGCCACAATGGCAGAGCGCATTTACCATACAAGCTCGCCTCTTAACCATGACAACGTATTACAATAAAAAAAAATGCGCTGTTGATGTTCGAGGCCTTTTCATATCGCGATTGACCGTTACATTGTATTTTTTTTCACAAATATAAAACAAAACTTTTTATAAATTCTCAGACATGGTTTTAATGGAGCAGCGGATTGTTGGTGTAAATCTCACTCAGCCGAAAAAACCACAACAAATTAAAAATCCAGACTTGGAATCATCTGATGTCATGTGGTTCTGATTGAGACAGCCGTTAAACGATCAATTCCTCTGTAATCACAGTGAAATATGGTTCGAATGGAGCTGGTTTCCCCCCCCCCCCACGGAGGCCACCATCAGGGCTTTGATCGCTCTAGTTTTCTTCTTTTAGGAAAATATTTCTAGCACATTCGAAACCTCAACAAAGAGAATTAAGAAATAATTATATCATCACTGTTGTGACTTTCTCCTGATTATGAAAGAGAAAAACTGAGATGACATTCAAGAAGGAGTGTGTGTGTGTGTGTGTGTGTGTGTGTGTGTGTGTGTGTGTTTGTTTGTGTGTGTGTTTGTGTGTTGTGTGTGTGTGTGTGTGTGTGTGTGTGTGTGTGTGTGGCGTGTTTTAATAATATCCATTCAATCAGAGTCTGTGTGTGTATGTGTGTGGGACAGTTTTGTTTTTCATGTACAGTATGTGTGTGTGGGTGTCTGCTTTAAGTAATATCCATTTGACTGTGTCTGTCTGCTGAAAGATGGCAGGGGGTGTGTTGAGTTAATAGCTAGCAGTTTTTTATAAGCCACTTGTAACAGAGCAGCTTGTGAACTATAATCCACATTCCCACACACACACACACACACACACACACACACACTCTTTTCTTTTCTTTTCTTTGCATCTGTTTCCTTGTTGTCCTACTGCAAATTGTGATCTCCATTTATTTACAGGAAGTGAATGTTATCATGTGAATTTGATTTAGTTGTTGGTGTCTTATAATCCCGAAGGGGATGGGTCCTTGTTTGGACATGACACAATAATAAAAATTCATTCATTCATTCATTCATTCATTCATTCATTCATTCATTCACACACACAACACACACACACACACACACACACACACACACACACACACACACACACACACACACACACACACACACACACACACACCACACACACACAAACACACACACACACACAAAACACCACACACCACATATGAAAAACACTAAATAGCTGTCGGTAGAAGGTTTATTGAAGCAGACAAAGACAGAAGAGAAAGTCCAACATCTGTATTCTGCCTGTGTGTGTGTGTGTGTGTGTGTGTGTGTGTGTGTGTGTGTGTGTGTGTGTCTGTGTTGTGTGTGTGTGGTGCGTGCATTTGTGTGTGAGTGAGTCATGTTGGTGTGTGTGTGTGTGTGTAGTGTCTGTCTGTCTGTATCTGTATCTGTATTCACTGTGTAAAGGCAGAGAGGAAGCCATTAGCCTTAGGAAGCTAAGCTAAGCTAGCCTTATGGGTGACAGGCAGCACGGGATTATGGGAATGTGGTTTTGATTCCTGGAGGAACATTTGGCCTCCAGTCGTCTCCATCCGGCTTTCATTTGTTTATATCATTTTTTGATGATACGGAACTACAGTCAATTTGATATACAGTGATTTATTGATGTCTGATATTGCAGCAGCCCAACCGCCACATCTTTCAAATGTATACAGCTGAGGCCCAAGTGTCGGCCAATCGGAACCAAGACCAAATAAGGGCACGACTTCCTTCCTGTTCGGGAATGAAAAAAGAAAAAGTGGAATTTCGGGGAAGTGTGTGTGAGTCACCGGTCCAGGCCATTGACTCTCTTCCGCTGTGTGAGCGAGATGATGATGATGATGTGCCCAAATGTACGATCATGTTCAAAAAGAAATAAAAAACGCCTTTCATTTACCGAAAATGGCTTGTATGGCGTCACTGTAGTACGCAGCTTTGAGGAGATGGAGAGTTTGTTTGCATATGTGTGTGTGTGTTTGTATATATGTTGTGTGTGTGTGTGTGTGTGTGTGTGTGTGTGTGTGTGTGTGTGTGTGTGTGTGTGTGTGTGTGTGTGTGTGTGTGTGTGTGTGTGTGTGTGTTGTGTTGTGTGTGGGTGTTGAAGGGTTTGTTTGGTTCTTGGTTGCGTTATGATAGAAACTAATTCAACATTTTCAGGGGAAACTGATACAAGATCTCCCGAGAGACAGATAATGAATCATTAAAGGACATGAGATAATAAACAAATGTACATGTTAATGTTTGTGTGTTATTGTATGTGTGTGTGTGTGTGTGTGTGTGAGGTGTGTGTGTGTGTGTGTGTGTGTGTGTGTGTGTGTGTGTGTGTGTGTGTGTGTGTGTGTGTTGGAAGCGAACATGCAGTACATGTGTTTGTATTTGTATTTTGTACAGTAGTTTCCTGGTGTATGTGGGTTGTGTTTGTACATTTCTTAATAAGTGTGTGCGTGTTTGTTTGTGTGAGTGAGAAAGTAGAATGTGTGTGGCATCTGTCTTGTTTGTGGTGTGGTGGTGTGTGGTGTGTGTGTGTGTGTGTGTGTGTGTTGTGTGTGTGTGTGTTGTGGGGTGTGTGTGTGTGTGTGTTGTGTGTGTGTGTGTGTGTGTGTGTGTGTGTGTGTGTAAATCTTCTCTGAATCGTCGCCAGCAGTGCTGTTGCTGTTTACTATCCTTGCTCAGTTACATCCTGATCAGAGAATGTTTGCTAGGGGAATCTTTAGTCATGACAGTGGGACCGGATGAAAGCTCACAGCATATTATAATATAGTTAGGATGTATTCAATGGGACCTTGAATATGTTACTGTTCAGTGTCATAACATATGTGGTAATACTTTACAATAGGTACACAAAAAAACGTATGTTACTTAGCACAAAAAAACAACAACTATGTAGTAGGTAACACAAAAAAAACTATGTATTAGGTAACACATATCTATGTAGTTGTAGGGTTGTGTACCCTATTGTAAAGTGTTACCCAATCTGTTGTTGATTCGATCATAATTTGATCCAAGATGTTGGTCGCCCCATCTGACTGTCTTTCTTCGGCTCTGATCAGCCCTCCAAGTGTCGGGGAAATAAGCACAGTCAGTTAACGAGCGCACTTGGTTCCCCTGACAGCTTGGCTCTCAGTTTGCCTGCAGGTTGAACCCTGGTGCAGTTCGTTGGAGGTGTGAAAGCAAATTGGACCAAATATAAGAAGTGAACAAAAAAGCTAAACATTTTCAGTCCAGCAAACGGGAGAGGAGGGTCATGACATTTTTTTGGTCTGCTTGACAATAAGTGCAGTGTGAAAACAAACCAAACTGAAAGAAAAATGCAACTCTTTTTCAACTTTCCCGCACGGAATGACAAACAACCTTATTAAAAACACTAGTCTTGGCTTCTCCCAGTTAACCACCAAAACCCTCCAATGGACTCCAGCTTCCTTTCAATTCTAATCGTGGGCGTCCGTTTTCTTCCAAACTGTGGGGTCTCACGTAGGCCTGAGCTAGAAGATAGATAGTGCAACTGTGCAAGATCAGATCAAATTAGAAACTTTACCAAACACCCACTGGAGATCAGATAGCAGATACACAAACGTTATATCGTCTCGGGTTGGAAGATATAAGGCCTGATATGATGTTATCAATACATACTGCGTTTCTGCCCGTGGGATATCCCCCCTCCTCCAGTGAAGGCAGCTAAAGGCGTTTGAGAGGACACAATGTCTCATTAATTGTCACACAATTTACAACATTGAATGATTAATGAAAACTTTAGTTGATGTAGAAGTCGAGATATTGTGTTGAATAGAGAGAACTAACCAGACACAGCTATAGGTTAACTTTAGATCGTAAGGTATTCGAATGTCTAATGTCCAATTTTGTATTGCCCTGTAAAGCACTTTGAATGGCCTTGTGTCTGAATTGTACATATAAATAAACTTGCCTTGCCTATAAGATCTGATGTTTTCGAAAGATGGGTTTGGTTGTGGGATATCCCCCCTCCCCGGGAAGGCAGCTAGCTATAGGCGTCCTCCACCCCCGGTCAGAAAACGGCTGTGAAACCCCATCGTCATGGTACTGTGAGCTGCGTGGAACTTGCTGTGTCAAAGAGTGACTTTTTCTGAAGTTTCCCCTGATAGTAATAATAAGATGAGAACAAACAGGAAAGAGAGAGAGAGAGGAGAGAGATGGGAGAGAGAGAGAGAGAGAGAGAGAGAGAGAGAGAGACATAGAGAGAAGAGAGAGAGAGAAGAGAGAGGGAGAGTGAGGGAGAGGGTGAGACACAGAGAGAGAGAAGGAGAGGAGAGAGACAGGAGAGAGAGAAACAGAGAGAGATAAGAGAGAGAGAGAGAGAGAGAGACAGTGAGAGGGAGAGAGAGACAGAGAGAGATAAAAGAAGAGAGAGAGAGAGAGACAGGGCGGTGTGCAAAAGTGAAAGATGCTGAGTCAAAGGCCGGGGGCGCACCGAGTGATTTGAGTGGGGTTTTGATGAGGTAATGGATCGATACCGTTGCTGCCTTCTCATACGTGACTTGAAGCTATGTGGGATATTCTTAATAACACGGAGGTGGAATGTGTTGTATCACTTCCTGTCTGACAGCTGCTGTTGGTGTGAACAGACCAGTGTTAGTTAGAAGAAATCCAGAGTTCGATTTATTTAATTTTTCATTTAAAAAAAAAATATTTAATTTAACCTTTATTTATACTCGAAATATCAGTTGAGGTGTGACCCTCATTTACATGATGTTTGAGTTCAACAAATGCAAAACAGAAACACACAATACTTAGGCTACATAATAACAATGAAATACATCAAATATGCATCAACTGATAAAGAGAAACAATCATGCTACATAATACATTATGTGTGCCTCTGAATGACTAGCAAGCAGTTGTTTTATTGTGGGTTTATGCATGATGTTAAGGCTATCTATGTTGGAATCTAAAACATTGACATTTAAAGAAATCAGTGAATGTGTAAGTGCAAATTCTATACAGGATACACATCTGTAGGTAACACTTTAAATAAGGTACATTAATTCACTGATAGTTCATTGCGTGTTAATGCTATTAGCATTAAATACGTTTTAATGCTTATTTATTAACAGTTTAATTAAGCTTCATCAACTTAATGCTTTAGTTAAGAAATAAACCAAGCATAATAGTTAGTTCAATGTTTAGTCATGTTGGTAAGGCATTTCTAAGCATTTATCAACAGTTTAGGTAATGCTAGAAAATGCTTTTATTTCTTTTATTTAGATGTTTTATTTCTCATTCGCTTTTCTAATGTACTCTATACTTGATGTATTTTAATCTGGCCCCTGTAAAGCACTTTGAATGGCCTGAATTGTGCTATAGAAAAATAAACTTGCCTTGCCTTGCCTCCAGATAAGATGCTCAGACCCACATCCTCCTCAGATCATATGGGTTGAGGGCATAAGGCTTTAAAAACAGAGTCACGTTGTCTGCGTGTATCCTAATGCAGGATACTACCCAGACCCCGCTAACTGCCGCCCCATAGGGCATCATCATAGTGGGGCGCTGGGTTCCCATTTCCTGGACCAGTCTTAAAGTTTTGGGTATAGCCACGGAAACGGACATAAAGATTGACGACTTTTCACCACAGAGCCCACGGTTTACTGCAGAGGTAAAACGTCTGAATACAGTATTTGAATCAATGTGTTGTTAGTTAAAACCATGACACTGAATCTCTGCTTGAGTTGCTCTGTCTACTGTGTTTCACTATTGTTTCTTGCCATACGTCACCACATCTTAAAACATGCGTAGTTTTGTATACAATTTTTTTTTTTTATGATTTTCTTTTGCTTTTTTTTATTTGATACAGAGTTGAGAGGGAGACAGAGAGAGGGGGACATGCAGCAAAGGTCCAGGGTCGGATTTGAACCCGCAAACCACCTGTAACCCCAAGCCACCAGAGCGCCCCAATCATGTGTCCCTTTAATGTCCCAAAAATCCCTTTTCTAAAGCATTGAAAGAGGTGGAGTCAGCGATTCTAGGAAATACTTTTTTTTTTTTTTATAATTCAGTGAATAAATCTCTGTGATCTGTTACCTGTTCGTACAGTGTGTGTGCTGGAGAATAAAAATCCATAAATGATTTATATCAAAGCCTATAGGCTCTGTAAACAGGCATGTTGCTATAGCTACAGTGGCCCCCTTTCTTTACACAACAGTTATTTACATACCAGTTTACAGAGCCTAGGCTGTGACCTTTACACCAAGAACTTTAACCCTCACTCACTCACTTTTCTAATGTGTATTCTACGCTTGATGTATTTTAATCTTGATGCATTCCGTGACCCTGTGAAGGACTTTGAGTGGCCTGAATTGTGTCTGAATTGTGCTATATAAATAAACTTGCCTTGCCCTTTCCATTTTCATGACCTAAGATGACTATTGTACCAAACCTAAGTTAACATGAATGCATGAAAATAGACATGACTATAATAGTAAAAAATAAGATAAACTAGATTAGAAATATAAAGTGTTTGGTGCTGCAAAGTAATCAGGACATTTTGGTAAAAGATCTAAATACTCAGTCAAGTGAAGAGAAAGAAACACACAGAGTCGCAGGGTCTTAGATTAGAGCAGTGAAACATTTATATCATAATTTACACTTTTTGACATTTTTGCACATAAATAACAATGTAAACCAGAATGTAAACAGAGACAGTCCTTTGGGGGAAATTCTCCTCGTGGAGTTAAAGCTCTGAACGAAAGATGCTTTGGTCGAACAATAGTTTGGGATAAAAACATGATGGAGGAGAGAGAGAGAGAGAGAGAGAGGTAGTGTGTGTGTGTGAGAGAGAGAAGAATGTGTGTGTGTGGGTTGTGTGTGTGTGTGTGTGTGTGTGTGTGTGTGTGTGTGTGTGTGTGTGAGAGAGAGAGAGAGAGAGCTACTGAGTTCAGGTTGTTGATGTACAACTGCTTCAGAAACTCACAGTTATTTACTTTTCATTAAGTTGAGTCCGTTGACCGTTTTGAATGGATTTTGTTGTACACAGTGTAAATGGTGCAAGCATCGGCACTGCAGTTATAAAGTAGTTAGAATGGGGGAGGGGCCAGTGCATAAGAGAAGGCCGAGGTGCTTTGGTGTTTGCCAGTTCATAAAACAAAAATGGCGGAGGGGTTCTGGTGTGTGTCATCGCTTCTCAACCCAAAAAAATATCAACAGACAAAAAAAAACAACAACAAGAAAAATAACAACATCTATAAAACGTGAGACAACAGCTAAAGAGCCAACAACACTTCATCTTATACACACACAGTACATTTTCATTTTCCCTTCTTCAGCATTTTGATTCATCAAGTTCCTTTTTTCGTCCATTGTTTCTCAATTTTACCATTCATATTTTTTAATAGTTTTCATATTTTTTTTTTTTTGGTTTTGCAGTTTGCAATTAAAGCCAAGTGAACTTTGGTTACTAGCGTCAAAAGTGTGAAGAAAATCCCTTCAAAATGTAAAAGGACGTTCACATAACTTTTCCCTGTTGGATGTTGACAGTGTTGTCGAAAATAAAATAAAAATTGAAACAAAATGGCGGACAGTGGTCGTCCATTATGTGCTACATGTTGAGCCGGTCGCGCCGCTCGTTTGGACCACACGAAGAGCTGCACTCCAGTTCAGTTTGGTTTCTTCTATTTCTTCTTCTTCTTCTTCTTCAAGTAGCAAAAAACAAAATAAATAGAAAAATTCCCGTCTCTAGCTGTCCCTTTTAAACACACACACACACACACACACACAGACGCACGCACACACACACACACACACACACACACACACACACACACACACACACACACACACAGATGCACGCAGGCACTCAAACACACACACGAAACCACACACACACTCTCTTATATAGTCACATACACACTGAGGTAACCGTTGTGAAAAATGTACAAAAAAAATGCCCTTTTTTGTTTCATTTAAATTAAGTAGGCATCAGAATAAGGACACGGGCAAACTTAAGGGAAGCTGTTAAGCAGGGTTTTTTCAAAATAAAGCTTTTCTTGCTAAAAATGTTAAACAATTTTGTATGTGCCGTACTTTGGCATTCTTCAACCCTTTTTACTCTTAACCTGCTCTATCAGTTTCTAAATTTAAATAGATAAAAACCCTGAAAGAGTGGACACCCCTGTTGTATAGCTCAGAGGCATAAAGGACGGATATAGGCAAAGAGAGAGAGAGAGGTGACTATCTACATAGAAATGGCCACAAAGAGAGAGAGAGAAAAAAAAACATTAACCGAAAAATATTTGTTTTTACATTGATTTCACCCCATCAGTGTGACCATCCCTTCCACTTATTGCTTCTGAAGACAACAAATAAAAAGTATAATAAATTAAGGAGGATATATAACAACAAATTGATCAAAAAAACAAAGAAAAAGACATTTGAAAATCAAGACCAAATAATCGCAACAACAACAACAACAACAACAATAAGATATTAGCATTATATTAATTACATTAAAGGGTAACTCAGATGATTGTCTCTTAGGTATCATAACAAACGCTGAAAGCTGCTGTTGCTAAGTAGTCATGGGGACGGTGTCTCTCGAGCCCTGAGTACGCAAGTCCCTGATAGGTCGAAAAAAAAAAACCTGCTGAAAATCATGACGTCACTCACGATGTCAGCCAGGTAGAGAAAGAATTATGTACAGCCGTTGCACCTGGCAACCCAGTCCGAGTTTGAGTCAAGCGGTCTTTACTCTACGTCCCTTAAAGTTCACTTAACGTTCCCTTAAAAGTTCCCTTAAAGTTCACTTAAGCATGATCCTCCGACTCCTGCTTAATGGTGAGGTTAGCCGGTAGCGGTAGCATGGGGCTGCTACGTCGCATCTTGATGACAGAGGTCTCGTTCGGCGACTCGTAGAGACCGTAACCAGGCGACATGAGCAGCTCTGACGCACACTGCTTGTGGTGCGCGTGGTAGTGTGCAGACTTCATCTCCGGCTCCCTCCACATGAGGCCCAGGACCTGCTTCTCCAACATGGCCTCCACCTCCACCCCGCCCTGTAGCTGCTCCAGCTGCTCCGCGTGCTCGCTAACGTCGAAGCGCTCGATTTCCTCATTGGCGCGCTGCACTTCGTCTACTGTTCCCGGCCGGGTGGAGACAGTGGTGGCCGGGCAGTATCCCTTTAGGTGTAGACGCAGGCTGCACAGGTGGATGTAGTGGCGGTGGCAGTGGTTGCATTTGTGCGGGCGCTCGCGGGAGTGAAGGCGCTTGTGCAGCTTGAGGTGAACGAACTGGGTGAACTTGGCCGGGCAGAGCTTGCAGTGGTACGGCTTCTCCCCCGAGTGCAGGCGCAGGTGGGTCTTCAGGTTGCTGGTGCTGCTGAAACGCTTGTGACAAACCTGGAAGAGACAAAGGAAATGATGTCAGAAGCTTGTAGAAAAAAACAACAGATTAACAGTCAAATCTGGGTGTTTTTTAAAGATGGAGTCAGTGATTCTGGAGAACGCTTGTTGGCAAAATCACGTTTTGTCAAAATCAGTGAATATCTCCTCACGATCCGCTACCTGTCTGTACTGTGTGTATGCGCTTGAAAAAAAAATCTGGTGCTAATACACAGTTTAGGCTCTGTAAACTGGTACGTAAACAAAGTGTATGACGTATATTTTATCTTTTTAATTAAACAAACGGGTATACAAATCCCACTGTAGCTAGCAGCGTGCCCGTTTACAGAGCCTAGGCTGTGTATTAACACCAGATTACTAACAGCATGGTTTCTCACCTGGCATTCGTGTGGCTTCTCCCCGGTGTGAACCAGGAAGTGTTTCTGCAGGTGAGCGAGCTGCGTGAAGCCTTTGCTGCAGGTGGAGCATTTGAACGGTCTCTCTCCACTGTGCACACGCAGGTGGACCTGGGAGGGGAACATAATAGGTTTAGGAATATATTCAGAAACTATCCGTCTGTCTGACTGTCTGTCTGTCTGTCTGTCTGTCTGTCTGTCTGTCTGTCTGTCTGTCTGTCTGTCTGTTGTCTGTCTGTCTGTCTGTCTGTCTGTCTGTCTGTCTGTCTATCTGTCCATCTGTCTGTCTGTACTAATACTTTATTAGCATGCTCACCCATAATTCATTTTAGCTTTGAAGTAATATTTTTTAATTTTACAGTAACAAATACATAAGGGAAGATTTTTTTTTCTTGACCAAAATCATTACTGTATTTTGTAGTTCTTGTCAAAACAATATCTACATGACGCTTTGTTGTGATTTATTTATTACATTTTATTTAAAGAGTGAGTGTGAATTTTTATTTAAATTTAAATGTTTCCTTCCTCTCACCTTGAGGTTGGACAGCTGTCCGAATGTCTTGCTGCACACGTTGCACTCGTACTTGATCTTTCCGTTCTGTTTCTTGAGCGGGTAGGGCAGCGTCCTGTGTCCCGCCGAGCCCACTCCACGCTTGGCCTTGCTCAGGTTAATGGCCTCTTCGTCTTCGGGACAGTGCTCTCTGGTGTTCCCTAGCAGGGCGGAGGTAGGCTTGGTGGGTACCCTCTCGTTTGGGGGGGCCGTACCCGCTGTAGGGGACCCGCTGGATGGGGCGTGGGAGGGTCTGTGGTGTGGGTGAGCGTGCCCCGAGTACAGACTGCGAGGCCCTGATTTGTCCTTCAGAGAGGTGGCTGCTGAGAAGGCACTGGTGGGCCCGGGGAGGAGGTATTCTCGGTGGTGGGATGGGTGGACTGATTCGGGCATCAAGAAGCGCCTTCCAGCACTGTCCGATGGAAGCAGGGGCACGTGGTGGGGCAAGAGGCTGCTGTATAGCGGGTACATCCGGGGGAAGATGCCTCCGATGGTTGGGACTCCCCCGCCGGGCAGAGGGTAGTGAGGGGGAAGCAGGTAGCGGGAGTAGGGGGCTGCTGGAGGGTAGAACGATTGGGACGGAGGAGAGTAACCCGGATAGGAACCAAGACCACTGGGGTAGAAAGAACCAGGGGACAGAGCTGGACCTGGGAGTAAGAAAGGAAGAATGTTTTTAGTTATTTGGCATTTTTTTAAACAGACTGTTATCAAGTTCTTTACGTTGTACACAGGCAGAGCAAAGGTGCTACGAGGAACTTTTAAATATTGCTGAAACAGTCACATTTTTCCTGTGATGATAATGAATAACAACTTACAGCAAACAAGACCATCAGTGCAACGAATTTAAACTATTTTAATACAGTTTTTCTTTATGCTTTTGTCATGGGTATACGCTCACCCAGTAACAACAGCTAGTGTAGTAAAAAAACACTACCGCTTTTGTCGAAAGGGGCGCTAGAATACAACACAAACTGAAAGTTCCTCTGAGCACCTTTATAAAAAAAAATAATAATAATTTAAAATAAAGTAGGAGAGAAAACAATAGCATTTCAATAAACAAAACAAATCAACTAACTACCTGAAGGGCTGCCTTGAGGGCTGCTTTCTGGACTGCTCCTTGCCGACGGGCTGGGCGTTGCCGAGGACTGGTTGCCAGGGGAGCGTGTTGCGGGGTAACCGATCTGACCCGGTTTGTGGCCGAGGAAGTCGTCTGAGATGTGTGTGTGTGTGTGTGTCCTCACGGCCGGGTACAGGGCCCGCGGGTACAGGGGGCGCTCGGGGCTGTCGGCGCAGCGCGGGCGGGTGGGGAGAGGGCGGCTGGGCTCCCTCTTAGTGGATGATATGGGTGCGTTGGATATACTCTGGTTGGTGCCGCGCAGAATGGAGAGGACGCTGTGTTCCCTCTTGGGCGGGACGGGGGTAGCGGTGGGGACAGAGGGGCTGGTGGGGTCGACCAAGCGCTCCTCGCTGCTGCTCACCTGTTGCTGCTCCACCTCAAGAAGAGATTGTTCTATAGAGAGAGAGAGAGAGAGAGAGAGAGAGAGAGAGAGGAGAGAGAGAGAGAGAGAGAGAGAGAGGGAGAGAGAGAGAGAGAGAGAGAGAAGATAAGGGTTAGTGTGAGTTCAACAGATCAATTCTGGATCATAAGGAGATATTCACTGATTTTGACAAAAAGTGATTTTGACAGAAG
>CM047509.1:28134883-28154883 GCA_026122265.1 Ammodytes dubius
ATGTTTTATAATGTGTTTTATGTATTCTAATCTTGCCCCTGTAAAGCACTTTGAGTGGCCTTGTGTCTGAATTGTGCTATATAAATAAACTTGCCTTGCCTTGCCTTACTTTTTTCAAACTCTTCACAAGCTTAACACCGTATGAGAGTCATTCCGGTTGTGTGTAACACCTCACTGTTATCTCACTGACACTGCAACCTTTGGCGTTTTGACATTTTTAGACCTCTAGATTCGACCAAACGGAAAAGGCTGCAAACAGTCACAAAGGTTACTGCCTGCTTTCTTGAGATTGATTCACGAGGGGAAATGGGTTTTGCGAGCGTGAATTTCTTTCTTCTTCCAATCTTTTTTAGGATTTTTAAAGACACAGCTGAAATTGTAAGGAACTAAAAAAATAAGCGCAGGCCATTTCAAATGTGACCTACTACAGCTCCAGAAAAAAACAATTTTTCTTAAATCTTCATCCCTACATAACATTTTGAAAATGCTCTTAATTACCAAACATGTATTGGAATTTGGTAGAAATGTTGTCAGTATTTTATATTATAAAACCAAAATGTTCATTCCACTCAAACATATGCCTATAAATAGTCAAACGAGAGACACTGAACATTCGGAGTGGTCTATTAATTTTTTACCAGAGCTGTATATAGCATCTGAAGGGACACTGTTTGCATTGTAACCTTATCAAATGTCTTGAATACGTTTAGAAATCAGCAGAAAGACAGCGGTTTGATGTGTTGTTCAGATGATTAATTGTGCCCCCTGTCAGGAGCGAGTGGTACTGCAGCCAGTCTTTGAAACACACACACACACATGCAAAACACACACACACACACACACACACACATGGGAATTTGGGATTAAGTCATCCTAAAATTATCAAGTGATGTTTGACTTTTAATGAATGGATATGCGCTGGTGAGGAAGTGTTATAGTAACAATGTGCAATTGGTGTGCTTCAGGCCTTTCACACACCCTCACACTCACACACACACAGCTTCCTCTCTGTTATGTGTGTGTGTGTTTGTGTGTGTGTGTCTGTGTGTGAGTGAAGTTTTGTAACGGCGAGACACAACCCCCTCTTCATTACATGACCCACATCTGACTCACGTGTGTGTGTGTGTGTGTGTGTGTGTGTGTGTGTGTGTGTGTGTGTGTGTGTGTGTGTGTTACTGAGAACAGACGCTTTCTCTGCTTTAATGTGTGTGAAACATAGAGACTACAGAGAAAGTTTGAATGTCTGCCAATGACTGTGTAGGCAACCGTATGTCTGAGTGTGTATGAATGAGTGTATGAGTGTGTTTGTGTGTGTGTGTGTGAGTGAGTGAGTGTGTGAGTGTGAGTGTGAGTGTGAGTGCATGCTTGTGTGTGTGTGTGTGTGTGTGCGTGCCTGCTTGCGTGCGTGCATGTGTGTGTGTGTGTGTGTTGTCTGTGTGTATGTGTACGTCCGCCTGTGTGTACATAGTATATGAGTGATTGACAGTCTCACCTCCTTGCTGTCCGCTGGGTGTTTGAACGCCAGGTTTCGGGGCAGTGACGCCTCGGCCCTCGTCGCCACGGCGTCCGTCTCTAACCCCGCCTCCCACGCCGTATCCTTGACGATGTACGTGCACTTTTCCTCAAACTCCGCCTCCGTCCATCGGTTCATGTCTGTCTCTGTCTCCTCCTCTTCCATCTCCATCTCCGTCTCCATGTCAACGTCCGTGTCTGTCGTCTCAGTTGTCAAGGCCCCGTCTGAGCATTCTGTGGTGGTTGCTGTGGCGGACATCTTGGATTGGTGGTCGTCCTGCTCCACTGTGTGCGCCCCCTCACTGGACAGCATGGCCGAGCTTTGAGAGGTCGCCTGGGTGGGCAACAAAGGAAAAAAAAATATTAAAAAAAAATATCTATTTAGATTATTCATCATCATCAACTTTTATTTTGAGACTCAAGGTCAATTTACAAGACAATACAACAAATAGACAACACACACATAAATAAGAATAAAAAGATTCAGAGATTATTGTTATATCTCAGTAACATTAAATAAATGAAATCAGTAGAATAGACTGGAAAGAGATTTGAGATTTTTTTTACAAAACACATCGCAAGAGAGGAACGTTAAATAATTATACAAACACCAGTGGTTTGAATAAGTGTCCAATATCAACATTAATTGATACTCCTCCAAAACGTGCAAAAACGTGATTGAGATAAGAGTTGAAAAGAGGAAGGAAGGAATAAAGATTTAGTCAAAATGTGATGAAAACAGATGGAGGAGAGGAAGAGAGGAAGAGCAGTGTTACCCTTCATTATTATGTGACTCAGTGAGGGGAGGGGGGCTGACTAATGCTGCTGTCACACACACACACACACACACACACACACACACACACACACACACACACACACACACACACACACACACACACACACACACACA
Organism: Ammodytes dubius; assembly: GCA_026122265.1. Taxonomy (NCBI): domain Eukaryota; kingdom Metazoa; phylum Chordata; class Actinopteri; order Uranoscopiformes; family Ammodytidae; genus Ammodytes; species Ammodytes dubius. The sequence continues at coordinate 28,137,309 of CM047509.1, forward strand.
CACACACACACACACACACACACACACACACACACACACACACACACACACAAGAGAGAAACAGACGGGAAGCTGTTTGTCTTGTCAGAAATCTTCAACTATTTTTGGAGACAAGAGGGCCATAAAACCTGCCGTCAGTTAAAAAAAACTTTCAAATGATATTAATGATGTATAACATGAGCAAGATTTTTTTATTAACAATAATACAAACCCAGTATCAATTCAAATTGAAACTTTTAAGTTTTTACAGTTTAAACTTATAATTTGGTCTATTTCTTCTCGATTAAAAACTTAGCTTTCTTTGGTTTTTATCTAAAGTAAATGTATAAATATAAATACTTTATATTTCCACTTTACAAAATTAATTTCACTGATTGATTTCTTACAGATATTTCATTGTTTAGTTACTATAAGCCACAAGGTTAAATATCAAATTGTCTATAGTGGAGACAGGAGATTTTGATCAAAGAACAACAGATAGACAAACTCAACAACACGTGGTCTAATGTCAACTGATTCTTAAATATCCAACTATGTGAATCTATCATTGTATTACATTGTAACTGATGTATTGTTTTTTACTAATAAAATAATTGAAAATGTTCAATTTGAATGATAAAATCTCAATAAAACGGACACAAATACAAATACTGAACAATGAATATCAGCTCTGAATATCCTTCCATCCAATCCAATTTTTTTGAATATAAACAATCATGAAAGATGAGGAAACAGTGTTTAGCATTATAATTAAACATTTAGTCAAAGACTGTTTATAGACGCCTAGTTTCTGTAATTCTCTGGAAGTCTATCCTTCCTCGCTGTCTCTTTTTGTCCAGTTTCTTATCGCTTATTATTATACAAAAATAAGGAGAAAATTGAGTCTTTTTAAACAATATAGTGGATTATGAACCTAAAATCTCCTCAGTAGCCCCCCTTACAGAAACACCCACACACTACCACACAACACACACACACACACACACACACACAACACACCACACAACACACACACACACACACACACACACACACACACACACACACACACACACACACACACACACACACACACCACACACACACACACACACACACACACACACACACCACACACACACACACACACAACACCCTACTTACTCTCTTCCTGAAGACAGAGGAAGGAAATGCTGTCTGTGTCTGAATGAAGCTAAAATTGGAAGCAGAGTGGCACTGCAGCGGAACCGGCAAATCATCCCAAACTCCCAGTGTGTGTGTGTGTGTGTGTGTGTGTGTGTGTGTGTGTGTGTGTGTGTGTGTGTGTGTGTGTGTTGTTAATGGTTGGGGAGAAGGGGGGTGAGAGAAGGAAGGGAGCGCCAAAACTTTTCCATTTGGGGGGCCACAGCAGCGCAAACAAAACTTCAAACGCAATCCCACCCAAGACACCTCAACACACACTCCACACACCCCACACCACACACAACACCACACACACACACACACACACACCACACACACACACACACACACACACACACACACACACACACACACACACACACACACACACACACACACACACACACACACACACACACACACACACACACACACACACACACACACACACACACACACACACACACACACACACACACACACACACACACACACACACAGGGACAAACATGCTGCCCGTCCCACCACATTCAACTCTGTGAAATTCTTCTTCACCCGCAAGAAAGAAAATCATTTCACATTCAACTTGCTCCACTCACAAACCAACAACTTTTGTTCTACTAAACAGCAGCAACACATAACACAACAAAATAGATTGAATCACATTGAATCACATTGAATCACATTGAATAAACAGGGACTGATTCAAAATAAAATAAAAGGCATTTTCTAATTAGGGACCTTTACAGAAACTACACCACACTGGCAAAAATAAATAAATAGAAAAACTAAATAGAAGAAGAGTCTAGACCATGCACCAGTATTTCTCCATATTAACATTAGATTTAGTTTTTACAGCTCTTGCAAAAATCATACAACTGATTTTTCTAGTTCCAAACTGTCAAGAAATGGCTGTTATTAAAATGTTATTAAAATACTCCCTGAACCTGAACCATTAGATTAGAATGAACTATATCTTCTATTGCCTCAAGCACAGCCTGCATCCAAACTCTAAAACAACTAAAACTCGTCAGACAAGAAAAAAAGCAAGTTGTTTAAATTACATTCAAAATCCTCCGAAATGCATTATGTGAAGTGGAAAACTATGACATTTCTAACAAGTAATACATGCAATTCTATCCAACAACATTTGCACCTTTTTACCCAATATGTTTAGCTCAATTTACCATTTAAATGAAGCACATTAAAACGTGGTCTGATATTGAGAAAACATTTTCTAAATATGCCAAGTCTCATAAAGCAGTCAGACAATCCTCTTTGCATTAACAGCTGCTACAGTGAAAACTAATAGTGAAACCAAGAGACAATTCACCTCTCTCTCTCTCTCTCTCTCTCTCTCTCTCTCTCTCTCTCTCTCTCTCTCTCCTCTCTCTCTCTCTCTCTCCTCTCTCGCACATTAATTTAGGACCAACTGAATCTTTACAAAAGCTGAGTCTACACAACACACACACACACACACACACACACACACACACACACACACACACAACACACACACACACACACACACACACACACACACACACCACACACACACACACACACACACACACACACAACAACACACACACACACACACACACACACACACACACACCACACACACACACACACACACACACACACACCACACACACACACACACACAACACACACACAACACACACACACACACACACACAAAGAGGAATTTAAAAAGCTGCAATAATGTTCTGAGTCAAGATGACCAAGACGTCATGGGAAAATAACAGCAGTAAGAAATCACGCCACAATTAAGAAAAAAATATATGTTAAAAAATAGCATTCTGTTTGCACTGATGGTCTTGTTTGCTGTTATATGTCATTTATGATCATCAGAGCACAAATTAGACTGTTTCAGAAATATTTAAAAGTTCCTCGTGGCACCTTTAAATCCAAGTAAGGAAAGATGAGAGGACAATTTCATGACAAAAAAAAAATGTCGAAGTTGTCTCCATTTAAAAATCGCATTTAAACTCCTTGAGGTAAAAAGAAAATCCCTATAATCCCATAGTAAGGCATTGAACACATTGAGAAACACTCTACAGCTTATACATATAAAGACGCAAGGGTTAAAACCATATGAGCAATACTCCATATAAAGGCAAGAAATGGGCTAAACACACTCTACCATTATCTTATTCAAAATAAAGTAATAACATCAATTTGATCGAGTCATACATTTTAAATTCAGACACAATCACCAAGAAAAAAATTCACAAATTGTATTTAAAACAACCTTAAAAGCAGGTTAAATTTGGATTGAGAGGGGTCCAGCATGTAGGCTATTTAAATTACAATTGTATAAGTCTACAGGCGTAATTACTGATTTTAGCCTAATTATCAGAATTCAGACAATTTGAACAAAATGTCTAAATATTAATAAATTGCCCAAATAAAAAGAAGTTGAGAAAAAGCACGGAAAAAGCTGGAAAAATCTTAAAAAGTGAAGAAGAAAAAAAGTTGTTGAAATTGTCAATTAGTTCAAATTGCAGCTCCGCACTCACTGTATAACTTTGGTCCCATCCACACATAGGGGCGTCCGGTCAGATCCTCAGGAATAGCGCGGAGAGCCGGTGTGTGTGTGTGTGTGTGTGTGTGGACAGGTGCAAGTCTCCCTCTCGTTAAGTCCGTCCCGTTCCGAGGAGCGCTGATACTCCACACACCACCAACGTCTCTCTGTCTGCGCTCCCGTGTTAACGTGTTTTGTGTGTGTGTGTGTGTGAGAGACAGTGTGTGTGTGTTTTAGTACGCTCCACTCGATGTCCTGTCTTCTACTGCCTGACAATGCAGACAGCCAGAGATCTACGTTGGGAAATCGGGGCCGCCTCTCTCGCCCCCAAACCACACCCACACGGTCCTTACCCCTTTCTCAGGCCCCTCCCCCTTCCTCATTACACACACACACACGCACACGCGCGCACACACACACGAACGCAAGCACACACACTAACGCAATCACAAAGACATTTTTCTTTTTAGAAGAACAAGCAGACGTTCTTACCTAGGGCCACGAGATAAACACACACACACTCAAAGACAACTTTTGCATAAAAATAAAAGTTTGTGTGTGTGTGTGTGTGTGTGCGTGCGTGTGCGTGTGTGGGGGAAATGTCTGTTAGCAGCTTCAAAAGGGTAAACAACGTGTGTGTGTGGTGTGTGTGTGTGTGTGTGTGTGTGTGTGTGTGTGTGTGTGTGGTGTGCGTGCATGTGTGGAGCATTGAGTCACTGTCACAGGATGTCCCTCTCTCTTCCCCAGGAAAACACACACACACACACACACACACACACACACACACACACACACACACACACACACACACACACACACACACACACACACACACACACACACACACACACACACACACACACACACACACACACACACACACACACACACACACACACACCACACACACACACACACACACACACACACACACACACACACACACTCTCTTCCTCTAGGGGGCAGGACTGATCTGCCCTTCTTGCTTTCGCTGAGGAACGTCAAACTTCTGTCCCTCTCTCTTCTACTTTCTCTCTTTAAACTTTAAAGCCTCTTCGTTTCAAGCTTCTCATTTAAATTTCAACTTGATTTTATTGGCCCGTGTGGTATGGATATATAGGCCTCTGTAAGATAGTTAGTTAGTTAGTTAACTGTTATTACTATAGCCCTTTTCAAACACACCGTTAGTAAGTGCTTTACAAGGTACACAGGCATATGAAAATTATTGCATACAGGAAACAAAATATTTCAAAAGCAATATTAAACAGTGGAAGGATAGTCATATAGTATGGACTGCATTGCGATAAAAACAGAAAAAAGAAAAAGCTAAATCTGTTGAATATGTTACATGAAAAGCAGAAGGTCAGACGGACCGGACAGAAAAATCCACAATATACAAACAAAATGGGCTCAAATCTATAAAAAGAAATTGTTTTTGTGTTTGTATCTCTTATAATTTTCTCAGCGTGATTGTCCATATCGTTACTTTATTTGGTCTGTGCATAAAGACTGTCTATTGCATGTCCGTCCGTCCTGGGAGAGAGATCCACTGTTACCTGTTATTAAAGCCTCCTTAGACATTGCTACATAACATTGTCTTGCTTCATTTTTTCCATCTACTATGGCTTAATCAGTATAGAGCCACTAAATCAAAAGACAAACATTTTAACAAAATTCTACAAAAATCATATTATGTCCAAAATAAAATTAATTGTGGATAAGCAACTAAAAAACAACTTGGTTATAGGATTAAGGGAGATATTAAAAATAGTATGTCAGAATGAAATAAATAACTATCAGGTCAAATAGGTGAGCTAGTGCTAATGAAAAGAATACCAAACATTCTCGTGGTAACCATTGCTAAATGTGGTTTAGGAAAGCAGAATCAAAAGTATGTAAAAAAAGGCAAAAAAAAAAATAGCCCTGGACTCCTAAGGGTTAACAACATTAATCGCATGATCAGGACAGCTCCAATTATCTGACCCAGCTCTACATATGAAACACTGCTTTTCTGCATTGTGCACTGAACCTAGGGTGAAAAACTAATGAGTGAAACAATAATGTGTGAGATTTGAGACTTCTAGCACTTTTTGTAAAATAATAAAACAGAAAGTACATGTATTTCACTTATCTGATGACGAAACAGTCTCCTTGATATTTTCTGTCTTTTTCTCCTGCTATCCTCCTATTTTTCTTTCATATCTCTCTCTCTTTCTCTTTCTCTCTCTCTCTCTCTCTCTCCTCTCTCTCTCTCTCTCTCTCTCTCTCTCTCTCTCTCTCTCTCTCTATACTATATATATATATATATATATATATCCTCACTGTATGATAATAATGTTCAATATGAATCGAATAAACATATAAAAAACATATATAACATTTTGGTCTCTCGTCATCTCCGACTGTAAAAAAGCACACCCCTCACCAACACTGGAAATTACCAATAATTGTCCCCCCACTCCCTCAATTTAAACCTACCTCACCACACACACAATACACACAGCACCCCGACATCCCACACACACACACACACACCACACCACGACCCACACCCCAAACAAACACACCACTCTGTGTATTTACAAAAAATGTTTCCCTCTTCAGTTTTTTTCCATCACATTTCTTTCCGGAAAAAAATAAATTCTGAAAAAAGCACTTTTGGATTTACGTGTCTCTCTCACTTGATTTCCTTATTTATCAGTTAATATAACACACAACCTGAGTTCACATTGAAAGTGTGTTGAAAATCAAGGAATCAAGGAAAACCGAACAACACTAAACATTTAGAAAAAAATTTGCACACACAATGTATAAAATGTTTTTCAAAACTAGAGATGAGAGTGTTTAACAAAATCAATACTAATTAAAAATAATCTGAATAGTAAAATGAAAAAAATAAATGCTTTCCTTAGCAACTCTGACACATGTAGCTAATGTTGTTGCTTGATTAAGAATCAAATGAGTGGAGTTTGAACCAAAAGACATGATGCAATTTAATTCATTTCATGTTAAAATGTAAAATTGTTCAACAGCTCATTGGAAACCTCTGAACCTGCTGATTCTAAGAATGATTTTCAGATTGCAAAAATTATTAAAAAAAAAGCCAAATATTGATTATTTTATATTCATATTTTTATTTTATATTTTTATATTTATTTTATATTTTATCATTTGCATAAAAAATGTATTCGATAAAATAATAATTCAGTTGATTTTTTTATTTTTTTTTGTGTATTTGACATCAACATGCCATATAGGGACTAGAAAGGCGAAATAAGCTGCTATCTGATGTATGTGTATATGAATGATTAAAACTATGACACATTTACAATGTCACGCTGGTCCTGACTTCAACAGTAAAATCACAACATTTGAATATTATCAAAATTCTCTCCTATTTTCTTGGTGTCTCAAACTGAAAATTAATCAACAGTTATCAGTATCAGCCTTTGAGAAAAGCCAAATGAGTCCCATTGTGTGTGTGTGTGTGTGTGTCTGTGTGTGTCTGTGTGTGTGTCTGTGTCTGTGTGTGTGAGTGTGTGTGTTTTTTTCTTTCTCTAATGAAGAACGATGATCAGGAAAAAGAAAACAGGAAGAAGAGAAGACGAGACACACACACACACACACACACACACACACACTACACAGGACTCTCTCTCTCTCTCTCTCTCTCTCTCTCTCTCTCTCTGGTGACAGAGGGTCTGACCACATCACTCGCTGCCTACTGCTTCCTGCCAACAGACGACCCCGACGCACGCACACACCACACACACCACACACACCACACACACACACACACACACACACACCACACACACACACACACACACACACACACACACACAACACACACACACACACACACACACACACACACACACACACACACACCACACAGCTGCAGATCTGTCCCACAGCTGTCGGACATGTTGATGCTTTGCAAACCAGCGATTCCTCCCATTGCAAAACAACTAAACACACACAAACACACACACACACACACACACACACCACACACACACACACACACACACACACACACACACACACACACACACACACACACACACACACCACACACCACACACACACACACACACACACACACACCACACACAACACCTACCTAACAGAAAATCGGATGAGATCAACGTACAAACTTTGCGTCGATATTCATTAAATTTATTCAAATTCAGTTGAGTTTTACTGTTTCCATAATGCGTTCAATATGACTCAATTCACATACAACTTGTGGTTAATACTCATACCTAGAAAGGGTAATATTACAAATATTTGGGTGGAATATGCCTTTAATAGCTGTGGGCAGATTACACTTTCCCCCCAAAATGTAACTGATGCTGCAAAAATAGCTTTGTTTCAATTTGAATGCAGACATTCATGCATAACAGGTTGGTGTGTGTGTGTGTGTGTGTGTTTGTGTGTGTGTGTGTGTGTGTGTGTGTGTGTGTTGTGTGTGTTTGCCATTCATTCAGCGCACCAAATTTAAGCCAATTCAAGTTTCCCTCACACTCTCCTTGAAGCATGTGGCTGGGGGGTATCTACAGTAGGTAGGGGGCAAGGTGTGTGTGTGTGTGTGTGTGTGTGTGTGTGTAATGATAGTTAACTCACTCCCCCTTCCACACACACACACACACACACCCACACACACACACCACACACACACACACACACACACACACACACACACACACACACACACACACACACACACACACACACACACACACACACACACACACACACACACACACACACACACACACACACACACACACACACACACACACACACACACACACACACACACACACACACACACACACCCACAAACACACATCTCTGAAGTCACATACATTGAAATGTGCCTTTTTGTTTCTGCGGTGGCCCGGCTTGCATGCCTGCAGGAGAGAGAGGGGACAGACAAAGGTAGTCCTAGGACCACCTGGGTGTGTGTTAGTTTAACAGAGGGCCTCTATCACACACACACACACACACACACCACAACACACACAACACACACACACAACACACCACACACACACACACACACACACACACACACACACACACACACCACACACACACACACACACACACACACACACACACACACACACACACACACACACACACAACACACCACACACTTTTACTCTTACATAAACTTTCTATGCTTCTCACTCCGGAGTTATAGCCAGTGAGGAGAGGAGAGAGTGATGAGGAGAAAAGAGAGAGAGAGACACAGAGAGAGAAAGAGAGATAGAGGGAGAAAGAGAGGGAATGAGAGAGACAGATGGAGAGAGTGAGGGAGTGTAAGAGATAGAGATAGAGGGAGAGAGAGAGAGAGAGAGAGAGAGAGAGAGACAGAGAGAAGGAGGGAGAGAGAGTGAGAGAGAGAGAGAGATAGAGAGAGAGATAGAGGGAGAAAGAGAGAGAGTGGGAGAGAGAGGATGGGTGTAGGGCTTCAGGTTCTACAGGTGAGAATCCTCTTTCATTATATTATAATAGTGATTTTATAATGATAGAACGCCGGTTCCGTATGGGTGAAGTATTCCTTTAAGAGTCCTGTTACCTACTTCATTGTTGTTCCGAAAATCAGGTACTTAACAGTGACATGAAAATCCTTGGTCAGAGTGTCATCAATGGGTCGTCCTCTATCCTGCACTACACACAGCCAGGCTGCTGTAGTGGTAAAGGGAACAACTACCTCCAGATAGGTACCTGATCCCGGGCACTCCGGTGGTGTAGTGGAGAACGGGGTAAGTAGGCACACTTTTTACTCTAGTGAGAATTGCTTATCACCTAAACATCTTTCAATAGTCATTCCTACATTAAATTGAAGCTTAAGGTGTTGTCTTGAAATGTGTACCACTCACTTTTTATATCTTATTGTAATAAAGAAGAAATTAATCATCAAAGACACCCTTACACATTGTGACAACCAACCCCATCAAGGGGTCGGTTGTCAAACACTATGGGGTTGTTTGTCACAATGTCATCTTAATGGGAATAATCTTAAAAAGAAGGCAAGAAAGTAGAACTACATTTGAAAGTTGAATTGCATTGTCAAGTTGACAAATAGGCCTACATAACTTACTGTAGCCTTGGCAGCTTGTCTAGTTTGGGATGCACTGGGTTGTTTTGATTTTGTTGCCCTTTTTCCTTTTGCATGCTAGCTGCCTTTTCCTGCTCTATTCTTTCCTTCTCTGGGGTGTCAGTGAGGATACAGCTTGACAACTTATTTCGTTATTGGGTTCCTTTTCTGGCTGCAGCCTTGAGATAACATGTGACAACCAACCCCCCAAAAAATGTGACGACCAACCCCAACTTGAATTTCTTGCTAGCATCAAGGCCAACAACCATCTGACAACTAATTAGCTTGCTAACCACAATCTAAACTATTGTTTACCCTTCACACTTTGTATGGGTAACAAGTGTTTTGTTATAAACCCATTGTGTAAAAGCCTAGAAGAAAAATACTGAGGAGCTAAATATTTTCAATGTGACATGAAAAACACAAACAGTCGTCTCACCTCAAATTCAGCAGTCTAACTCCAAGGAAGACTATGTAGGTGACCTCTGATCCCAATTCTGGATATTTACATACCAAAATTTCACAGACAGCGCCTTCTGGTTCCGATATATAACAATTGTGACAACCAACCCGTGTGACAAATTACCCCGTTCTCCCCTATAGTACCAGAAAGGTGACTCAGTAAACTCTTCTCTTCCGGCACTATATTTGGGACAAAGGATAACAGAAAGGCTTGGTCATGTTGGTGGGTGAGTCACTTTCACATTCACAAATTGAGCAGAAATTCTTTATCTCTCAATTCTAGATATTATTATTTTTATTTTAAATTGCCGGGCCTTTAAAACATAAACAGACATACATGCACATGCAGATGCCTGAGAGAAATAGCTGGGAAAAAGGAAACACACAAAACACACACACACACACACACACACACACACACACACACACACACACACACACACACACACACACACACACACACACACACACACACACACACACACACACACACACACACACACACACACACACACACACACACACACAAAGAGAGAGAGAGTTCATCTAGATAGACTTCTCTTGAGTGTTAACCTCTTTCTTCTCCCTTCTTCCCCCGTCAGTTCCCCAAACATTTTAATTGCAGCCCACAGGCCATTTGATGCCTCTCCAAATCACTGTGAAGAGATCAGCTATTGTCCATTTCCTTTGTGAGTGTGTGTGTGTGTGTGTGTGTGTGTGTGTGTGTGTGTGTGTGTGTGTGTGTGTGTGTGTGTGTGTGTGTGTGTGTGTGTGTTTATAAGAGTAATACACAAGCTGTTTTAATATTATCGATTGTTGCATAACCAGTTAATAAAGTCAAATTGAATTACTTAAAAAGACCAAAGACGTATTTTATCTTCCCAAAGGAATATGAAAGCCAAAATAAAACCAACTTTAAAGGCACCATGACTTCAAATACACTAAATACAATCCGAGATTTTTTTTTTTTTTTTTTTTTTTTTTTAATTCTTGATTAAAAAACATACTAAAAATGTCACCATACTGTAAAAAAGGGGACAATCATTTCGGCAAGTGGGCTTGAGGCCTGTCACACACACACACACACACACACACACACACACACCACACACCCCTCCACCCTCCCGCTGTCTCTCACCTGTTCGTGTATTCAGGCAAAGGACAAAAAAAATATCCGTCCTCCTCTCCTGACTGCAACATGCTCCTGCAGGGTTCGTGTAGTTTTTTTTTGTATAATTGTTGTTGCTGCAAAACTAGAGCTCCTGGTTTTGTGTTGTGTGTGTGTGTGTGTGTGTGTGTGTGTGTGTGTGTGTGTGTGTGTGTGTGTGTGTGTGTGTGTGTGTGTGTGTGTGTGTATGTGTGTGTGTGTGTGTGTGTGTGTGTGTATGTATGTTAGTGTGTATGTATGTGTGTATGTGTGTGTGTGTGTGTGTGTGTGTGTATGTATATGTGTATGTGTGTGTGTGTGTGTGTGTGTGTGTGTGTGTGTGTGTGTGTGTGTATGTGTGTGTGGATCCAGAAATAGTCATGTTCTACCTGTCACTAGTTCCATTTTGCACTTCTCCGCTCCTCTGACCCATTCATTCATTCTGTTTTGCTTTATTTTTTCCTCCTTTCTTCTGTTTTTTTCCATTTCCTTTTTCCTTATCTGTCAACATCCTCATCCTCTCAGGCAGTAGTTGGTTTCAGTTAATGTCAGTTAACTTTGAAAACTAACTTGCAGAGACGTGGAACATGACACACTTTCATATTTTTGAATTTTTTTTTGTTTCTAATTCTGTAGCTATTTTTATTTTTATTTTTTATTTGTTTAACCTCTCGACAAAGGTCCCTGCTGGAAGTAACAGTTAATTGTAGTGGAGCGGTTTAAGTGCTTATTTTTCGAATCTTTCAGTTGATACAAGCGTGCAAATTGGCATGAGCAATCTCCATGGGTCACTTGACAAAGAAAATTGACATTTAAAATTGTGAATTCTTAAATTTCTCAAAGTCTCTTGGTCTCATATTGTAGGGGAGAACGGGGTAAGTAGGCACACTTTTTACTCTAGTGAGAATTGCTCATCACCTGAACATCTTTCAATAGTCATTCCTACATTAAATTGAAGCTTAAGGTGTTGGCTTGAAATGTGTACCCCTCACCTTTTCTATCTTATTGTAATAAAGAAGAAATTAATCATCAAAGACACCCTTACACATTGTGACAACCAACCCCATCAAGGGGTCGGTTGTCAAACACTATGGGGTTGTTTGTCACAATGTTATCTTAATGGGAATGATCTTAAAAAGAAGGCAAGAAAGTAGAACTAAATTTGAAAGTTTAATTGCATTGTCAAGTTGACAAATAGGCATACATAACTTACTGTAGCCTTGGCAGCTGGTCTAGTTTGGGATGCACTGGGTTGTTTTGATTTTGTTGCCCTTTTTCCTTTTGCATGCTAGCTGCCTTTTCCTGCTCTATTCTTTCCTTCTCTGGGGTGGTCAGTGAGGATACAGCTTGACAATTTCTTTCGTTATTGGGTTCCTTTTCTGGCTGCAGCCTTGAGATAACATGTGACAACCAACCCCCCAAAAAATGTGACGACCAACCCCAACTTGAATTTCTTGGTAGCATCAATGCCAACAACCATCTGACAACTAATTAGCTTGCTAACCACAATCTAAACTATAGTTTACCCTTCACACTTTGTAAGGGTAACAAGTGTTTTGTTATAAACCCATTGTGTGAAAGCCTAGAAGAAAAATACTGAGGAGCTAAATATTTTCAATTTGACATGAAAAACACTAACAGTCCTCTCACTTCAAATTCAGCAGTCTAACTCCAAGGAAGACTATGTAGGTGACCTCTGATCCCAATTCTGGATATTTACATACCACAATTTCACAGACAGCCCCTTCTGGTTCCGAGATATAACGATTGTGACAACCAACCCGTGTGACAAATTACCCCGTTCTCCCCTATTGGGGTTTTTCATAATTTTTTTTTTCTCAGACAATTTTCTTGTCAAGTGACCCATGGAGACTGCTCATGCCAATGTTCACACTTGTATCACATATTGATAGATTGTAGCACTTATCTGCTCCACTATTGTCAGTGCAGTAAGCCCCTGAGTTACAGGGGCATCTTTATTTTTATTCAAAAGTTGAATTGTTATCCAGTAACAATGTAGTCATTGTTTTCAATATCCCATGTTAGAAATGGCTTTACAGTGATGGTAAAAGCTTGCAGCAAAAAATTGTGTCACTGAAATGTTTTTTTTTTTTGATTTTGTCATGCATTGGTTGCAGATCAAGTAGTGTGTGTGTAAGTGTGTGTGTGTGTGTGTGTGTGTGTGTGTGTGTGTGTGTGTGTGTGCTTTCTTTAATGGAAACAAACACGCAATACACAAACTCCACACTGTTATCTGTAACACATTATGATAATTAGTGCTCACACCTCTGATATTAACTGTCCAATTAACACCTTCTACTTTCACTAATGTGATCACACAGAGCACACACACACACGGACACACAAACGCGCACACACACACACACACAGCACACACACACACAGCACACAGCACACACACACACACACACACACACACACACACACACACACACACACACACACACACACACACACACACACACACACACACACACACACACACACACACACACACACACACACACACACACACACACCACACACACACACACACACACACACACACACACACACACACACACACACACACACAGCACACAGCAGGGGCAGGAGGGAGGAAAACCGTTGAAGCAGCATCCTAACGCTTGCCTGTTTAATTTTCTTGTTATCTCTTTCTCAGTTTGAAAAATAACTTCGGGGGTAGTTCCAACTCTTCAGAGTTTGCAAATTGCCATATATACTGTGTGAGCAATTTTGCAATCCTGTCTGTCTACAATGGTAAATTGGATACTTTTTATTTAAAATAATTTGTGGGAAAGTTGTCAATTTTTAATTTTTTTTAAGTTTCGAGAAGTCATAGCAACTTAATATTTGAAAAAGGACCCAGAGGAGCATGCATGAAAAAGTAAATGTTTGCAGGACATTTACTATAATACTAATCTATATACACACACACACCCACACACACACAACACACACACACACACACACACACACACAACACACACACACACACACACACACAACACACACACACACACACACACACACACACACACACACACACACACACACACACACACACACACACACACACACACACACACACACACAGAGACTCACGAATGACACGCTCTTTGCCAAACGAAGCAGAATGAAGTGTGGCCTTTTGTCACGGTCGGCAGAAAGTGGGTCACGGTGGGGAGATTAATACGCTTAACTGACAAAAGTGCAGCTCAACACACGCTCACACACACACACACACACACACACACACACACACACACACACACACACACACACACACACACACACACACACACACACACACACACACACACACACACACACACAACACACACACACACACACACACACACACACACACACACACGCTCTTATCTATTTTAATATTTCAGAGAATTACAAAATCGCAACAAAAGAATTGCACATATAAGAAAAAAAATATTTCTCCTAACCATCCAACCCTAAACGTATTGTGAGTTTGATTCTGCTGTGAACAAATCAACAGTAAACGCTGATTGGACGAGATGTGTCGGAGTCTGCAGCAGCTCAGTGCAGCCGACCGCAAAGCCCTAATTACACTATCTGTCACCACAACCAGCAGTTTAATTGTTCTCTAAGTTCATAATGTGTGTATACATGTGTGTGTGTGTGTGTGTGTGTGTGAGGGTCCGTGTGTGTGTGAGGTCAGCATGTGTGTGTGTGTCCAGATTGAGTGACTGGTCATTAGTAGGTTTTAAATGGCTTCTGTTGTGCAAGTGCTATTGTGTGTGTGTGTGTGTGTGTGTGTGTGTGTGTGTGTGTGTGTGTGTGTGTGTGTGTGTGTGTGTGTGTGTGTGTGTGTGTGTGTGTTGCTGATTAAGCTGGACTGGTCAGAAGCTGGTGGGCAAACTGCCATAAACATCCATAGCCTCATCCATCACCCAATGACCTGGCCGCAGCCCAAGCCCCGGACCCTTATATTGGGGTGTTACGGAGACCCCTCGGCCCCTGGAGGCTCTAATGCCCAAAAACTGACCACTACATAACACTATTACCCCCCCCCCCCCCACACACACACACCCTGGTCCTGGAGCTATAGAATGACCCATAGAAGCCCCCTATCTCCTCTCTAACCCCGGCCCGAAACCACTCGCTCTGACCTCTAGACACTAGAGAATGACCCCCCAAAATGTGGATAAATGTAGCTCTCGGAGGTCCTTCTGCGCCCAGAGGTTGATTTTAAAATGCTGACCAAGAGTAAGATGAGCGACTTTATTTGAATATTGAAATTGGAAAGTAATTGTAGAACCTGTCCTTTTGTGTGTGTCTGTGCTTTTAGCTGTGCAAAGTAAGACCTTCAAGTACTGCATGGCTTTACTCTCAGGAACGCATGATTTGCCATAAAATTAGTCGTTTGTTTGACCTCTGCTTCTATTCTTTAAAATGTTGGTCCTTTGCTATTCTGGACAAGTAGAACCAAGGATCTACAAGGTACTACACGGTTCTACAAGGTACTAAACGGTTCTCCTTTTTGGCCTTTGTTACATTTAAAGTCCAAACTGTGGCCTACCAATGCCTGAACCCCCAAAACCTGGAGTTGAGAAGACCCTATGAACCCCATTCCCCTCTCTATACCCTGGTTCAAACCCTGGTCCTAACCCTCACATCAACCCTGAACCACCAGCAGTGCCCTAACCTCCTTGACCCGGGTCCGAAATGCCCCTAGAAGACCCTCCTATCACGGCAAAAAGCTGACAACTGTTGCCTTTAAGACCTGAGGCCATATCAGGTGTTGACTTCTGGCCTTATAGCCAAAACAAAAGGGTGTCTGCAACTCTGGAGAAGTCTTGCATTGGTCAAATGTCATGCAACACCTGAACTGCAATTAATCAATATTAATCATTACGTATATGGTATGAAGAGTGAAGACAGCCAAGATCCACCCAGGGTTTCTTGTAGACAATTTTATTTTTAAACATTTTTTATTTTAGGAGCAATAATTTGTTATCATCTTACTATTATTGTTCACATTTACAGCATCCTACATGTCTCTTTGAGTGCAAAGCAGTAAAATAAAATTTAGAAAAAATACAATTTGAAGAAGATATAAATTAAAAAAAATACTAAAAAAGTTATATTCATACATACTGTAAATACATAAAAGAAATGGGGACAAAAAAAATAGAAAAATTAAAAAAGTTTCTTGTTGCACTCTTGATAGCTGTTTGTTTTAATAACACCCCAGACCCCAGAAGTGTTCATAACTTTAGTCGTGGTAAAACTTCTATAGTGGCAAATAATATAGGAGAACAATATCTCCAATAATCAAGTACAAAAAGTACTTTTAGAGAGATGTTTTAGTTTCTCTAGTGCTGAAGATATTGTTAAGAAAAGGCAACTCACCCTAAGAGCTGAGGAAAGAGTTTTCAATATGATAATGTTTACTACCTTGCACAAGTTTTTTTCATATTTTGGCACAACTTTGACTTGATGTTAATGAACTTTAAGACAGTATTACATTAAAATACACACATTTAAGTATCTTTTTCCTGTAGTTTTAATCATAAACATCTCTATATTTTGTCTATGGCTGGAACACAGTCACATAGAGTCTCTGAAACTGCCTGAAATTGGTGTTTTTAGGCCAAAAAACAGCAAAATATATATTTTTTTAATTCTTTTTTTTTCTAAACAGATTCAAAACAAAACATATCCACTCCTCTTTGACAAGAGCCCTGACCAGTCAAAACAAGCTGATCACCTGACTCCACAGACACAAGACTTTAACAGCGTCCCAAGGCCTTAAAGAAAAAAAATCAATAAAATAATCAGTGGCCTGTGTCCTCCACACATCTCCCAGCTGTCGGCTATGAATCAAAACCAGATTAATAACTTGATTAATAACAATACATCCAAATTAAACGGACTCTTCTTGGGAGTTCTTTAATTAGGCCAAATGACACAGGGGGGTCCCACCAGAACACAATAACTAGTCAGAGGTGAAAGTCCTGTTGCATTGACAAAGGCCTGGACGTCCCAGCAGGACATTTCATCCACATAATACAAAACATCACAATTGGTTCCAAGAAAAGCTTGTCATACTGGAGTTCATTTTGAGGATAAAAGTTAT
>CM047509.1:28187383-28189883 GCA_026122265.1 Ammodytes dubius
TTCACCCCTACCCCTACCCCTTCACGTGAAACGCCCCAATTCGGAGGGGTAGGCTAAGGGGTACGGCGAAGGGGTGAATTGGGATTGAGCCAAAATGTTGGTTAGGAAAACTCATATTTTAAGATAATTTTCTTCACTAGATTGTTGTTGGGATGGCAACTTAAAATCTGACTTTTAAGGAATACTGCCTACATTTGAGCCAACTAATATTTCTTTGGTTGAGATTAATTATCATTCATGTGGAAAGAAAATGTATCTTTTATATGTACAAAAAACTAATTCTGAGTTCTATATACTAAGAATTTCAAACGATAACAGTTGTGCCCCATAATTCTCTGTCATTCAGATAACCATAAACAAAACCAAGGGGGTCAAAATGTTGAATTAAATAATAAAAAGTGTTAAGAATTTAAAAAATAAATAAGTTTGCACAACTTTTACCTCTGGAAGACTTAGATTGTAGAACTCAAACCTTAAAGGTGCAGTGTGTAATATGACACCATCAAGAAAGTTCTACAAAGTTCTAGAATGCAACGCTCCCTGGGTAACCCCACCCTTTGGAATAATAACAGAAGCTACAGTGGCCTTCAAGGACAAGAACAATTCTACATTTTAAACAATGCACCTGATGACATTCCAACTATGACACTTTCAAGATGGCGGCACTAGGCCTTGGTCCAAAATGTGCAGAAATATGGACATATATGAGACCCTTTCTAAGGGAAAAAAAATAATTCAAAACTTTTTTTTCAGCTATAATGCACTAAATTAAATGTACTTATGTATATTATAATTACTTTCTACAAATCTGCTAGGAAATAAACCAAATTTACACACTGCAGGTTACATAACAACGATGAGTTATCTCAACAAAAGATAACTAGTTGGCTCATTTGAAGGCTACTGACATTTTCAATGAATCTCAAAGGGTCAAGAGGGGCTTTTCCTCTTAAGATGACGACCACAACAATGTAAAAATAATCCGTCTAGTGACAAACACAGACAGAGCACAGGAAACATTTCAGTAAATTCAAATGAAATACGTGTTTCTCAGATTGTGTTTATGGACAAGAAGAGGCTCCGGTTACAGATCTGAGGGCAATAAACTTTCCTTTCTAAATACAGAGCGTTGTTTGTTTAGCGTTGGGTCCTCCCCGTCCTTCTGATTTAAACGAACACAGGGAGTTGCGTGAGCGGCCTTTGATGAAAAACTACAAATCAACGAGAGGCGCATGTGTCACCTGTGTTTATAACCAATCAAACTGTCCGGATAGATCGTCTGGGAGATGTAGTTGTTTGACCCTCCGAGGAGCAGACGAGTGTTCTGAGAGGATCTTTGTTTAACACTGAACTCCACTCATGATAACGAATTGCAGTAGTGGTGGTTGTTGAGCCTATTGAGCAAAAGCCTTTTGGGACAGACAAAAAAAAAAAAAAATCTGATTGGGACAATTTGTTGCTTAATCCGTCTTTTTCTTCTGTTTTCTGATTGG
Source organism: Ammodytes dubius (assembly GCA_026122265.1). Lineage (NCBI taxonomy): Eukaryota > Metazoa > Chordata > Actinopteri > Uranoscopiformes > Ammodytidae > Ammodytes > Ammodytes dubius. The sequence goes on from CM047509.1 coordinate 28,188,877, forward strand.
TCAATCACAGCATTCTGGGGTCTGATATTTCTCGATAACTGACCGACCGCTGGTGAGGTTATGTTACTGTTGCTATGGGTAACGGATTGTTGCTATGGATATCGTTTTGAAAAGAGCGCTCTTCCTGTTGTATCAATCCTCTCTGACAGATTGCTTCAAACTCCTTCAAACAACAATGGAATACTTATTTTTTTTTATTTTAGTTTTTTTCAATACTTTATTTATATATATTTTTATGAACATATAGCTACATGGAATACTTGTATAACATGACTTTGAATGAAAATACATTTAGCAAATAAATAATTAATTTTATGCTATTTTTGAGCCTAATTCCGTTTCACAACATTGACTAGAGAGTGTTTGTGTTTATGGCTCGTCTGCAACTAACTGCAACGTTTTTAGCAGAGTGATCAATTGGTCTCCATTCATAGACCTCTTGATGAGCTTTTAGGTCAAACATTATCATAATATATCATATTGAATGAAATGTAAAGCCCACTGAGACACATGTATTTGTGATTTTGGGCTATACAAATAAAACTGAATTGATTTGATTTGATTTGACATAAACCAGGTTTTGGGCGTGGGGTAATATTCCTGAACCTCTTTCCTCTCAGTCCCGTCCTGCTGTGGAGTTCAGACCCGTTGTTGTTGTTGTTGTTGTTGTTGTTGTTGTTGTTTTTGGATGTTGTTTCATAAAGATCAAAAGAGGAAAAAAAAAACTCATAAATCTCACACACTTTCCCTCCTGTGTCTGTTTTAAAAGTTTTACTAGCGACTTGTATTTTTACCATCTCTCTCTTTTCCTAACACACACACACACACACACACACACACACCACACACACACACACACACACACACACACAACACACACACACACACACACACACACACACACACCACACACCACACACACACACACACACACACACACACACACACACACACACACACACACACACACACACACACACACACACAAAACACACAACACACACACA
>CM047509.1:28197383-28204883 GCA_026122265.1 Ammodytes dubius
AAGTTATAAAATATTTTACAGATGGTAGGGGAGAACGGGGTAATTTGTCACATGGGTTGGATGTCACATTCGTTATATCTCGCCACCATAGCGCGCTAGCTCTGAAATGTTGATATAAAAAAGGACCAGAATTGGGATCAGAGGTCACATACATAGACTTCCTTGGAGGAAGACAGCTGCATTTCAGGTGAGAGGATGTTTTGTGTTTTTCATGTCAAATTCAAAATATTTGCTTCTCAGTATTTTTCTTCTAGGCTTTTACACAATGGGTTTATAACAAAACACTTGTTACCCTCAGAAAGTGTGAAGGGTAAGCTATAGTTTAGATTGTTGTTAGCAAGCTAATTAGTTGTCAGATGGTTGTTGGCCTTGATGCTAGCAAGAAATTCAGGTTGGGGTTGGTCGTCAAATTTTTTGGGGGGTTGGTTGTCACATGTTATCTCAAGGCTGCAGCCAGAAAAGGAACCCAATAACGAAAGAAATTGTCAAGCTGTATCCTCACTGACACCCCAGAGAAGGAAAGAATAGAGCAGGAAAAGGCAGCTAGCAAGCAAAAGAAAAAAGGGCAACAAAATCAAAACAACCCAGTGCATCCCAAACTAGACCAGCTGCCAAGGCTACAGTAAGTTATGTAGGCCTATTTGTCAACTTGACAATGCAATTAAACTTTCAAATTTGGTTCTGCCTCATTGCCTTCTTTTTAAGATTTTTCCCATTAAGATAACATTGTGACAAACAACCCCATAGTGTGTGACAACCGACCCCTTGATGGGGTTGGTTGTCACAATGTGTCAGAGTGTCTTTGATGGTAAATTACTTCTTCATTACAATACGTTGGAAAAAAAGAGAGACACACATTTCAAGCCAACACCTTAAGCTTCAATTTAATGTAGGAATGGCTATTGACAGATGTTTTGGTGATGAGCAATTCTCACTAGAGTAAAACGTGTGCCTACTTACCCCGTTCTCTCCCTACTCCTGGAGGTATCGTTTTTTTGTTTCTATATTTTCTTATTTTTTCACGTGTCCACAGCAAGTTGCAAACCATGTTCTAATATTGTATTTTACATATCATTATTTAAAGTCAAAAACAGTTAAAGTAAAATGTATTAGCCTACTGTGACTGTGACGGTGCTTCGGCAACATTGTTGATGTCTGCACAATACATTTGAAGATTTGATAATGGTGGAAATAGCATGTTAATCTTACACCCTCAATCCTAACCTCCAAAACTCTGGCCTTTCACAGGTTTTCTATCTATCTATCAATCTATCAATCTACTATCTATCTATCTATCTATCTATCTATCTATATCTATCTATCTATCTATCTATCTATCTATCTATCTATCTATCTATCTATCTATCTATCTATCTATCTATCTATCTATCTATCTATCTATCTATCTATCTATCTATCACTCTCCATTATAAAATGTTAAAACACAGTGAAACTTTTCTTTAAAAAGCAGAAGTCAGGAATGGAGACAGGGCAGGCAGAAGGACAACACCCCCTACAGTCTTATCTGCCTTGGAGACACACACACACACACACACACACACACACACACACACACACACACACACACACACACACACACACCCCACTCGGGGGTCCATATTGCGGCTGTGCCTCTGGCGAGTTGTAAAGCAGCAGGTTTGGGAGTTGTTCGAATCCAAACTATTGACCGGCGCAGCGCAGCAGCACCGCGGCTAAAGTAGCAAGATGGCCCCTCCCCGGGAGCGACATATGTTTTACTGTCTGTCTGAGCCTTATACCCCCCTAAACACACACACACACACACACACACACAACACACACACACACACACACACACACACACACAACACACACAACACACACACACACACACACACAACACACACACACACTGACCCCCCCTGCAAATACATCCTCAGGTCGAACAAATCCCTTTCAAATCTGGGCCTGCAGCCGCCACACAGGGGGTAAGGCGGGGTGGCTGGTAGCGGGGCGCAGTGTGTGTGTGTGTGTGTGTGTGTGTGTGTGTGTGTGTGTTTTACCAAGTCAGTATGTGTGTATGAATTCCTGCATGGTCAGTTAAACCTTTTACATTCAAAAGAGTCTCGAAACAACACTCCTCAGATCCTTTTCTATCATATCCGAAACATGATGGCCCTTTTGTTCAAACACAATAAAATGCATCTAGTTTGCTACAGCATTTTTAAAAATAGGTTCAGGCTTACATGTGCTTTCTTTTTAAGAGTATTCGGTCCTTATCATAGTTTAGTCTATCTGTTTTAACATTTTGCTCGGATCTGAGAAAGTGCTCACAATAATCTTGATGTATTTCATGCCCCTGTAAAGCATTTTGAATGGCCTTGTGTCTGAATTGTGCTATATTAATAAACTTGCCTTGCCTTGACAGCGGTAAAATATCAACGCAACATAAGAACTCAACAATTCTAAAAGGAATGAGAAACTAACTGAATGTTCCTTTAGAATTCTTGTGAGTTATTCTGATTGAGGTAGAGAGTGTTCTGGTTGGTTCCCCATGGATAACATGTGTTTGTATTTGCAGGACAGAGTTGAAGTTTATTTTCTAGATATGTGAGATGTGTTTAAAAATTTAAACTCCTCAAAGCTAGGAGGGAAGATTCGTATGTACAGAATATGTGTGTGTGTGTGTGTGTGTGTGTGTGTGTGTGTGTGTGTGTGTGTGTGTGTGTGTGTGTGTGTGTGTCTGTGTTGGTGTGTGTGTGTGTGTGTGTGTGTTATAAAGTCAATAAAAGCTAATTTAAAATGGCCATGCAGGTTTCACTGAACTGAAAGGAACATTTAGGATGTTTAGAAGGAAGCGTGTCATTCCCCACAACACTGGTGGAGTTAACCACTTCATGTGTGTGTGTGTGTGTGTGTGTGTGTGTGTGTGTGTGTGTGTGTGTGTGTGTGTGTGTGTGTGTGTGTGTGTTAATTAGCTGAAGTGAGTTAATCATCGGCTGGGATTGGGGGTGGACATGTCCCTAGCAGCCAAAACAGACACAATAATCCTTCCTCTGTGTGTGTGTGTGTTGGGGTGTGTGTGTGTGTGTGTGTGTGTGTGTCCCATTTGTACGCACACAAACCAGTAGCTACCAAAAGAACAACCCAAAAAAAACCTCACCAGTGACTCTGAATACGGCCCTGTTTGATCTCTTTTAAACAGAAGTCGATAAGATGTCATGAAGGTCCCTTCAGTACTGTTATATAGCCAAGGAAAGGCTGCCATATCGGTTATCCTTTATATCAGAATTCAACTTTACACTTTTAAAGGCTAGCTAGATCGCTTTTCTGTAGGTTGCTATGAAAATGTGATCCCTGGAACACTGTTTGAAGTTAGAAAGCTTCCTAAAAAAAATACTGTTACACTGTTTACAGCAGCAGGGCCCACAGTTTGGTTTACAAACATATTCTAGACTTAGGGGAGAACTGGGTAATGTGAGACACTTTTTACATTTGCTTCCCTCTAAGGGAGCTAAAATAATTTATCAGTCAAATGTACACATTTCCCATTAATTCAGGATGTTTCCTAGAAAAGGGCACAAGCAGAATTTATTCATGACAAAGGGCAGTGAAAATATGATTGTTTAAAAAAAAGTTGTCCACTTACTTTTTCCACTCTGAAACTACCATAACAACAAATGTTGTAACAGTTACAATCCTAACAGCTAGCTTGAAACAAAATATTCCAAAACTAATGTCGGACGAGTAACAGAATCATGGGGTTTGGTCAATTAAGAATTTAATTTTCTAAACACTTGAAAGTAACTCTGATCAAATACACCATATAATTCATATTCAATAATTAACATTCAAATGACAGATAGAATCAGTTAGATTAAAACACAGTCTGGGGTCCGAACACAGGACCCTAAGAGCCAGCTAGTGTCTGGGGGTCAGTGCAAAAAACAATCAGAACCAACTAGAACAGCCTGGGACTCAGAACACAGGACTAGACCCAGCTAGTCATTTTCCATCTTTTGAGTCTGATTAATATTTTTCTGCATTTGTTTTATTGGGATCATTCATTGAATAAAGACATATTACTTAGAGTCTATTGGTGTTAAAGGTCACTCTCCTGTCCCCCACATACATACGTGCCAAACCATGCCCTCGCTGACACCCCTTCAACCATCAATGCCCACCTCCAGCCCACATTGTCTTTTGTCTTATTCAAACTAATCTCCTTGCTACCTCAAATATAATGGATTCATTAAAAGAGGTCACAGACACTGTCTCACTTTACCCCACAGCATTTGTCTGACTTTACCCCACTGCCACAATTTGAGAAAAAACTACCTCTCTCAGCAAATCAGGCTAATCACATGGTTTCATATGTTGGTAGTTCATCAACATTGTGTGATACAAGTTGTACAAGTTGTTCTACCTGAATCAATTTGCTTTGGCACAACAATCGATTAAGTTGACAGCAAGAAAATGTACTTTTACATGAAAAGATTTTTTTTTTAACATGCTTACAACATCACCATGAGGTCCTCTCTTTCATGGCCAAGGGGAAATGAGAGGGGTTTGAAAACATATATCTCACATGACTAAAAATGTGTTCCATTGCCTAGATACAGGGGGTGTCTTAGACCCTGTTTCCACCTGGCATTAACCCTCTGAGGTCGCCTCACGCGGCCCCGCGTGAATGCGCGCGTGCGCGCATATTTTTATTAATATCTCTGTGAATAAACGGCTGAGAAATGAAATGAAAACATCGTCTGAAACTAGAGATTCTCCTGTTTCCGGGGTATGTTCTCGCGATACTCTCCGTCCACTACAGGCTTAGAAAACAACGCGAGAAGTGAGCCTCCTTCTCCAGCACATTGTGCGTCACTCCATGTGCTATTGGTTGGACCTGCTTGTCTCGTTGCGCAATTGGTTGGATGTGCTTGTCTATCAATGTTTCTGAAACGAAACCCACCTATCAGCACTAAGTGAAACACTAAGAACATACCTTATTACCGTAGTACCTGGGTTTTTTTTACTGAAGGGAACAGGAATCTTTCAGTGGAAACAATGGCGACAAGAAAGTTGTAAACAGACGCTGCTGTTGCAGAGATTTGCAGAAGTAGCCAGCCATGAAGAAGATGGCCATTCTAACATCGAAGGATTTGATTCAGGCGACGAATGTGGTTATGAAGATCACATCGACCCGTTTGAAGACAGGTAAGAGAATTTACAAAATCTCTTGTAATCTGAAACTTGCGTTTACTGTGCGCAATAGTCAGTTGTCGCGTAATGGTTCTTATTTCCAAGGCTTGACTTCTAGCACAACATTGCGACGTTTCAGAGAGTTTCTTAGCCTACACTTATCTAATAATAAACAAAGAAATAAAAAACGATAAAGTGGCATGTCAAATATAGTTTTTTATTCAGTGTAGAAGTCTTTCCCTTGTGTCATAGTAAAATAATCTAGTTTGGAAACAGTTTTGCATCAACTATTGTTTGCACACAATTTGTGAAATTTGAGAGAGTGTAAACATTTCTATTAGTATTATAATGTAACAAGGGTCACTTGTTGTTGCTTTGTACAATGAAGATAAAAAATAAAGGACAGTTGGAAATCAGTTGTCTCTCCTCCCCTTATATCTAAGATGCTAAGAACTGTGTGTCCCTACCCCCACACATTAGAAGGTGCTAACTGTGTTGGGGAGGGAAGAAGGTAAACAGCAGTTGGGGTTTTCAGTTATAAAGAAGAAAACTCAGTCTTTCTTGTCCTTTTTTTTACAGACAGGACTAAGAGTTGCCTGAACCCAGCCCAGCACCTTCCACTCCTGCAGCATCAGCACCACCTGTGTCAACACCTTCTTCCCTGCCCAGCACAAGGTCCATGTCCAAAAGGAGCACAGGTATAAGGCCTCCAGCTACCCCATCACCCGCATCAAATAGGTCCCGTGCCCAAATTCCCCAGGTACCAACCCGAGCGCCACCCACACCTCGAATACCACCAGCACCCACACACCCAGCTGCAATGTTGCCCTCTGCCTGCAAGTGGACAGGAACTGTTTTGCAAAGTGGCATGGCATTGACATTTAGCTTGTAAATAGTGTATACTGTACATAGTGTGTAAATAGTTTGTAATTATTGTTTTTCCTGCGTGTTGTTATATATAGTAAACTGTTTGTTTGAATTTTTTTTTGTGATGCTCCCTTTTTTATTAGTATACATCCCATGAGTCTTTATATGTGGTACAAAGTCTTCATTCAGTCTAAATTCCTCATGCTTTGTGAAAGTAGAGTTAGAGGCAACATTTCTACCAAAAAGCGTTTGGACCAAAATTCATATTAGTCATGTTGTGTGCACTTCCCTACTGTTTTTTGGAAAATTTCCACTGCATTTATGAAGCTAAGGCTTGGGAGAAGCAATTTCAAGAGCCAAAACAACCCCTCAGGATGACTAAAGGTTATTATTTCACACAAATCTCCAGGTTTTTCAAAAATCGCAATGCATTTTTCAGCATTCAAGCCAATTATTTATTTACACAATGGTCTAGGACATAAATAGACCTCATAAAACTAATGGCTAATGGGTTCTGAACATTTCCATATAAAACACTTTGGTATTATTTATCTTCTTGCACATTTAAAATAGGTATTTATAGAAGTATGTAAAATCCGAGAAAATACCCTTAGACCTCAGAGGGTTAATATGTGGTTTTTAGGATCCGATCGCGCTAACTACAGGTGAAAACACGCTCAATGCGCATTGAATGCGCATTGAAATTATCCACATTCGGAGGTGGTTTGAGACCACATATCCACATACCCATTAACAGTGGAAACACGTATGTGTATCTCATACACATTAGGCCCCGCCCACTCAACTGCGGCGAGTGACTGGGCGGAAACTCGTACTCATTCACGCGACAATTCACGTCATAAAAGCGCACCGTTGCAGGTAAACAGACATTATAAAGGATCCTTTATAATGTCTATGTGTGGAACAACTGTGGCCAGCGGTCTCTTGTTTTTGCATGGTCAAACCAGCCGCTTCTTTATTTATTCCCCTCGTGTTGTTGAGAGCACAGAGACGGCTCGGTGCAACTGATAGAGACAGTGAGCGAACAGCTCTGGCTGCGGCAGCTACGTGACATCGTAGCAGTGGGACACAGTGTAGCCAACTGATTCATTTCATGACGAGGAAAAACACCACACAATAAACAGTGCCGCGCTCACATTTTCGCCAAAACACACTGACTCTCTTCACTTTAGCCGAGGTGACTACACAAGGCGGAAATGATTCTTTCGACCAACTGTGGTCAAGCCAGCGGTCTCTCGTTTTTGCTCGGTCAAACCAGCCGTTTTTTTATTTATTCCCCCCGTGTTGTTGTGAGCGTGTATTTAGGCTACTACTATCTAGGCTATGGCGTAAACACACAGAGACGGCTCGGTGCAACTCATAATAGAGACAGTGAGCGAACAGTGCTGGCTGCGGCAGCTACGCAGTGGGACACAGTGTAACCAAGTGATTAATTTA
>CM047509.1:28217383-28224883 GCA_026122265.1 Ammodytes dubius
AGATTCTATCCAATATGAGCCATCAGTTACCATCAGACGAGAACCACAATGTCCTTTTTTCTGTATTTTTTTTATATCACTTGCAGTTTCATTTTGAACATAACATGTTCCCAGGACACGCACAGATTTCATGTGGTAAATATCAAACTTCCATGTTGACGTCAGAGTTGGATTTTTGAGGTTATAGAATGTGACCCCGGTGTGTGTGTGTGTGTGTAGGTGTGTGTGTGTGTGTGTGTGTGTCTGTGTCTGTGTGTGTGTGATCGGTCAGATGATGTTCGTCCCGCTGCCACCTCAAACACATGACCTCTTGCCCCTATTGATAATCACGCAAGTCATTGTATTGTAGTTTGTAATTGCATTATTGTTTATTTATCTTTACATTTTTAAATATATTATACTGTATAAATGTATATTGTATACCTTAAACTGGTCACACAACATCTTTGCACATACAAATTCCCTCGTAAAGTTAAACTTTATAAGGACACAGGATACAATATTTAATGTAGAAAAACAAATAGGTAGAAGAAATACATAGAGATCAATTTCAAGAGGATGGATGAAACCTTTTATACGCCCTGAATAATGATATGAAATATTAACATGTTAGGTAATAATAATGTTGTGTAACAGGTCAACATTTCAAAGATTTCGAAGATTGGGGCGCTCCAGTGGTGTAGTGGATAGAGCGCGTACCATATCGGCTCCGGCCTTCGTTGCAGTGGTCGCGGGTTCAAATCCGACCCATGGACCTTTACTGCAGGTCATCCTCCCTCTCTCTCTGTCTCCCCATTTCAACTCTGTACTATCTAATAAAGCTTGAAAATGCAAAAAAAAAAAAAAAAAGATTTAAAAGATTCAAAATACTTCATTTGTCAAAAGCTCATTCAAGATGTGCAGTGAAATGTCGGTGTGTCAGACTGTCTTTCGTAGCTCAAATAAAAAATATCGATTCTAAAAGCTTAAATAAAACATACTGTGCAGTCTACACATGACACAAGAGTTAAACTATTAACAGAAGTAAACATGTACATACATACTGTACGCAGACATTTTCAAGTATGACTTGCGTAAGGCTCGAGTGCTATTGTCAACCTGTGGTAAAAGTGCAACATGTACACCTTCTAATTCTATATTTAAAATACCTTGTGTAACGTGGCAGAGACCTTGACATTACAGGAGTGACAGCAGTGACAGTCAGACATGTGTAAAGTGTAAGTGTGGCCGTCGTTCTTTACTGTGCGTTTCCGATCTGATCCGACGGCTCTAAACTTTCCCTTTAAGAGGCGAAACGAACTCTGAACTATTCACCTGGCTGTGAACGGAGGCCACACACACACACACACACACACACACACACACACACACACACACACACACACACACACACACACACACACACACACACACACACACACACACACACACACACACACACACACACACACACACACACACACACACACACACACACACACACACACACACACACACACACACACACACACACACACACACACACACACACACCACACACACACACACACACACACACACACACACACACACACACACACACACTCAACACACACAACACCTGCTTTGAGCCATCACACACACAGAAGAAAAACACACACACACGGCCACACTCATCCAAGGCAAACCTGCTGTTAATCACCCTGACAAAGCAAAGCACCACACCCACACTCCACAACTGCAATCTGCCACAAACACAGCCTGCACACACAACACACACACACACACACACACACACACACACACACACACACACACACACACACAACACCACACACACACACACACACACACACACACACCACACACACACACACACACACACACACACACACACACACACTGGCAGCAGCGTGTCTGAACAAAGGATACACTTTCTTATGCAACCCCTTTCTTTCTCTCTGCCTTCGTCTCTTCAGTTGCTCTGAAATAAAATACCTTTTCTAATTTGTCTAAATCTTATTCATATAAAAACACATGAACACACAATTCTAAATACTCGCTAAACAGAAGCAAACAAACGAAAGGTTGTTAGGGAAAAATCATATAACAGTAACTGATATCGAGTTGATCTTTCATATGAACTGACATTGATTGATTGATCGATCAATTGATTGATAGTATTGATTGAGTATTGAGCATTGATCGTATAATTTTTCTTTTTTTTAAGAGGATTTTTTATTAGACAGTTTGGAGAGACAGAGATGAAACGGGGCAGAGAGGGAAATGACATGCAGAGAACGACCGCGGGCTGGATTCTAATTCGAGTGAGAGTGTGAGTGTGTTTCCCTTTCTTTCACACAGAAGTTTAATGACAAACACACACACACACACCACACACACACACACACACACACCACACACACACACACACACACACACACACACACACACACACACACACACACACACACACACACACACACACGCACGGTAACCAAACTGTTATGTGTGTGTTAAATGGTTGGGTGGGCCCGTGGCATCATGGCAGTCTCACCAAAGGTGTCGTGATTGACGGCAGACCCTGAATCCCTGCAGTGTGGTTCTCCTCCACTGTGGTCCAGCAGTCTAGTCTGTGTGTGTGTGTGTGTGTGTTGTGTGTGTGTGCATGTGTGTGTGTGTGTGTGTGCGTGTGTGTGCGTGTGTGTGTGTGTGTGTGTGTGTGTGTGTGTGTGTGTGTGTGTGTGTGTTGCGGGAGAGAGAGAGTGTGTTTACCAATTATCCAATTTACCTTTTGTCAAAATCAGTGAATATCTCCTCATTTTCAGCAACCTGCCCGTACTGTGTTTGGAAAACAAAATGTGGGTGTTAATACGCAGCGTAAGTTTTGATGAACTGGCATGTTTCTAGCTACAATGAGCCCCCCCTTCATTTATATGTCTTTTTACAGAGCCTAGGCTGTGTATTAACATGGGCTTCTTCTTGAGGAAATAGTGTATCGTGAGGAGATATTCACTGATTTTGACAAAAAAAATATATATTTTGACATTTGGCATTCCGGTGGCGTAGTGGATAGAGCGCGTACCATATTGGCTCTGGCCTTCGTTGCAGTGGTTGTGGGTTCAAATCCGACCCGTGGACCTTTACTGCAGGTCATCCTCCCTCTCTCTCTGTCTCCCCATGTCAACTCTGTACTATCTAATGAAGCTTGAAAATGCCAAAAAAAGAAATCGTTCAAAAAAATACTATTTTTACAGCAAACACTGTCCAGAATTGCTGACTCCACCTTAAACTCTGTAACTTATTCAATTCATTATTTAACCTTGAATAAACAAAATGGCAGCTGCATGGAGCTCAGGTAAGGTTGCGTTTGGTTTGAGAAACACCGGCCTGCAGTTTGTGTCTCCGGATTCCTGACTGTACAAACACTGACGAAGCAGTTGGTTACTGCAGGAAAAAAAACTGTGAAACTCTGTTATGTCCCATCAGAGCTGCCACACACACACACACACACACACACACACACACACACACACACACACACACACACACACACACACACACACACACACACACACACACACACACACACACACACACACACACACACACACACACACACACACACACACACACACACACACACACACTTCACTCTAATGAGACGACAGCGACACCAAAGCGACACATTGTTGCAAAGGGAGCCTGCTGCCTCCTGACAGGGTGGCCTGATGGTTACAGTGAAGGTCCCATAACACAGAGGTGACAAACTAGAGCCACTGTGTGTGTGTGTGTCTGTGTGTGTGCGTGTGTGTGTGTGTGTGTGTGTGTGTGTGTGTGTGTGTGTGTGTGTGTGTGTGTGTGTGTGTGTGTGTGTGTGTGTGCGCGTGTGTGTATGTGCGTGAGTGTTTGTTTGTTTGTTTGTAGCTGTGGAGAAGAGCGCCATCTAATGCTGGGGACACACACACACTGCACTGCAGCATGTTACGTTAAAGGATTTATTTTTATTGTATTAGTAGGTTTTAAGGACACAAGCACCAACTATGTCAATACACAAAAAAACAATAATATATATATATTTTTTTATTGACAATACATTCAATGTAACTTTTCTAGTTGTGTTTACGGCAGGAATAGATGACGTACATCTGCAGATACACAGATTGGGCCGATATTGTGTATAGTCTGACCCCAGCACTACTGCTTATGATGGCAGGGAAACTAATGAATATTGTATAATGTTTGGAATAGCCTATATACTGAATGTCTTTAAATCCTTATGGTGGAAGCATGAAAAAATAAAATACAAATTATACAAAAAAAATATTAAAAAATAATATTGTGTAACATTTTCACCGTTTTTATGTTGATGTCATTAGGTAAAACAAAGTATTTATCGCTTGACGGACTCAAATCTGAGTAGCCATGGCGATGGACGGAGTAATACTATACGATAACGGTCTCTGAAAGTTTGTCAAAGCGTGTCATCGGCCTTGAAAGCTCCGGAACAATAAATCTTCAGTCGGTCGTTCTCTATTCTCCCTCCAGAACAACTGTGTAACTCTGTGATGCATTCTTCACATTGTAGAGATGGACAAGGTATAGGCTCTACTGTCTAAACACACACACACACACACACGCACACACACACACACACACACACACACACACACACACACACACACACACACACACACACACACACACACACACACACACACACACACACACGTCTTGCTTTTCCACCTGGGGTCTCCTGCAGCCTTGAGGGGCTTAAGGAGACACACACACCCACGTTCTAAAATAACCACCATCTTGTCCCTGTCGTGGCACGGCCGTCTGTGTTATGATAAGGCGTGTGTCTAAGATGTAACGACACACACACACACACACACACACACACACACACACACACACACACACACACACACACACACACACAACACACACACACACACACACACACACACACCACACACACAGTCCCTTTAATCCCTCACACGGTCTACACAAGCGGCCTGAATAAGCAAAGTGTGGAGGGCCAAACATTCTGCCAGCGGCTACAGGAATGTCAGCGTGCGCACACACACACACTCACACACACACACACACACACACGCACACACACACACACACACACACACACACACACACACACACACACACACACACACACACACACACACACACACACACACACACACACACACACACACACACACACACACACACACACACACACAGAGCAACCTGAGCTTGGCAGCATTGTCCTGTGACACTGACGCGACGCTGACAGCTGCCGTGAAGAGAGGAAGAAAAGAGATGACACGGGAGACTCCGATGATTTCCAATTTAGGAAATGGACCCAAGACACAAGACACAAGACACGAGATACAAGGAAAAACTTTATTAGTTAGATTCTAGCAAATACACAACACACACACACACACACACACACAGTACGGACAGGTAGGATATCACAAGGAGATATTCACTGATTTCGTCAAAAAGTGACTTCGACAACAAACTTTCTCTAGGATCACTGACCCCACCTTTTTTGTTAAAAAAATATTAATTTTTGTCATGTTCAAGCTTTATTAGATAGTAGAGAGTTGAAATGGGGAGACAGAGAGAGAGAGAGAGAGCCCTATATGTCAACCAAAACAAAACCAAAATATTTGCTTGTTTCATTGATTTCAGAAAAGCATTCGACTCAATCTGGCACATTGGATTACTTTATAAACTTCTTCAAAGCGGTGTAGGGGGTAAAGCATATGACATTATAAAATCAATGTACACAAACAACATGTGCGGCATCAAGATTGGGCACAAGAGAACAGACTTTATTTCTCAGGAGCGGGGAGTGAGACAAGGCTGCTGTCTATCACCTGCACTGTTCAACATTTACATCAATGAGCTGGCTTCCATTCTGGAGCAGTCCACAGTGCCTGGTCTCATTCTCCACAACACCGAGATCAAATTCCTGCTTTACGCAGATGATTTAATCCTGTTGAGTCCCACAAAAGAAGGACTTCAACAGAGTCTAGACCTACTAGACCGTTACTGTCAGACCTGGGCCCTGGCAGTTAACATTAAGAAAACAAAAACAATGATATTCCAGAAAAGATCCAGATGTCTGGGAAACACAATGCACTTCACAATAGGAACACATACAATAGAAAACTGTTTAGAATATAACTATTTAGGCCTGAAAATAAGTTCCACTGGAAGTTTCAACCCAGCAGTCAATGAACTGAGAGAGAAAGCACGCAGGGCTTTTTATGCAATCAAAAGACAAATTTACATTCAGATTCCAATTCTAATTTGGCTCAAACTACTCCAAGCAATTATTGAACCCATCCTGCTCTATGGAAGTGAAGTGTGGGGCCCACAAACAAACCAACTTTTTGACCAATGGGAAAAACATCCAATTGAAATTGCAAACACCGAATTTTGTAAAAGCATTCTGCAGGTACACAGGACAACCACCAACAATGCCTGCAGAGCTGAATTAGGCCAATATCCACTACTACTAAAAATCCAAAAAAGATCAATTAAATATTGGCTACACCTAAAACAAAGTGACCCCCACTCCTTCCAGCACAAAGCCCTGCAAAGCCAAGAGATGAACAGGAGTCCCCTCACTCAGCTGGTCCTGAGGCTCTGTCCACAGACAGGTTCCCCCTCTGCTCTGCCTCAGGACCAGCCTGAGAACATATCAATTAGACTCAACCAAATTATAACACATCAGAAACAAACCTACCTCACCCATTGGAACACTAAAACACAAACACAGAGCAAAATGCAGTGTTATCTGGCCCTAAACAGACAGTACACTGTGGCCCCCTACCTGACCACAGTGACTGATATTAGACACAGAGTGATGTTGACAAAGTACAGACTGAGCGCTCACAGCCTGGCCATCGAGACAGGCAGGTATAAGAAAACATGGCTGCCCAAAGAGGAGCGGCTGTGCCAGCAGTGTGGAGAAGCTGCTGTCGAGACAGAGCAACACTTCCTCCTTCACTGCCCCAAATTTAAAAATGTTAGAGAAATATATTTTAACAGATTCGGCCAAATACACCAACATTTTAGAAGCTCCCCTGAAGAGCAATTTAGATTAGTTATGGGAGAGTGTAAAGAGAGCTCCGTCCTTGCAGGACAGTTTATTTCGGCTTGCCACAAAATTAGGACATAATACACCAGGTCTCACACACGCACGCACGCACACACACACGCACACACACACGCACACACACACACACAATATAATATTCATACAGATGTATATATCGTTCATATTGTATATTGTTTTATTTTGACACATTGTGTATTGTCTGAATATTTGTTCGAATTATTTGTTATCTGATGTTTGCTTTGGCAATATTGTTTTTAAAAAAAACTGTCATGCCAATAAAGCCAATTTTGAATTTGAATTTGAATTTGAGAGAGAGAGAGAGAGAGAGAGAGAGAGAGAGAGAGAGGAGAGAGAGAGAGAGAGAGAGAGAGAGGGGGGGGGGG
>CM047509.1:28229883-28252383 GCA_026122265.1 Ammodytes dubius
GTTGCTGCTATTTTAAGACTCACACTAAAAACAAAAATAAAAGTAGCATATGTTCACATTATGCTCGGGGTTATTTTAAACATATTTAGCAATCGATATCTGGAAAGTTTTAGTTGTGTTTTCTTATTATAGTTTAGTGTTACTATTTTAAGAAGAAACAATCTTTAAATAGCAGTTCACCTAAAATGGAAACTGATTTCTAAGGAAAATATGAAGAACAAATGTACTGGAAGTTACTGGTGTAAACATGAAACACTGGATGTTATCTAACTTTTATTCTACTCCAGTTGATTCCTAAGAGTGTGGCCTGATAGCAGGAAAGCATGTCGATAGTTAGCCTTCTATCGGTGTAAGAATTGTGTGTGAATGGTAACGTGTAATGGAGCAGGTCTCCCTTGTAAAAGAGTCTCCGGACTCAATGGGATTTACCTGTATATATAAGGTAACAAATTATCGATTTGTTATTTAATCAAACCCTGCTGAAAAAAACAATGTTACAGTGCACAATGACGGCAAAATGATACAATATCACAAAAGCTGGTTACAATAATAGCCCCATTGAATACAAATCTTTGCAAGGTCCACTAAACCAAGTTATTGTGTTTGAACAGGATTACCCTTCCTTTTTTTAAATTCCCTTTTCAATAAATATGTACAGCTCTTTGGAAAAAAAATAGAGACCACTCCAAGTATTCGAGTGTCTCTCGTTTTACTAGTTTATAGGCATCTGTTTGAGTAGAATGAACATTTTGGTTTTATTCTATAAACTACTGACAACATTTCTACCAAATTCCCCCAAAAATATTGTCATTAAGAGCATTTCCATTGAGTAATGTAGAGATGAAGATTAAGAAAAATCCAGAATGCATGGTCTCTTAATTTTTTCCAGAGCTGTATGTTAGAACATTAATCAAGACAAGGCACAAGTATTTATAAAGCACAGTCAGACAAACGCCATTCAAAGTGCTTTACAGGGTCATACAATACATCAATATTAGACATTAGAAATTGCATTTAAGAAATAGTATAACAACAAAGCAAATACATCAAGATTCAAGATCAGACATCAAACATTTAGACAGCGATGTAGAATGGCTGCAATGAAAATGATGAAACTGACAAAGTAGTAAAAAGTTAAAAAAAAATATAAATTACACCAATATTTTATATGAATGAGTGTATATGAAGAGAGTTTAGATGTTGGTTGTATAATATAATGTGTATGTTGCTATGATACATGTTAAAAGAATAAACCAACTATAAAGAAAAGAGAGAGAGAGAGAAGAAAGGGGGCTTTAGCTTCCGACCATCACGCCCCCTCACTTCCACTCCCCCTCCACACTTTACCGGATACACTGACCACAACAGATGGGAAGCACACACACACACACACACTGAGACACACACACACACACACACACACACACACACACACACACACACAAAACACGCACGAGCAACACACACTGAGAAACGCACACACATGCAGACGCGCACACTTCCAACACATGTTAACTCTTTTTGTCGGGACGGCTTTGGACCCTCATTGCCACATTCAATTAGTCAATCGGACTGGATTAATCAGCTCTCTCTACACACACACACACACACACACACACCACACACACACACACACACACACACACACACACACACACACACACACACACACACACACACACACACACACACAACACCACACACACACACACACCACACACACACACACACACACACCTGGGAACCACCAGCATTTCCAGACAGCAATGTGTGTGTTTGTTTGTCTTTGTTTGTATATGAGAACCCTCCCACTCAAAACTCAAACATGGCTGAAACAAACTGTGACATTTCTGACTTCCAGTGCAGTCATCAGCCCGCACATACACAACGTCTGTGTCTGTGTGGTGTGTGTGTGTGTGTGTGTGTGTTGTGTGTGTGTGTGTGTGTGTGTGTGTGTGTGTGTGTGTGTGTGTGTGTGTGTGTGTGTGTGTCTCTGTGTCTGTGCGTGTGGTGTCTCTGTGTGTGTGTGTGGTGACAGAACAGACAGAAGAGGAAGTATTAGTCCAATAAACAGAACATAAATGGACATAATGCTCTTACTGCTGGCTCTGCATTTCTCAATTACTATAGAAAGTGATACATGCGGAAAAGCATAGTGTTTTTATTTGTGTCCATGCCACACACCATTGTTTGTTCTGTTATTATTTGAATGTATTTGAATGTGCTCCACACCATGTACTATTGCCGAGAGCCGTCAATAAATGAAATGAAAAATGAATTTTTCATATAAAAGATATTTGAATCCCATTGAAATGTATTGTTCCCTTCCTGGATGTAAATGCTTTAATGTTATAACGTGGACCTCATGCTGTAGCAGCAGGCAGCCATCCGGTCCGGCTAATCAAACCAAGACCAACGTGATGTGGACAGTCCTCCCGCTACACGTCCGGGGGAAACTTCCTGCTTCAGAAGACAACAGTTTAAACAACAGAAGAAGAAGACCTCAACGTTTAGACTGTACTGAGAATAACTAAGATTGATTGTGTTTGTTTGTGTGTGTGTGTGTGTGTTGTCTGTTGTGTGTGTGTGTGTGTGTGTGTTTGTCTGTGTGTGTATGCCCTATGAGACTGCTAAAGTGTGGTGTGTAGTGTTGTATGTGTGTGTTGTGTGTGTGCACCTATGAGAGTGCTAGGTGTTGTGTGTGTGTGTGTGTGGTTGGTGTGTGTTTTGTTTGTGTGTGTGTTCCTGTGTGTGTGTGTGTGTGTGTGTGTGTGTGTGTGTGTGTGTGTGTGTGTGTGTATACTTGCTTTTATCTTCTAAAACCACCCAAAACGATTTTGCTATGTTGAATTCATGTTTTCCGACGTATTACACAACATAATGTCACAGTGTTGAAATGGTTATAAGTCGATATAGGAAATCTCTGTTAAAAGACTCTCCGCCCACACTGTTAAGGCTGAGCTGTTTTTAATCAGGTTTAGCAGCCACACGCAGCCTGTAAAGTGGCTAGGCTCAGTCAGCAATCAGACACACACACACACACACACACCACACACACACACACACACACACACACACACACGCAACACGACACACACACAACACACACACACCACACACAACACACACACACCACACACACACACACACACACACACACACACACACCACACACACACACACACACCACGACTACACACACATGCTCCTTGCCTTTCTGTGTGTCTGACGGAACGAGCGAAAACATTCACTTTCAACACTTTCACTTCGTCTTCCTGCAGAGAGAGAGAGAGAGAGAGAGAGGGAGGGGAGAGAGAGAGGGAGAGCGAGCGAGGAGAGAGAGAGAGATAGAGAGAGAGAAGGGAGGGAGAGAGAGAGAGAGGGAGAAAAGAGATATAGAAGAGGGAGGGGAGGAGAGAGGAGAAAGAGGGAGAAGAGAAAGAAAGAGGGAGAGGATAAGAGAGAGAGAAGAGAGAGGGATAGAGAGAGGGGAGAGAGAAGAGAGGAGAGGGAGTGGGGACAGAGAGAGAGAGAGGGGGAAGAGAAGAGAGAGAGAGACGGGAGCAGCAGAGAGAGAGAGCATGTGAAATAGGAATATACAGCATAGAAAACGTACACAAAAATACAATAAACAAATTTTTTAAATTGACTTGAAGTCCTACCTATTTCACAAAAGGGTCTTAAATCCTAAATCCAATCAAGCCTTTGGTGCAAGATTTGGAATTACTGTAACAGCGCACATAGACGTGCAAATACAAAGCAACAGTACAGGTTACACTGGGTTTCATTTCAAACTTAACTGGAAATTCAAATTACATAAAACAGTTCTGGTATAGAAATAAAGAAGGGCTTTTGGTACTAATCATATCATCTGCTGAAAAGTTTAGCATGTTTTTCAGATGCTGGTCTGACTAAATTGTTAAGGGTCCCGAATCCAATATGGAGTCTTCTCATGGGTTACATGGGCATGTGTAGTAAAATGACGGGACCCCACACCCAGAAACCAAATGACAGACAGAAGACTCAACATATCAACTACAGATATACATTCACACAGTGTGAGTGGCAGTGTGGTCGGTAAACAGACAGAAAGCCTATGAGAGTGAATCAGCGATCGGTCTCGTTAACCACACGCTTGTTATCTCAATGGGATCCACATGAACACACTCTAACTCACACTGCTATGATCAGCATAAAGTGGATAGGAGAGAAAGTTACGCAACTATCTTTATTTTTGGCATTTTCAAGCTTTATTAGTACAGAGTTGAAATGGGGAGACAGAGAGAGAGAGGGGGGATGACCTGCAGTAAAGGTCCACGGGTCGGATTTGAACCCCGCGAACACTGCAACAAAGGTCAGAGCAAATATGGTACGCGCTCTATCCACTACGCCACCGGAGTGCCCCACACAATACACCTTTAAGGGTCGTTTAGGATACTTTTTTTATACTATATCCAATTTTATTAGGCTATTATTTTTTTTTTGGCTAGGCTATGTGCATCATTCTGTGTATATAAACTTCATGTTGTGTCATCAGGTGCATGTTTTAAATTAAAGTTGTCAATGAAAGTTCCCACAGACAGACACACAGAGGGACACAGTGATTGTGCGAACAGGGGAAGTGATCGACAGACATTATGCAAAAGTGAAATGTGTCTGATTGCAGCTAGCGGGTTGGCTAACATTAGCGTGTTGAAATTGAGTGACGACACAACACACAAAGAGCTATGTGAAAAACAACACTAGTTTAGGTTCACAGGGTTTACACACACACACACACACACACACACACACACACACACACACACACACACACACACACACAACACACACACACACACCACAGTCGGGTTTGTTGTGTGCTTTTCGCGTGAGAAGAAAAAAGGAACTTATTTTGTGTGACGTTACTCTCACGCAGACAAACTTAAATAACCTGAGTTGTATGTTTTGCTTATTTCTCTCTCTCTCTCTCTCTCACACACACACACACACCACACACACACACACACACACACACACACACACACACACACACACACACACACACAAAACACACACACACACACACACACACACACACACACACACTCTCCATCCTCTGCACACCACATAAGCAGAAGTGTTTTTAAAGAAGGTGTTGTGACTCAGGGTCTGTGTCTACGGTTAGCGCTGTCTAGCATTTTCTGCTACCATTAGTCAGTGAGCGTTATTGTTTTTCACACCTTTTAAGGCAACAACATTTAGCCATGGAAAACTCTCTAGACACAACTACGTAGTTAAACGTCAAACACATTATTTGACATTACATTTCATATTGTATGGTTTCACTTCTGCATCTTAAAGCTATATTGCGTAGCCTAACTTTTTCATAACAATGAACGTCGGTCTACTTCAAGTCAACGCCAAACAAGTTGACACAAAGTTGATAAAGCCTATCAACTCCACAAAACTCTCTCTTTATTTCTCAGTGTGGCAGCGTTTACAAACTGGTGTCGCCCCCTGACACATGGTGCAGCAGGACACCCTAAAAAATCCCAAGAAATGTTTCAGTCGTTGATTCTACTGCTAAAAAAAATACCTGGACGTACAGCAGAAGGTATAAAATCCATGCGCAACCACTGAAGGCTTTACCTGATGTAAATGCACTGTGGGGGCGACAGAGGCTACGCACTATAGCTTTCAACAGATTAATTTACATTACATTACATATTGTATTTTTTCAGTTCTGCATTCTAAGTTGCAAGACCAATGAATGCAGTGTCATCGGTGTTGTGCATGAGCTAATGCTTTGATACTCCAATTTTGCTAACTGGGCTAATGCTAAATTCTAATGCTAATCCCTAGCTGGTTTATGAGTCATTTACACAGCTGATGTTCGACTAATTGTTAATCAAGCTAGATGCTAAACTCATGTTAATCCAATGGGTTAGCTGCTAGCGTAGCTCATGCCTTAGGCTACTAATGGCTAATCAAGCTAATGCTAAATACATGCTAATCCTCACCGAAGAATGCTATGAGTCATATCGTGAGACGCTTTACATAAACACGTTGGGTAATCTGTGAGAAGCAAATTATACAATTCCTCTTCAGCTGCTGTTGTGTGTGTGTGTGTGTGTGTGTGTGTGTGTGTGTGTGTGTGTGTGTGTGTGTGTGTGTGTGTGTGTGTGTGTGTGTGTGTGTGTGTGTGTGTGTGTGTGTGTGTGTGTGTGTGTGCGTGTGTGTGGGGAGAGAATTGGGAAATAATCACCGCAGATTACAGAGGTTTGCTTGGTCAACAGCATGACTCAGTTGTTGGTGCTAATCGCGTTCCTCATCAGCTGTGACCAATGACGTTATGAAACAGATGCAACGGATCGACTGACAGGTTCCCACCGAATAGAGTTTGGTAGGCCTACATATTTAGATAGATAGATAGATAGATAGATAGATAGATAGATAGATAGATAGATAGATAGATATATAGTAGATAGATAGATAGATAGATAGATAGATAGATAGATAGATAGATAGATAGATAGATAGATAGATAATAGATAATAGATAGATAGATAGATAGATAGATAGATAAGATAGATAGATTACGGCATCGGACTGACAGTTTCCACCAATAGAGTTTGGTAGATACGTCTTTACTCAAGATTCACTTGGATCAAATACTGGTATTGTTGGGATATAGGCCTACTGTCATCATCCCTGTGTTCCAATCCCCATAGGCTACTTAAGTATGCCAGAAACAGATTTAGGTTGTCCCAATACATGCACATCATTTGTAATATGCTGAAAATACATAAATGCCCCACTAACTCCAATAGCATTTTGGAATATTCGTCTTTATTCTTGACATTTCTCAACATAATGAAAGACACATTTTCTTATCTGTTTTTTTTCTCTCCTGTGCACCTAAAACTCTTCTGTACTTTAGTATGTAGTGTAGTAAAAAAAAAGGTATCAGGGCGCTCCGGTGGCGTAGTGGATAGAGCGCATACCATATTGGCTCCGGCCTTCGTTGCAGTGGTTGCGGGTTCAACCTTTACTGCAGGTCACCCCCCCCCACCCCCCTCTCTGTCTCCCCATTCCAACTCTGTACTATTTAATGAAGCTTGAAATGCCAAAAAAAATATCTTAAAAACAAACAAACAAAAACTAAACTCCAAGACACAACTCTGGGCTAACTGGTCCTTATGCCACGCTTTGCCTCTAAACACCTCTTAGCGTATTAGTGCTAACAGCATGCTAACAGAGAGCCATGTGAGAGTGATTTAACTCAGCACCACTTTGCACATGTTACTGTCTGTTTTCTAATCGGCTTTTTCAGAAGATTTCACACAAAAAGCAACTTGACATTGAAATTGCTTGCTTTCTCCTTTTCTCGGCCTCTTCATTCTCGGCCTCCTTGGGTTGTTGTGGTTGCCAGATCTGAGGGGGAAAACCCCCCGTAAATGCAACCAGGCCGGTGACGGTGAAATGGCTACCAGACCGGAGAGAAGGGACAAGAGAGAGAGGAAGCAACGTCTGGCTTTTGTCTGTCAATCCCGCCGTTGAGCGACCGTGTTTATATACAAAAAGGTCCGAGCAGCGGTGCATGGTGGAGTGTGTGTTGTGTGTGTGTGTGTGTGTGTGTGTGTGTGTGTGTGTGTGTGTGTGTGTGTTGGCGGGGAGGCAGGGGACTATAGCAGTATTTGGGTTTCGGTGGTTAACCTCTAAAGTTTTTATTTTTTGGAGGATTTCTGTGGGGGGGGGGGGGGGGAGGGGGGGGGGGCATCCGAGCACCCGGCAGTAGTGTGTGGGCAAGTTACTGTTCTTTATGGGGCAGGAACAATCAGGCAGGAGGAAGTGCAGGGTAAATAGGAGTGGGAGGACACACACACACACACACACACACACACACACACACACACACACACACACACACACACACAACACACACACACACACACCACACACACACACAACACACACACACACCCCCACACACACACACAGCATCTATCCCACTACTGTGTCCCCCAACCAAAAACACCCTCGCAACCACCACGCCACCGGAGGGGGGATAAGAGGAGGCTGCTGAGACCACAGACCACCCAGAAGAGAACGCAGACAGAGAGAGATACAGACAGACAGACAGACAGACAGAGACAGACAGACAGACAGACAGACAGACAGACAGACAGGCAGACAGACAGAGGGAGATACAGACAGAGGGAGATACAGATAGACAGACAGACAGTTTTGAATAATGCAGGAAACCTAAAGTTAACCAAGTTTGATTTTATTCATTATTTTGAATGACTGCAGTTTTCATATTCTACCAATGCATTCAATTAAGGGCACTATAATTATTATAAGTTCAAACAGCGCCCAACTATCTGTACATTCCTCATACAATAGGTCTCGAACCAAATCAAAAAACTAGACAAATACATTGGACAGTTGGGGCACTCGTGGTGCAGTGGTTAGAGTCACCCCCTCTCAGTCCTCTTCACAGCAGACCCGGGTTAGAATCCAGCCCGGGTCGTTCTCTGCATGTCATTCCCCTCTCTGCCCCATATCATCTCTGTCCCTCCAAACTGTCATTAAAGCATGAAATTTGCCACAACAAAAAATCTTTAAAAAAAAAAGACATTGGACAGTGATGTTGGATATAGGAGGATAAATGCTGTGACTCGTTTCCATATGCTGTTTGTCCAGGGAGGAGAAAAGAGGAGAGGGCAGAAGAGAGAGAGAGAGAAGAGAGAGAGAGAGAGAGAGAGGAGAGAGAGAGAGAGAGAGGAGAGAAACCACTTAGCCGTTGTCTTTTATTTCAAACATTTTCATAAAACAATGGAGGCCTGTCCGTCCGCGAGGCCTGGTTTCATTCTGGACAAGAAGAGAACTTCTGAGAAAAGACAGAACTTCAGGAAGGAGGAAGAGACGAGAGCAGGATCTCATTTATTCACATATGTCTCTCGCATTATACAATACAATGTACAATAACGGGCATTTAAGGGCCATTTTATATTATACCCTTACTCTGGTGTGTGGAGTGTGTATGGTTGTGTGTGTGTGCAAGAGTGTTTAATGCACATAATCCAATTTACTTTGTAAAGATGGTACGCTTTTGTTAGAATACATTTTAGCAAACATATAGTTTTTTCAAGCACTGGTCAATATTATGATTGTTGGCTGTTTTATCTTCCATAACAGGTCTTCTTTCATACTGGTGTAAATAAATGGTAATTAAATGTGCATTAAAGGTGTTCATTTTACTAAACCTTGTCTGTTTGCACCTGTATATTCTCCTATACAATTTAAAATGGCCATTACCTCAACTTCTTTTTCTCCATAATCTGAACCAGAAATGTCAACTTTTACAGCACTCAATTCAACTTAACTTCTCATAATCATTCTTAGCTCATTCTGAATGATATCACTGAAGGAATTGTTCAGATGTTCTTCATTGTCTGACGTATGATACATTTTGTTCTTAAAAACAAATTGAAAATGAAGTTCATGATGATATAAGTTATAAAAGTCAACCCTACCTGCTTTGTCTCACCTTAAAGGTGCAGTGTGTAATATGACATCATCAAGAAAGTTCTACAAAGTTCTAGAATGCAACACTCCCTGGTAACCCCAACCCTTTTATGCACTAAATTAAATGTACTTTGGATATTATAATTACTTTTACAAAATCTGCTAGGAAATAAAACCCAAAATGCTACAACTGCATGTTTAAGGGTTCAACAATTTAAACAATCCTGCAAAGATGTACATTTTTTCTATCATATAAAATGTATTTTTACATTTGTGTGATGTGTGTGCATATAGTATTTCGAGCTATTGAAACATGTGTATGTCGCTGTAGGCTTTGAAAGAATATATCCAAAGTGCACCACACTCCCCTATGGGGCCTGTGTGTACCCATGTTGCTGCTGCGCAGTATGAATGTGTAGATATGGTTGTATGTGGGAAGATGACAGAGTTGTGAGTTCACCACATCAGTGTGAGCCGTGTGTGTGTGTGTGGTTTCCTCAACTCTACCCTGCCTCCTTCACTCAGCCTCACTGCTCCTCTGTTTCTCTCTCTATTTCTATCCTCTATCTCTCTCTCTCTCTTCTGTCTCTCTCTCTTGCTCTATCTCTCTCCCCGTCTCTCTCTCCATTCTTTCTCCCTCTCTCTCTACCACTCTCTCCCTTTCTCTCCATCTCCATCATCTCTCTCCCCGTCTCTCTCCCCCTCTCTTTCTCCCTCTCTTTCTCCTCTCCCCCCCTCTCTCCCCCTCTCTCTCTCCTCTCTCTCTCCGCTTTTAACCACTACACCACTAGAACCCCTGTCATCACTTTTTTTTTCCCGACAGTAAAAATAAATCATGGAAAACTCTCCTCCTCCATCTCTATCTGTGAACACCTTCTTCTTCTGCTGGGTTTCTCTCACTCTGAAAAAGCAGAAATACTTTTTTTTTACTTTTTGGGGAAAAGGAGGAAGGAGAGAGGGGGGGGGGGAGAGGAGAGGAGAGGTGGAAAGTCCCCTCACTGTATATCCAGGCAGTAACTTCCACATCTCCATCCATCCATCCCTCCGTCTGTCTGTCTGACTAACCGTGCATCACTCATACCAGACACTAGTCAGGTGGTGCCATGACTAGCTCACATTATGTTAGTAAAACATCTGCTAAATGTTTTTATGGAGTTTATAGAATTGGTCAACAAAGGCCCCTGTAGCAGACAACATACTGTAGTTTTTATTGTTCAACATAGACAGGGGTTTTCTGTTCACCTGGTTAGTACATTCCCTCGCATCACCTACATGCTGTATGCCGATGACACCCAGGTATTCATGTCCGACCGCCCAGCTTGAAACACATCACTGCTTACCTGGCATCATTCAAAATGCCAGGATGTTCATTCTCCTGCTGCTAACGATGGGCTTGACCATTAAGTGAGGGGTGCTAGGAAAAATCGTTCAATGTATGTATTTTACTTTAGTTAGCCTACTTGTTGAGGGTGTTCTTTTTTTTGTTCAATAAAAGCAGATGTGTGGAATTACATATTCAACAAAAATGTAGTATTAATTTAATTTTGCCAAATAATATTCAATGAATAGTGCAGGGAGCATGATGGGGTCTGTTTTCACCTATAGGCTGCACATGGTACTCCACGTGGGAGCAACATGATGTTTGGAAGAATTTGTTTTTTATATAACATTTTTTCCCCTGTATATTTTGATGCTACCTGAAGGGGCCTGAACGGGGCTACCCAGATTTGTGATTGGCTATAGGGTGTGCAGAAGGAAAAGTAAAGCGTGTTTTTTTTCCTTCATAATTTCTCCTCTATGGGGAAGCTGGTCTGGCAGGCGGCGGGGGGTGGGAGGAGGGGAGGGGAGGCTCTATTTCTCCTTCTCAAGTTCTTCTTTAGGAGAGAGGAAGACTTTCCAGGTCAGAACATATGACAGATGTGTCCAGAATCAAGAGTTTGATATAGACACCAGTTAGGGGAAGTGGAAAAATATGATTTTAACACCCTTCTATAAAAAGAAAAGGTGCAGTTTTGAGTGTGTGTGTGTGTGTGTGTGTGTGTGTGTGTGTGTGTGTGTGTGTGTGTGTGTGATGTGTGTGTTGTTTTGTGTTTGTTGTTGTGTGTGTGGGTGTGCTTGTGTGTGTGTGTGTGTGTGTGTGTGTGTGTGTGTGTGTGTGTGTGTGTGTGTGTGTGTTTCTGTTAATGACTTCTGTCTGAGATGGGATGTGCCTTGTGTAGATTTGCTTTGTTTGTAGATTTTTGTGTCTGCTCTGTGTGTGTGTGTTGTGTGGTGTGTGTGTGTGTGTGTGTGTGTGTGTGTGTGTTGTGTGTTGTGTTCAATACGAGATAGTTATGGTGTTGTGTTTCCTGTTTTCTGATGTGTGTAGTGGTGTTTTGTGTGTGTCTGTGTGTTGTCTGTGTGTCTGTGTGTGTGTATGTGTTTGGTGGCTTCCCTGCTGTAAGTGAGTTTTTGCTCATGTTTGTCTGTGTCTGGGATACCTCACTCTCGCTGGTAAGTAAGTATAACCAAATGAAAGATGAATACACCCTCAATGTGAGAGTGGTGAGAGAGATGGATGGGATACATAAGAGAGAGTGAGAGAGAGAGAGAGGGAGGAGGTAGAGAGAGAGAGAGGAGGGAAGAGAGAGAGAGAGAGAGAGAGAGAGACAGGAGAGAGAGAGAGAGAGAGAGAAGAAGAGAGAGAAGAGGAAAGGAGAGAGAGGAAAGAAAGGGAGAGGAGAGAGAGAGAGAGAGGAAAGGAGAAGAGAGAGAGGAGGAGAAAAGACAGAGATGGAGAAGAGAGAGGAGACAGAGAGAGGCGGAGACACAGAGAGAGAGATCCAATCTGGGATTTTCTCTCTTGTGTCCTCTTCAAATTATTCATTCATAACTCCCAAAATGCAAAATATGTAACAATCATAGATGCATGAAATAAAAAATAAAAGCCTCATGTATAGAAAATGATCTTAGCTACACACTTTCAATCACACGTATGAAAATATAATCACAATATAAAAAAAATAAAGCTTTAAAACATAAAACAGAGCGATCAAAGTTACCACGGACGAGAAACATGAAAGACAAATATGTCCACAGCAACCAACAACCAGATGAAACAACAAGTTGGATTCTTATTCGGTTGAAGTGTGGTGTGTGTGTGTGTGTGTGTGTGTGGTGTGTGTGTGTGTGTGTGTGTGTGTGTGTGTGTGTGTGTGTGTGTGTGTGTGTGTGTGTGTGTGTGTGTGTGTGTGTGTGTGTGTGTGGTGCGTGTGGATTGGATTCTTATTTGGTTGAAGGCAGCGGGCAGCGAACACACACATGGCTCGTGTGTGTTTGATGTGTCGCGTGCCGAGAATGTTTTTTCTTTCTCCGCTCTGACGTCAGCTGTGGCACAAAACAGATAATTAATAATATACGTTAAGTTCAAAATAGACATAAAGTATATGTGTGAAGAGGAGAAAGATGTTAGTCCCACTATCATGTGGGTATGTTTATGTTATTATTGGGTGATAAACTCTTACTTTTCGGGGTCCCCCCCCAAAAAAAATAAAAATAATAAATCTTCATAAACATGGAATCTAGCATCACTGGTTTCATCCTGGCCTTTTTCATTTAGACAGAGGAGCATTTTAAGTAGTTTTCTTTTCTTCCTACACCTCACCGTATGTGTTGGTGTCATTGAGTGACTCATAACAGTAGTTCTGAATTGGATTTGTTTCAAAGTTAGTGGGTGTGGTTAAGTGCAAACAGTTTTCTGGAAGGAGTGCTACCTGCTAAGTGGGTGGTATGTGTGTGTAAGCGTGTCTGTCTGTCTGTCTGCTGTTGTCTGTCTGTCTGTCTGTCTGTCTGTCTGTTTTTCCAACATTGTGTTTGTAACGGCAAAGCACACCTACTCAGGGTGTGTTAGAGTGACTATCTGTTCTTGCTCATTCCACTTCTGTCAAGTTTAGTGTGTGTGTGGTGTGCGTGCGTGTGTGTGTGTGTTGTGTGGTGTGCGTGCGTGTGTGCATGTGTGTGTGTGTAGTGTGTGTGCATGTCTTATGTGTGTGTGTGTGTGTGTGTGCTATTCTGTGTGTGTGTGTGTGTGTGTGTTGGTGTGTGTGTGTGTGTGTGTGTGTGTGTGTGTAGGCCAGGGAGCAGGTCATTAGTGGTGAAATCCCTGTTGCTTTCGATTGTGTCTGTCTCTCCATGACTCACCTTAAGCCTCTAGTCGTGGCAGTATTAGCGGTGATTAGCTGATCATTGTTGCTCGGGTTGGGCGCAGACAGTGGTTTGGATAAAGGAAAGGAGAGGCAGTCAGACAGACACTCCAATGCTATACACTGAGGTCACAGAAAATGTGACTTTTAACATTGTCTGACTTGCATCTTATGTTTTCTATGAGACTTGAGGCTCGCAACTTTTTATGTGGACGCTGTAGTACTAAAGAAACACTGTTTTAAAACATACTGGTGAATATTATATATATTTTTACACACTGCTCCTTTAAGGTTTGACTGTTAGGAAAGGTTATGTATGTGTTTTTCAATCTGAAACAACACAGAGAACTTTCAAAAACAAGTCAGGTCTGTGGGGACTTTTGTAAGGTGATCCAAATGTGGGATTTCCCCCAATTATTCTATTTTACCTTAAAACTGAACTTTGCCTTTGAGCTGAGATGATGGAGAGGATTTTAACATGTGATCTCCATCGAACACAACACACACACACACACACACATCACCACACACGCCACAACACAACACACACACACAACACCACACACACACACACACACACACACACACACCACACACACACACACACACACACACACAACACACACACACACACACACACACACACACACACACACACACACACAGGCGTTTATACAAAAATAAAACTAGTTGTATTAAGGTGAGCAGCGATGCATGAGCGGTTCAGAAGTGTGTTTGTCTTCTCGGATGGATGCTCTTTAGTATCTCATGGCAACAGAAGGGATTGTGATCGGGGCGTAGAACGAAGGGGGATTCTACCTGAGCTTGAGCTTCTCAGGGAAAACCCACAGACTAGTGTGTGTGTGTGTGTGTGTGTGTGTGTGTGTGTGTGTGTGTGTGTGTGTGTGTGTGTGTGTGTGTGTGTGTGTGTGTGTGTGTGTGTGTGTGTGCTTCCGAACATTAACTCAAACTCAATGCACTTATAACACACACAGCACACAGACAGACAGTACAGACAGACAGACAGACAGACACACACCACACCACCAACACACACACACACACACACACACACACCACACACACACACACACACACACACACACGACACACACACACACACACACACACACAACACACACACACACAACACAAACTCGGAGCAGGGGTCATGTTAAGCATTGCTCAGTGTTGTGAGGGTGTGTGTGCTCCTGTGTCTGGTGTGGATTGGACTCTAAGCTGTGTCTGTCCACATCTAATGTTCTTAATCTCTCATTTATTTTGACTTTTGAGCCCATACCACACATGCATGGTTGTGCATTTCACCTGTGTTTTACATCTCCAGCCAAAAGTTAAGTTTATACTTCTTCCTACTCCTTTTCAGGCATATCAATTCAATATGTTATTTGTTTATTTTTTGTTTATTTTGTTTATTTTTATTTGTGAAATCATTTGAACATATTTTATTTTTATTGTATTTTCATGCTTTTAATTTTTTCTTTTTTTTTATATGTCTGAAATAAAACTGAATCAATCAAAAAAGACCTTAAGTGTGGAAAGGAAACTGGTATTCTTTGTGAGGACACTCATTGACATAATGCATTCCCCAGCCACTTACCCTAACCCTAACCATCAAACATACATTCATAACCCCAACCCCACACTAACCCTAACATAAACCTAGTTCATACATGAACCTTAGAACCTAGTCTAATCCACAAAACAAGCCTTTAAAGACGTGAGGACCAGACCAAATGTCCTCACACCGATGGTTCAAAGTGTAAATTGGCCCACAGAAAGACCTGTACAAGTACACCAACACACACACACACACACACACACACACACACACACACACACACACACACACACACACACACAATTCACTTCCCTCTCTCTCCATCCATCTGTGTTTTTGTCTTCCTGGTTTCATACTTTCATCCCTCAGAGGACGAAGGTCTGTTTGAAGTTGGCGTCTGGCCCAGAAGCGGTGGGCACACCTGGAGGCCAAATTGGTGGTGTTGTCCGCTAACACACACACACACACACACACACACACACACACACACACACACACACACACACACACATCCATCCTCACATCAAAGCATCATGACTACAGGGCTCGGAAACACTAAATACCGTTTACCTTCAACCCTACTGACTGATCGGCTTCCTCTGCACTCACACACTCACTTACACACACACACACACACACACACACACACACACACACACACACACACACACACACACACACACACACACACACACACACACACACACACACACACACACACACACACGCTCACACACGCTCACACACACAGTCAACATGTAGAAAGTAAAATCAAAACTTGATGACTAAATGTTTTTTAGGCGAATGCTGCCCTCCTTCCAGATATGACAACAAGTCGCGAATTGTATTTGTGGCATGTGTGTGTGTGTGCGTGTGTGTGTGTGTGTGTGTGCGTGTGGTGTGTGTGTGTGTGGTGTGTGTGTGTGTGTGTGTGTGTGTTGCGTGTGTGTTGGTGTGTGTGTGTGCGTGCATGTGTGTGTGCGTGTGTTTGTTTACACTTGTCCGTGTGTCTGACACCTTCAACATATTGACAGCAGGGTGTCCAGTGTCTGAAGTCATTGTGTAGAGTTAGTGTACGGCTATACCATGACTCCCCTAACAGAGCTCAGCTTACCTGTAATCACATCTGTGTGTAAGTCTCCAGTTTGCAAAAAAACTAATGGCGAAACACATAGACAAAATACAATGCATCACACTATATTTTTATTTTAACCTTTTTTTATACAAGTGAATCCCATTGAGTCCGGAGACTCTTTTCCAAGGGAGACCTGTTCCCATTCCCACGTTACCATTCACACACACATTCATACACCGATAGCAGGCTAACTATCGGGAGCAATTTAGGGTTCAGTGTATAAATAAAATAAATTTTATATGGGGGGTGGGCTAGTGGTGTAGTGGTTAGAGCGCCCCCCAATAGAGGCTCAGTCCTCTTCAGAGCAGACCACGGGTTAAAATCCGGCCCATGGTCGTTCTCTGCATGTCATTCCCTTCTCTGCCCCATTCCATCTCTGTCTCTCCCAATATGTTTAATAAAGTAAAAAAAGTAAAAAATAATAATCTTAAAATATATATATTTTGTAATAGTGTTTTATTTAACACAACATGTGACACAGTCTAAGTTTAGCTTTCACATGCGATGACCACATGTGTTGTTGTTGTTGTTGCTGCTGCACATTAACAATAGTTTGTCTGTATACATTCACTGTGTTTGTGTTTATGTCTGCTGTCACACACACACACACACACACACACACACACACACACACACACACACACACACACACACACACACACACACACACACACACACACACACACACACACACACACACACTGTAATCAAAGCTCCAATAACACTCCATCCTGCATCTACTGTGTCACTTCTCTTTTGTCCTGAAACGTGTCACCATGTCAGTCGACTACGGACCCGTTGAGCTGGGGACAATCAAGGCCTTCACCTCGTATATGTTAATACTCTACATGTGTGTATGCTAATCAACTAATGTGCAATAATGTGGTGTACATAAATACAGTTATATTTTATAGTAGGCCTACCTCAGTGCAATAATACCTGCAAATACAGTCCTGTCATTAGGGTGATGTGCAATCTTTAGCACTGTATACACTTGTGCAATGTGCAATAATATTAATATACAGTATGTGTGTGTGTGTGTGTGTGTGGGGTGTGTGTGTGTGTGTGTGTGTGTGTGTGTGTGTGTGTATGTGTGTGTGTGTGTGTGTGTGTGCTAAAAATGAAAAATGCAGTTAACATTTAGGCTGAACGTGGTGAGAAGGAACGGTTGATGTGACAGTAAACGGGCTCTGACACGGTCTCACCACAACATCACAAGTTCAAATGTATCTCATGACCTCTGTTCTGTCACATGTCAACACTCAGTCTGCCTGGTATCATCCTTTTCTTCCTCTTGCATGTAAATACACACACTGTCATATAGGGGAAGGTGGGGTGATTTGTGCAACTTTTTACTCAAAGTGATTTTAAAGTGAGGCCTTGACAGTTATGTCTCCAACTCAAATATGTACATATATTTCAGGATGTTGTGCATCCCTGGCAATAAAAATTTTGGATCTGGAATAAACTGTTTAAGAAATATAGCTTTCGGAAAAAAAGTTGTCTTGACGCACAAATCACCCCACTACGTGGGGTGATTTGTGCGTCATTGTGTCACAATGACAAAGTCACCATCATCATCTTTCTGGCCATCTGAACTCTCATCAGTGGTGTCGTTAAGTGGAATTGAGATGTCACTCTCTTCTGAGCTACTGTAGACAATCACTTTCTTTTGGTGACCAGCGTATACAGCCATGCCACTGGCACAACTCTCAGAAATGTACTTTGCTCTAGTTGCTCCGTGCTTGTGGAACCAACTGCCACCTGACAAATGTGATTCCCCCTACATTTCTGCCTTTAAATCAAGGCTCAAAACCCATATGTACACCCTGGTGTTTCCTCCCCATTAACTATCTTACCTCTGCACTACTATCTGTGTTTATGTGGATGTATGGGCTTTACGTCTTTTATTTTGGTTATTGTTATTGTACCTTCATTGTTTACCTACTGAATGCACTATGTACAGCACTTTGGACAGTGCAAACTGTCATAAATGTGCTTTTATAAATACATTTTACTTACTTACTTACTTATAACTCACCCAGGCCCTTGCGCACAAATCACCCCATCCCAGAATTTTGGATAATAGGCATGATGCAGCAATTTAGGGTTGACATTGTGCTAACTATATAGACTCAAAGTGTAGCATACCAAAGCACTAAAACATGTGTCAAATGTTTTCAAACGTGTCTATAATTGTTCAGACACAATAATCAAAAAACCTTGATCATGGAAATTTTACTTTGAAAGGCAAAACACAGTTTTTTGAGCTTAAATGTGCTTATATCTTATTCCTTGTGTCTCCCTTCTTTACAGGATGAGTCAAATGGATGGCTCTTCTTAAATATGTGGTCACATTTCCAATTTCTTCCACGGTTTTCTAGAAACAAGGGGTTTTGCAACTTCCAAAACGCACAAATCACCCCACCTTCCCCTACTCTGTTTTTTTTTTTTTTTTTTTTGGCATTTTTTTTATGCTTTATTGATAGTGTAGAGACAGAGTTGAAATGGGGCAGAGAGGGGAGTGACATGCAGAGAACGGCCGCGGGCTGGAATCGAACCCGGGTCCGCTGCTGGCCGAGGCCCATGGGGGGGGGGGGGGACGCCCTAACAACTGAGCTAAGGGCGCACCCTACCCTATGGTTTTGTTAAGAATCCACCAAACAGAAACTATAAGATTGGAAATCTGTATGCAATTTTTTTTTTCAAACAATATTTTTTTTTCCGTTTTTTACTTAAAAACATTGAGCATGTGTAGATCAAATAAACATACTATGGCTTCGTTTTCTTTTCTTTTCCATAAAGCTGTATAGTTGTAACCTGTATTTAAAGGTACTTAGAGCTGAGATTGACAGACGGACAGACAGACAGACAGACAGACAGACAGACAGACAGACAGACAGACAGAAAATAAACAGATCTATTCAGTTGATGAGTGAAGACATGATGAGTTCACAGCCAGAGGACCTCCAAGATGGCCGCCAGAGGGGACGTTACATCACTTGAAAGAAAAGTGAAAAAAACTAAAGTATTATTTTACATTTTGTTTTGTGTCTTTGAAGTGAGTCACATGTTGAATTCCCGACAGTGTCATGAGACCGATCGCTCTGAACCTTTACACGGGATGTTTGTGTCTGTCAGGTGTTTTCTCACACACACACACACACACACCGAGAGACATGCACATGCACGCACACACGCGCGCACACACATGCACACACAGACACCCACACCCACACGCACGCACACACACACACACATGCACGCGCACACACAGGCACTCAGACACACACACACACACACATACACAGGCACTCAGACACACACACACACACACATACACACACACACACACACACACACACACACACACACACACACACACACGTGCAAACTCGGAGCAGACAGCGTTTAAGGAAATGGTTGACTGACTGCTTTTTATTTTGTAAACATGTTGTCGTATTCACCGACCAATCAGAGTGAAGCTTTATCACACACAGACACCCAGGGCAGGTTGTTGCGTGCCGTCACACACTTACACACACACACACACACACACACACACACACACACACACACACACACACACACACACACACAACACACACACACACACACACACACACACACACACACACACACACACACACACACACACACACACACACACAGACACACACCGACACACACACACACACACACACACGAAAGGCACCAAAACACACTGTGCTGACCCAGATATAAAATGTTTTTCAAGCCAATTCAACAATCTAACCAT
Organism: Ammodytes dubius; assembly: GCA_026122265.1. Taxonomy (NCBI): domain Eukaryota; kingdom Metazoa; phylum Chordata; class Actinopteri; order Uranoscopiformes; family Ammodytidae; genus Ammodytes; species Ammodytes dubius. The sequence continues at coordinate 28,250,070 of CM047509.1, forward strand.
TTAGTTAGTCACCGGCCGTTCCCAGAAATGAGAGCCATTCACAAAGAGATGAAAGACGAGACCCTGGGGACACACAGCACACATCTGCTTTAACTGTGCAGACAACAGACAAACTACCGGGTACAGGGATACTACGCTGTCATGCATTTTAAACACACTTCACAGATTGACCTCACGTGACTTTCTACAGCTGCATGTTTAAACATTTTATTCATTTATTTATTTTATTCACATTACTTTAATATTCTAATCAATTCAGCTTTTTCGAATTAACAACTAAATGTTCATTTTAGAGATAAGTTCAGAGTGACAGGTAGAAGAATATTTTAAAATAACAGTGAATGAGTATTTTAACAGCTCCAAAGATTCAATCATATTATCTTTCAACAAAAAGGTTGAAGACAAATGCAAAATAAGCTCTTATAACAATGTCATTGCATTGCTTCATCACACACCTGTGTTGAGACGACCGGCTTAACAGACAGTCAGCTGTTACATAAGCTGACTGGCCTCATTGGCTCATTATCAACATCCTCTATCATCTACCTATTCTATCTATCTACTATCTACGATGATCTATTCTATTTTTTTCTCTTCTATGTTACCCTTTCTATTGTTTACATTTTACAACATTTATCACACAAAATTAATACTTTATTTTGTAAAATTACAGATTAATTCTCGTAAAATTATGACTTTATTCTCTTAATTTCACAAACTTTTCCCCCTCAATGTTGACCTAATACTTGTAGTGTCAACATATGGGGTTGTCTATTACGATGTATACAGTACGGTGTGTGTGTGTGTGTGTGTGTGTGTGTGTGTGTGTGTGTGTGTGTGTGTGTGTGTGTGTGTTTATTTGTGATAGTGTGTGTGTGTGTGTGTTTGTGTGTGTGTGTGTGTGTGTGTGTGTGTGTGTGTGTGTGTGTGTGTGTGTGTGTGTGTGTGTGTGTGTGTGTGTCTGTGTCAGATTGAGCCGTGTAGCAGCCGTGAGTGATGACCATCTCTGTTGTGTTGTGTGTCAGCGTGTGTCCTTGGCGGAAGATGAGTTGTATGTGAAACGGGGGGATTTCAGCCCAATCCACATCATGACTGGCAACCCGTAAATCACACCACAGCACTATTAGGAGGTCAGGGTGAAACCAGGGGCCGCCAGATTGGATGAAAACCCCCCAACTCTCTCTGTCCGTGTTTGATTAGACACAGGGGGGGGGGCGGGAGGGGGTGCGTAGAAAATTGACGGAGTAAATACAGTGAGGTCGCTGGAGAAAGGAATAAATAAAGAGAGTGATGGTGAGAATGTTACGGAGGAGAGAAAAGCAAAAGGATGGAGTGAGAGAGGAAAAGGAGGTGTAGATATAAATCTCAAATATATAGAGAAATATATCGGAAGACTGATTACAGATGAGAAGGAAGGTCACACACACACACACACAGACACACACAGACACACAGACACACACACACACACACACACACACACACACACACACACACATTTGTACAGTTATACTTGTGAGTACATTCATTGACATAATGCATTCCCTAGCCCCTTACCCTAACCCCAACCATCAGAACTACATGCCTAACCCCAACCCTTACACTAACCCTAACATAGACCTCATTCATACGTGAAAAATCTAGTGTTAACCCTCAAACAGCCGTTTAAAGGCCTGTGAGCTAAGAATATATATATAATTGTGTCCAAGTGTGTCTTAAAGGTGCAGTGTGTAATATGACATCACCAAGAAAGTTCTACAAAGTTCTAGAATGCAACGCTCCCTGGGTAACCCCAACCCTTTAGAATAATAACAGAAGCTACAGTGGCCTTCAAGGACAAGAACAATTCTAAATTTTAAACAATGCACCTGATGACATTCCAACTATGACACTTTCAAGATGGCGGCACTAGGCCTTGGTCCAAGATATGCAGAAATATGGACGTATATGAGACCCTTTCTAAGGTAAAAATAAATAACTCAAAAAAAATTTTTCAGCTATTATGCACTAAATTAAATGTACTTATGGATATTACAATTACTTTCTACAAAATCTGCTAGGAAATAAAACCCAAAATTCTACACACTGCAGGTTTAAGGTAAATTGTGCCCACGTGTTTGCTGACATTCTGCAGGGATTTGAACCAACAAACAACTGCTATTTACATTCCTACGTCTATGTCTGCCGTTTACAGACGCTGAGTCACCAACACAAGGGAATACCCTCAATTAGTGTGTGTGTGTGTGTGTGTGTGTGTGTGTGCGTGTGTGTGTGTGCATGTGCGTGTGCGTGTGCGCGCGTGTGTGTGTGTGAG
>CM047509.1:28257383-28327383 GCA_026122265.1 Ammodytes dubius
TCATGCTGAACGACATGTCTCATAAATAAGGCAATCAACAACATATGAACAAATCCTTATGTAGTAACCTTCAGAATAGTGCTATGGATGATTATGGAAAGTTTAGTTGATGTAAGTGCTTTAGAAGTTGAGAATTTTTAGTTCAGAGTATTGAAAAAAAAAAACGTATGTTGAGATAATGGCCGTTAAAGATGGTCGTATAGGAGAAATATACAGACGCAAACAGACAAGGTTTAGTCAAATAAACACCTACATTTACATGTTGGACCTTTGAATATACTAGTATGAAAGAAGACATGTTATGGTAGCAAAATAGACAAAAAAATCGCAAAATTGACCAGTGCTTGCAAAATTATTTTTTAGTATGTCGGCCTGAATGAGGTTAGGAGAGAGTGATCGTGGGATATTATGACCTGAGGGAGCTGGAGTGCTTTGTTTATGAAGGTAAACAGGAAACACACACACACACACACACACACACACACACAACACACACACACACACACACACACACACACACACACACACACACACACACACACACAACACACACACACACACACACACACACACACACACACACACACACACACACACAATGGAAAGGATCCATCCCTTTGATTGTCAAGGCTGTGAGAAAATCTGGTCTTCAAGCTGCAGTGTGTGTGTGTGTGTGTGTGTGTGTGTGTGTGTGTGTGTGTGTGTGTGGTGTGTGTGTGTGTGTGTGTGAGTGTGTGTTTGTGTGATGGTATTGTTGCCACCTGTTGCCATTCACAATTCTTAACACAAACACAAACTGTGGATGTGCACACACACACATTTTCAAATTAGTTCCAGTAGTACAAACCAACATTCATTCATATGAAAAGGTAGGATAGGATAGGATAGGATAGGATAGGATTTACTTTATTGATCCCCAATGGGGAAGCTGGTTTGCCACCATAGTCTGTACAACATACAACACAGGAATACAGTAACAACATAAAACAAGCATAGTCACAGGGGGAGTGTGGTCCACTACCATAGTTAAAATAGAAGGTTAAAAAAGGGAATAAATAACAATATAACAATACTATGATGTGCAAATGAGCAATATGCAGTAATAAAATCAAATCAAATTACACACTTTAGCTTTAAAATAAGTAACAATATATTTTGGGGAAATGTAGTTGATAACACCTGACAGTTACATCACACTCATAATATACATATCAGTTCTGTGTCCTGTGCATATAGACTGACAGTCTTATACAAATGAACGTATAAACACAAACATATGAATGTGTGTGTGTCTATGTGTGTGTGTGTGTGTGTGTGTGTGTGTGTGTGTGTGTGTGTGTGTGTGTGTGGTGTGTGTGTGTGTGTGTGTGTGTGTGTGTGTGTGTGTGTGTGCTCTGAGAATAGCCCCCAACAGGAAATCTAAATGTAGCCGGGACCAGGAAGAAAAGTGTGTTAGAGGAACAAAACAAATCAGGAAATCCTACTGCCCCTCAAAACCCCCTCCAACCCCATTTCCACATCACACACACCACAACACACACCACACACACACACACACACACACACACACACACACACACACACACACACACACACACACACACACACACACAACACCACACACACACCACACACACACACACACACCCACACACACACACACACACACACACACACACACACACACACACACCACACACACACACACACACACAACACAACACATGTTTTGTCTCACGGATGAAGCCGAGGGTAAATGCATATATCCACTCACTTTTATCATCTATGTATTTGAAAACTGGACACCTGCTTACAACTTAATCTGTTCAACATTTAACAGTGGAGTCAGTGATTCTGGAGAACGCTTGTTGTCAAAATCACTTTAAGTCAAAATCAGTGAATATCTCCTCACGATCTGCTACCTGTCTGTACTGTGTTAATGGGCATGTGTTGCTAGCTACGTTGGGCCACTTATTTACATACCAGTTTACAGAGCCTAGGCTGTGTATTAACGTAATTCATTGTTCAGCTCACACACAGTACAGACAGGTAGCGGATCGTGAGGAGACCTTCACTGATTTTGATATGAAATCATTTCTCGTCAAGGGAGCTAATTGGTTGAATTCCTGTCATGTGTTTTTCGGAAAAATATAGTAAAAAAAGATATCGAAATATACAACGCAAAATATGTAAAATAAAGAAAGAAACTTCTAAAGAGAGAGAGAGCAGAAGCGTTTGTTCAATTATTTTACAGTATAATATTTGACAGCTTATATTTCCATTTTATATTTTGTATGGAATCTTTATGACTTCACTACACGTCACACTATTTGCTCACACACCTGCAAAGACACCCACACACAGAGGAGGAAGTACGATTCGTTTTTTCCCTGAGGAAGTCGGTGTGTGTGTTTTGTGTGTGTGTGTGTGTGTGTGTGTGTGTGTGTGTGTGTGTGTGTGTGTGTGTGTGTGTGTGTGTGTGTGTGTGTGTGTGTGTGTGTGTGTGTGTGTGTGTGTGTGTGTGTGTGTGTGTGTGGACGGTTCTCAGGCCGGTACTTCCTCCTCCTCCTCTTCTTCTCCTTCTTCTTTTGTCGTTTGTTCCTCCTCCAGCTGGACTCCAGACAGGAAACAGATGCTCTCTCTCTCTCTCCTTCTCCCTCTCTCTCTCTCTCTCTCTCTCTCTCTCTCTCTCTCTCTCTCTCTCTCTCTCTCTCTCTCTCTCTCTCTTCTTCCTCTCTCTCCTCTCCCTCTCTCTCTTTCTCTCTCTCTCTCCCTCCCTCTCTCTCCCTCTCTCTCTCTCCCTCCTCTCTCTCCTCTCTCTCTCCTCTCTCCTCTCTCTCTCCTCTCCTCCCTCTCTCTCTCTCTCTCTCTCCTGCTTCTCTCTCTCTCACTCTCTGCCTTCCCTCACCCTTGCTCTCACTCTCTTATTCCCTCTCATCCCCTCTCTTTCCCTTACCTTTCACCCGTCTCTCCACATCCCTGCATATGTGTGTTAGTGTGTGTGTTGGCTTCTTTATTTTTTATTTTATTTTTTATGTCAATCTTTCCTGAATATTTTGTTATTGTACTTTTATGTTGTTAAAGGCCCCCTTGAAAACGAGATCAGTTCATCTCGCTGGATCGTTCTGTGTGTGTGTGTGTGTGTGTGTTAAAATTAAGATTGTTTTCCTCTTTGTAGTTTGTTTTGTCTCAAAGTCTTTCTCTCTCTCTCTCTCTCTCTCTCTCCTCTCTCTCTCTCTCTCTCTTGTTTTTCCTCCTTTCTTCATCTGCTGTGGTACACTACTTTCTTCCCATGCAACTATTAGTTTTTGTAAGTGTCAAAAAGTTCCTCAATATACTTTATAAATTCATAAAAAGACAAATGAACATGTAAAGTAAAATAAAATATTTTAGCTCAGTATATGTTTAACAAGTAAGTTTCTGGTGCATATATCACACTTATTGAGAGATGAGAAGAGCCATTCTATAGATTAAATTTTAATTTTAATTTTTTTTTGTGAAGTTTTATATATTTTTATATAAAACAACACTATAAAAGTGTAGTAAAATCAGTATATTTTGTGGAGCTGAAAGGCTTAATCAACTTAGTCCCAACTAATTTGGCGATGGCTTGAATGTAACAGACATTCATTTATTTAAAATAGGCTTACGAACATATAACATTAAAATTGTTAAAAACATAGTCGACATCTGAACAAAAGTTGTATAAGATATAATTGACGAAGGCCATCCCCTTCTATACTGACTAATTACATTCAGAGAGGGACAGGGATAAAATGTGCCTACAAGAGCTGTGTGTGTGTGTGTGTGTGTGTGTGTGTGTGTGTGTGTGTGTGTGTGAGAGAGAGAGGGAGCAATAGAGAGTGCTAGAGTGTTTTTAGCAGTGTGTCACCACCTAGTGTCCATGTTGAGATTACTGCTTTCTTTGCTTTTTCACTGCATTCACTTTAAAACATTAAGATTATAGACTTTAATACCATCCTCATCAATTGTATCATTTACACCACAGTTCATCCTCCTATAAAATGCCTAATGAGAAAATGTTTCAGAAATATATAAAAGTTCCTTGTAGCACCTTTAAAATGGTACGTTTGCTGTTTGTAGTCGTGGTTACAGATACGTGACCCTCTCCAACGGTCTATGCTGACAGTAGCAGGTTGTGTTAACCTTCTTGTATTCCTCTCGGTCATGTCACGACTTAACACACACACACACACACACACACACACACACACACACACACACACACACACACACACAACCACACACACACACACACACAACACACACCACACACACACACACACACTCAGGATAAAGCCCTCAGAAAGCTCCCAAACTAATGAAAACTTCACTACAACACTATGTTCTCTAAGCTCTGGGATCAAGAGAATAAGGAAGAGAGTGAAACAAAACGCTAACTCAATTTATATTCGACTCTTTAAAACCAAAAGTGCACGCTTCAGGCTGAGTGTTTCAATTTCAACGACAAAAATCCAGATTATGATTTAGTAAAATTGGTAAAATGAACATGAAATCAGCCTTGTTTTTTTCACCTGTAATGACATACAGATTCCACACAGTTTGATATGTTAATAGTCAAACACTGACTAAGCTCCCTAGTTTCTTTCTGACAGGTCCTTGCTTAACATAGAGGCTCCACCTTGGCACTTCACCCACCTCCAAATCAGGCAGAAATGTAGCTGTGTTGGGGGCGCCTTTAGCTCAGTTGGTAAGGCGTCCCCTCCCGGGCCGGGCCCAGCAGCAGACCGGGTTCAACTCCCACCGCGGTCGTTCTCTGCATGTCACTCCCCTCTCTGCCCCATTTCACCTCTGTCTCTCTGCACTATCAAATAAAGCATAAAAATGCCCCAAAAAAGAAAGAAATTTAGCTGTGTTCGGACTTGACGTATACAGCCTGTTACATACTCCGCGAGAAGAAAGAAGAAAGTTCTCGGTGACAGAGCTGCTAGAAGTTCTTTCTGGTCTGACATTACATACTTCACGAGAACTCAACTGCCGAACTCCTCACCGCGGCAAACGCCACGCGTTGTTTCCATGGTAACTGACTCAGTAGCGCCAGCTGATTTCACTTCGCTTTCCTCATTGACTTCAGACTGACCAATCACACAATAGTTCTCGGACAAGCTGCGAGTAGAAAGTTCGGCCCGGACGATGTGTCGAGAACAAGCTGCAAGAACAAAATGACGTGATTTTCTTCTCGCAGCTCTGTCACCGAGAACTTTGTTCTTTCTTCTCGCGGATATGTAACAGGCTTAAGATCCAGCTTTGAAGACTTCTTATAGATTCAGTAATTTTTTTAAAGATTATTTTCTGGCATTTTCAAGCTTTATTAGACAGTACAAAGTTGAAATGGGGAGACAGAGAGAGAGGGGGGATGACCTGCAGTAAAGGTCCACGAGTCGGATTTGAACCCGCGACCACCGCAACAAAGGCCGGAGCCGATATGGTACACGCTCTATCCACTACGCCCCACACATTTTCCTTTCAATCAAAATTGATATTAATTTCTAATAATCATAATTGTATAGATCAAGCCCTGCAAGCTCCTCTCTCTAAGAAGGTAAACTGAGGTCAAATAACATGATTTTGTTGTTGTTTTTACAGCTGAGTGTTGTCCAAAGTTACTGTAACAAGGAAAACAATGTTAAGGTGTTGGTGGGTTTTCTGGTTAATGTCATGTCAGACTTCCAGTAAAACCAATCCACTCTAACTAGTAACAACTCAACGAGAATGAGTCAGTTTACAAACATCCTGCTCAAATGACCCCCTTCCTCTGCTCACAACACACAACACACACACACACACACACACACACACACACACACACACACCACACACACACACACACACACACACACACGCACACACACACACACACACACACACCACACACGACACACACACACACACACACCACACACACACACACACAACACACACACACACACACACACACACACACACACACACACACACACACACACACACAGACACACACACACACACACACCACACACACACACACCACACTACACACGCACACCCACCACAACAACTATACACACACGCCTTAAACACCAAACCTATAACCCACTAAACTAGTTCTTGACCTTAACCTAGTGTTACCCTCTAAAAGTCCTCACTTTCAAACCTGTCCCAGTGCAGACCACGCACACAACCACACACCAACAAGCCCACCACACACCACACACACACACAACACACACACACACACACACACACACACACACACACACACACACACACACACACACACACACACACACACACACACACACACAACACCACACGAACACCACACACAGACCTGAGCACGGCGGTGAATTACTATCCAGTGGTGGCTGTTCTCTGCTGGATGTTCTACAGAGATGCTGCTCTGTGGCTGTTTCCCTGAACGTTCCTTTATACCTTTAATTAATCATCCCTCCTTCCTGTCTCCCCCCTCACACACACACACACACACACACACACACACACACACACACACACACACACACACACAGAGACACACACACAACACACACACACACACACACACACACACGTCACACACACACACACACACACACACACACACACACACACACACACACACACACACGAAGAGACACACACACAGACAGGGCATCCCTCCTTCCTGTCTCCCCCTCCGTTCATTATTCTATGACTTTTTGATCTTGTCATAATCACGATATGTGGATCATAACTTCAAGCGGACCCCATGTGCATGTGATAATATTTGCTGATTATCACTGAAGTCTCATCACAGAAACGGATGAAATATGTTTCGGTTTCTCCTGCTACGTGCCTCCGAGGTCAGAAACTGGAAGTGTTCACTGATTATTGCTTTTTATGTCATTTTTTCTCTCTCTTTCCCTCTCTCTCTCTGTCTCTTTCTCTCTCCCTCTCGTTCTCCCCTCTCTCTCTCTCTCTTTCTCTCTCTGTCCATCTCTATCTGTCTCTACCTCTCTCTCTCCCTCTCTCTTTCCTTCTCTTTCCCTCTCTCTCTCCCTCTTTCCTTCTCTTTCTCTCTTTCTCGTTCTCTGTATGTCTCTCTCTCTCTCTCTTGCTATCCTTCTCTCTCCTTTCTCTTAATGCCTTTTTAATGGGTCCCTCACCTCGCAACTATAGCTATTTTATTAATTATTTTTTATATTATACATTACACAACAGGGTAACCATAAATCAGAGTTCAATGAAATAGGAAATGCCGATCTTAAAAGTCAGTATAAGTGAGTAGCCTACTTGTCTTTGTATCTAATTAAGTGCAAATCAATACGTGTGTGTGAAGTGGCTGATTGTGCTGGTGTCGGGGTTACCTGGTGGTCATCCCAGGGGCTCATACATCACGGCTCTATTAGGAGGAAGTCATTAGGTTTCCACGGCGACCCAGCCTTGACCCCCAGAGCCCAGGGTCACGACAGGGGGGCGGGGTTTATGTTTGACTTCAGCCAATCACAGACGACCTGGTCTCACGTCCAGTTTGTAGACAGGTTTCAAGGTTCTTTATGTATGTGTGTGTGTGTTTGTGTATGTGTGCGTGTGTGGTTGTGTGTGCGTGTGTGTGTAAGAATATACATTTTGACCTGATGATGGTGTGTGTGTAGATAAGTGTGTGTGTGTGTGTTTTGGTGTGTGTGTGCGTGTGTGTGTGTGTGTGTGTGTGTGTGTGTGTGTGTGTGTGTGTGTGTGTGTGTGTGTTTTCATATTGATCCTTGAGAAAAACATTTCATGAGAATTTGTCCTGCTGTTGTTAAGGTTATTTTTCTTTGAGGTTATTTTCTATGGGCCAAAGTGGTGGACTGACCGACGGACATTGCCAACCATAAAGCTGCTTCACTAGTGCGGCTTTTGATCTCAAATGACTGTTGTGAGGTATTTAAATACAAAGAAATGCATTAAATCAAAATCACTTTTGACAGAAATGCCTTTAACGAGAGAAGAATGGAAAAACCATCAGAGAAGTGGATCAATATCAATCAAAATCCATAAATCCTTTTCTTAAATCTCCAATGATGACTTTATTCTTCACTGGTGTTATTTTGTGTTGTTCTGGCTCTGGACAGTGTAACTAAATACTTCATACACTTTTATTGGTTTCCTTTTTACTGTACTAATACATTTTAAAATACCTTTAAAATGATTTTTTTTTTTTTTTTGTAATTCACTGTATCATTGAATTTCAACTCTTTGAGATAGTCCGACCCACCTTTTGACCTCTGGGTTCCTTGTATAAGTTGTGTCTCAATTCAGTGTTTATTTTGTGTCACTATTGTGGACCAGGAGATGCATAATGGTGGTCACTTTCAATGGACAATCCGATGTATGGCCCTTGGGTGGGTCAGGGTGAGGGTGTGTGTGTGTGTGTGTGTGTGTGTGTGTTGTGTGTGTGTGTGTGTGTGTGTGTGTGTGTGTGTGTGGTGTTGTGTGTGTGTGTGTGTGTGTGTGTGTGTGGTGTGTGTGTGTTGTGAGTGAGTGACGGGAGGCGTAATGTGGCGCCGGGCATCCCTTACCCTCCATGTCCCCTCTTCACCTCAACTCTCAACTTCCCCTGGCCCGGATCCCCTTTCTACAGGTCAGGGGTCCTTCATTAAGATGCCCCTCCGCTTCTGATAGCACACACACACACACACACACACACACACACACACACACACACACACACACACACACACACACACACACACACACACACACACACACACAAAGCGTTGTAATCGACACAGAACTCTGCCAGGGGTTGCGATGGCCGGAGAGGGTTGACAGCCACCATCAGTCTTTAACGACCCCCCCCCCCCCCCCCCCCAAATCCATCTCTATCTCTCTCTCACACACACACACACACACACACACCACACACACACACACACACACACACACACAATCTTGGCCCCCAGGGGTTTTGGTGTCCTCACTTTGCCCTGAAAGGGAGTTGCACTGACCGGTCACAACGATGACAGAAATTGTGACACTGCATCGACTCAGAGCCTCAAACTAAACATTCATACAAGTATAAATAAAACGTCCAAAATATACACATCAGTGTTTGTTTTACGATACCATGTCAATTTGAATCTGTATATTTCTCCTACACAACCATCTTTAACAGCCATTATCTCAACATAAGTTTATTTTTTCAATTTTTCTGAACCAAAAACTTCCAAAGCACACAAAGGCTACTATCAACTATAATTTCCATAATCATTCTAAGCACTATTGCATTTTTAAGACCTGTACATACTATTTTTTTTATATAAAATATGTAGTAAAATGAAATTAAGATCTTAACTCGTGCTTTTTCCAACATCTAGATTTGATTTTTTTAAAGAGATGCAAATGTTATCATAATTAATAAGATATTGCCGAATTGAAAAATGTATTGAAACATTTCTGGAAAAATTGTAATACAAAAAAGAAATATTTGAATGTAAATAATCAACTGGAAAATGTTCATGATGATATCCATTCAAATTCAATTCAATTAAAATTAAAATTGTCATCCCATTCACCTGCATTGTCTGGCCTTAAAGCCCTACTTCACCGGTTGGAATATTAAGGTGTATTGAACTCGGAGATCCTATGAAGTATAAATGTGCAATTTTTTTTAAAAATCGGATCATCCTAGCCTGAGAAAAGGCAGAAAGAGTGTTTTATGGTCTCACTGTCTAACCCTACAGTTTCCTTCTGTGACATCACAGTAAGGGTTAGGATTAACAGGACAGCTGGGCCAAGGGAAGACTGAGGGAAGACTGAGGAAAGAAAAACCTCATTCATTATATTATAATAGTGATTTTATAATGATAGAACGCTGGTTCCGTATGGGTGAAGTATTCCTTTAACCATTGAGCAAGCCTTGTATTGTAGGCTCTCAACATTGCAGTAGCAAAGGTACAATGATGGACAGAAGCCGACAGCAGTAGACTGGTAACACTGGGCAGCTCCCAGTAGGAATGCATTGTAATGTGAGGGAGTAGCTGCTCTGAACACCTTCACTGTTTGACCAGAGTGAGTCTTTACTGAGTAAATACAGGGCCAGTTTCACAGACATGGATTAAAGCTGGGGTATGTGATTTCTGATTGGTCAAAATTAACATGAGCTGTACACTTTGACCAATCAGAGCGAGGCTCCGATTCTCTGTTCTTATTGGCTGTTGGGACTGTCCATTCACTTTGGCACGACTTTGTTGGTGTTGAACGTGTCAGGGAGGGACCATAGGGGAGGGACCAAAGAGAACAAGTGGAGCGGTTGAGGTATTTGGATTCAAATCTCTATCCCAGCTGCCATTTTCTCCCCAAATCCTCCACCCCAGCTTTAAGCCTGGAATAAATGGAATTTTGAATGGAGATTGTCCATTGAAAGTACAATTTAGTCCAGAACTAGGCTTAAACCATCTCTGCGAAACAGGCCCGTAAAGGTAAACGTTTGTTCATTTACAGAAGGACAGCGTAACTTCTTGTATCCGAAAAAGGTGCACTACACAGTTTCAGAGGAGGGGGGTTTGTTTACATTCACAGAGCCTGCGGTTAGTTCACAAAACATATTTTCTCTAGAGGTAATTTTTTAATATTGAATAATTCTATCATCAATGAAAACTAAATTATTTTGAAGCACCTGGAACCAAACGTAAGACTAGAATATGTTTGTAAACAAAGCTGTGGGCCCTTTTGCTGTAAACAACAACAGTGATACAGCAACTTTTCAGGGAGATTGTCTAACTTCAAACAGTGTTCTAGGAAAGTTTGTTTATTCAGTTATGAGAATATACCTTAGAAAATGTTCACTTTTCTGACACAGCAAAAGTTACACAGTGCACCTCTAAGATACGAAATAGCTGTCAAGATGTTCGGAAAAAGGACATCACATCTGCTTCCTTAGTATTCAAGTTAAAATTAGCTCCCATTTCCATCGTATTGGAAAAAGAATGTCCCGTTAACTGTTAAGAATTTGAACGTGTTTCCCTGGAAACGTCAGCGGTCGGGATGGAAACAGCAGATTCAGAAGGTCAGTGTTCTGCTAGTCGCTCATTACATCTAGAGAGATAAAAACTGTTTATGTCTGTCCTGTTTACGCCAAGTAAACACACACACACACACACACACACACACACACACACACACACACATTTTACTTGCACAATGTAGATCTAAACTTTCTCTTTCCTTCCTTCTTTCTGTAAAACCAAACCCCACAAGTTCTATATGGTAGCTAACTTGTCTTACTTTAACCAACAGTCATCCTCAAACAATTGAACATTGGACATTGAAAGAATATGATCATGGTACCCACATATGTTGTCCACATAAAATTATTTTTTTAAATATTCATCAAAAATGTCATATCAACCATTTATTTGGGAGATTTTAAACGATCAATCAGGTCAAATTGAACCAAGGATAATAAAAGGGTTAATATGCGTTTTATTAGTGGTTATTGATGCCATTTTTGTTGAAATTTGCATTAATTGACATGCCTCTTAGCCTATCACTGTCTATCACTGTCTCCTTGCTGGCCGCGCCCCTTTTGCCCATATTAGGATTTTCCTGCACCGACCAACTGCCAGAAAATGACTTGAAGCTGTTACATGAAATTCTAGAATGTCATTTCAGAATGTCCCGTTGTCATAGTGACACGATGACATCACTCACAAAAGGCACACGTTGCCCTTGAGCAAGTTATTAAACCTCTGACAGCTCCGGATATACTCTCTGCATTCCCACAGCAGCCGACTGCGGCCTTGGTGGTTAAATACAGAGCCGGGGAAAATGAAAGTATTTACAGTGCAGTGCGTTAACACCCTGTAACACTGCAAGTGAACTTTCTGAATGGTTTCAATCTTCCTCCAGTTACACACACAGACATGCACACGCACGCATGTACCCACGTACGCACGCACGCGCACACACACACACACGCACACACACACACACACACACACACACACACACACACACACACACACACACACACACACACACACACACCACACACATATATATATACACACTCACCAGCCACTTTATTATCTTGCACACGCACACAAAAACAAACACACACACACACACGTTTGTAAGGATATTTGTGAGGACATTCATTGACATAATGCATTCCCTAGCCCCTTACCCTAACCCTAACCATCAAAACTAAAAGCCTAACCCCAACCCTTACACTAACCCTAACAAAAAACTAGTCCATATCTGAACTTTAAAACCTATCGTGTTAACCGTCAAACAGCTCCTTTAAAGGCCTGTCCTAAAGAACTGGACAAAATGTCCTCACTTTCCAAGAAATGTCTTCACTCTTAAGGTCTAACTCTCAAATTGATTCTCACAAAAATAGTTGTACAAGCACACACACACCACACACACACACACACACACACACACACACACACACACACACACACACACACACATAAACCACACACACACACACACACACACACACACACACACACACACACACACACACACACACACACACACACACACACACACGCACACACACATACACCCAAACACACCTAAACACACACACACACGCACACACACACACACACACACACACACACACACACACACACACACATGAAGCACTCCTTTAGGGCGCTAGGACAGCCTGTACAGGTCGTGTGTCTTCATTGAGCAATCTTGAGTGACGCCCCACATCCGACTATTTAAGTATAGCCTTTCTCCACTTCCCTGTGTCTCTGCCTTTTTCTTCTTCTGTGGTTGCACAGTGCTGCGTGCTGCGATCATTGTCTGGACCCAGCGAGACAGTTTGATGAGCCATTAGTCGACATAATTTATCTGTGTGTTCACTTTGCCTGCAGACTCTCTGTCTACTGCAGGGACGGCATGCCTCTGTCCTGAGTGTGTGTGTGTGTGTGTGTGTGTGTGTGTGTGTGTGTGTGTGTGTGTGTGTTTGTGCAGGCGCCACACACACACACACACACACGTGTAAACACACAGTCATACTATTCTGACGTACACAAGACAATTATACAGTGTTTCGCAAGAATGACATAGTGTTACAAAGTACTACAAGTTCAAGGTTTATCTGAGGGTCAATACAACTATATTTATAAAAGACATGTCTACAGGTGAAATACATGCATTTCTTGGGTAGAAAATTGTGTATTTGATTTTTTTGGTGTTTGCTTTTTAACTGGGTGTGTTAGTGTTGTGCTGTAATGTCTGATACAAGTTTAAATATCACCACTGAAAAGAACAGATACAACTTAATTAACACTGTGACAAAATATTCAAGGAACAAATTTAAACTTGAATAAGTTCTCTCACACAATATGTTTTCTCTTCAGGCATTTTGGATCGAAGCAGTAAAAGACGGACGTTACAGAAAAGTAAAATGTGTTGATGGACAGAGTATGGCCGTGTGTGTGTGTGTGTGTGTGGTGTGTTGGTGTGTGTGTGTGTGTGTGTGTGTGTGTGTGTGTGTGTGTGTGTGTGTGTGTGTGTGTGTGTGTGTGTGTGTGTGTGTGTGTGTGTGTGTGTGTGTGTGTGTGTGTGTGTGTGTGTGTGTGTGTGTGTGTTGGGGGTGAACTGATAGTGACCGGTGACCTCTGACCAATAGGAGGGGATCAGGCTGCGGTCATGGTAACGACTCAGACACTGGTAGCTTTCTGGAAACATTGTCACGTTGTTTAAGTCCATTTAAATCGAGCCCTGGTGCTTTCGTGTTGGTCAGTTGTAAATGCAGCAATCCAGAGCGCTTGCTGAGGTGGTCTGTGTGTGTGTGTGTGTGTGTGTGTGTTTGTGTGTGTGTACTTCCGTCAACCACAGGTGGAATATGAATGGGAGAGGACTGACTTGGCCTTCAACAGCAAAAAAAATAAAAATAAAAAATGAATAAATTGCAAATCTACAATACAAGGTCTTAACAATGTGATGCATGATTTTGAGGTTTCCGCTCTAATAGCTTTTTCACTCCAGGTTACAGTAAGAATAACATTTATATTGTTACTAATATTGTGATTTCCTGGCCTTGCTCGAACAAGAGGTAATTTGATCTCAAGCAATACTTGCCTGGTAAATAAAGGTTACAAAAAAAAATAATAAAAAATCCACTTATTGCAGCTACTTATTATTCAATATTTCAAAATAAAATTTCAAATTTCAAAACAAAAAAAGTCTGTGTTGTTTAGCAGACTATTGCTCAACAGGCTAAAGTCACTAGGCGTCGTTATACAGAGAATGGAGTGAACCAGTGATGGGATAGTCCTGGGTCTCTTTCTGTCTGGGCGGGACCTCTAAACCCTAAACGCCCGGCCCGATAAGAGAGGTGAGAGGTAAACATTGACCTCAGTGCTATCGCTGGCCTGTCCCGCTCCATTTTTCACTGGAGAAACTATGCAAACAGCTCCGGCACATTGATAACTCTCTTTCAGTCTGAGCAGTAAAACTTTAAGTATCGTCTGATAAGCAGGAACAGACCTCTGGCGTCACTGCTTCTACCAAAGGTTTGAAGACGTTGGACTTAAACCTGCAGTGAGTAGAATTTTGGGTTTTATTTCCTAGCAGATTTTGTGGAAAGTAATTATAATATCCATAAGTACATTTAATTTAGTGCATAATAGCTGAAACATTTTTTTGAATTATTATTTTGTCTCTTAGAAAGGGTCTCATATATGTCCATATTTCTGCATATTTTGGACCAAGGCCTAGTGCAGGCAGCCATCTTGAAAGTGTCATAGTTGGAATGTCATCAGGTGCATTGTTTAAAATTTTGAATTGTTCTTGTCCTTGAAGGCCACTGTAACTTCTATTATTATTCGAATGGGGTGGAGTTACCCTGGGAGCGTTGCATTCTAGAACTTTGTAGAACTTTCTTGATGATGTCATATTACACACTGCACCTTTAAAATGATGCATCGGGATATAGTATTCTACTTCACATAGCCTGAGTGAAAAGGGCTCTGAGTAGTTGGCCTTTTGTTATCATATATTTTGGAAATTCTTTTTAGCTTTTACTAATGTTTTGAGAATAATTGTGTACCCTATATAACCCTATATTACATTATATACCCTATATTCTATCACATTTGCGACTTGAGTTTCTGAGACCTCGCCATCCCCTACAAGTTGCTCATTTTGTAAAGATTACAGTAAGAATAACATTTATATATTGTTATCAATATATCGATACCAGAATCTACTTATTGCAGAGACTTGTTATTCAATATTTTTGCTTTATTTTGACCATGTTGAGAATGTGTGTATCAATATGATGCAGCGTATCAAAGTAAAGTACCTGAATATCTCCATCGTATTGCATTTTAGGTCAAAAATCTGAATTATGACTGACACAATGCCAAAGTCACTGTTTTGTTTATTGAATTAAACACATTTATGAATGAGATTTAGTGGGGAAAGTTAGATGTGTTTTTCTTTTTTTACGCAAGCAAGGACAGAAGCGATTTTTAACCAAATAGAAGCTTGTAAAGATGTTCCTGTTTTGAAAAGAATAACCAAAACAATTTTTCAAAATGTATCAGCGTCCAAAGGGGTTTTCAAATTGATATTTCTATGCTGAATTTCAAAGTTATCAACATCTATTGTGGCTGCGTGAATAATAATAACAACTGTTCTTTCATGTAGTAAAAGTAGAGGTAGTGTGACGTTGTTAAAGTGCTACAAAACCTGCATTCTGGTTCCTCAAAGCATATGACATTGACGTTGGGTATGGCTCCTAAACAAGGAGAAGCAGCTTTCACTTTTTATGCTCCACATATCTGGAACAAACTCCCAGAAAACTTGAGGTCTGCTGCAACTCTCAGCTCTTTTTAAAATCAAATCTGAAGACTTTTCTTCCCTCTTAACCTGTAATTTGTATTTCATTTAAATGTTTTATTTCTAATCATATTTTTAATTCGCTTTTCTAATGTCTATTCTATACTTGATGTATTTTAATCTTGATGTATTTCATGCCCTCTGTAGAGAACTTTGAATGGCCTTGTGTCTGAATTGTGCTATAGAAATAAACGTGCCTTGCCTTGCCTTGAATGCTTTGATTTTCATGACAGTTCAATCTTCCAGGCAGCTTCAGGCCTGGTATGTATGATTTTATCCCCAGTAAACAGTGTCTCCAGTGGGCAGACATTGCTGACGGAGCCGGGGGAACTGAAGCAGTAAAAATGCAGAAGAAGGTTTTTACTTCAGAACAAACAAAAGAAGAAAGGTAATACAAGATGACTCGTCTGTTAATGGCTAACTGGATCAGTACACATGGAGACACACAGGCTACCACAACACACACACACACACACACACACACACACACACACACACACACACACACACACACACACACAGACACACACACACACACACACACACACACACACATACACACACACAAGCTTCAGGCACAAACCTGTAAACAAACATATGGATGTACACATAAAAAAACATTTGTACTCAAATACATCACCAGAAGTATGAAACAGTAACTCCACATTTTGCAGTAGATTGTTAGGAGATATTCACTGATTTTGATCAAAAAAGTGATTTTGGAAACAAGCAATCTCCAGAATCACTGACTACATCTTAAAGTATTTGTTTAGGTAATGTTTACACTTGTGTATAGCCCCATGGTTGGTTTCACATACATGGCTCTTTAAATACAGTTTTATTACATCGTAATGTCGGAGGCTCACTCATGCATTGTTGGTGTGTGTGTGTGTGTGTGTGTGTGTGTGTGTGTGTGTGTGTGTGTGTGTGTGTGTGTGTGTGTGTGTGTGTGTGTGTGTGTGTGTGTGTGTGTGTGTGTGTGTGTGTGTGCGTTGTGTGTGCGTGTGTGGTTGTGTGTGTGTGTGTGTGTGTGTGTGTATGTGGTGTGTGTGTGCAAACATTTTGCAGCAGTCAGGAGGATATTGAATCTCTCTTGACTCTCACTGTTGATAAGATCCATACAGACCATTTCCTGCCCATATGAGTGGTGCACATAAGGCACCGCCATGTTTGAATAAGACTGTCACATATGTCCATTTCAACACACACACCAACACACACACACACACACACACACACACACACACACACACACACACACACACACACACACACACACACACACACCACACACACACACACACACACACACACACACACACACACACAACACACACACACACACACCCAAAACATAAACATTTTGTCCAATTCAAATTTAATGACAGGTCCAACACAGGGAGGGGAAGAGCATATATAATTGTAAATATAGCTTGGAAAGAGATAAGGACAGACAGAGATAAAGACAATATTTGTAACAACTGCAGAGTGCTTAGAGCCTCAAAAGGGAGAGTTGCATATGATATCAAGGGGTGAAAAAAATAATGGCCAAAAGAAATTAAAGGAAAATAAAATCCAATTCGATTAAATGTCTATGCTGACATAAAATAATCAGTTTGGTCTATGTGTTGTATGTGTTTCATTGAAGAATAATTTACATAACAATGAAAGGTGTGTTGCTAGCAAGAGTAGACTGTAGAAATGATCACTGTTAGAGTTTGACCAGTTTGATAGGTGTAAGTTTGACATGATGTATCCAAACTTATTTTAAACATACACTCAATATAAGCCATGAAGCTATTGTATGACTAAGTAGCATGAAAGCTGTGTGTTGTGTGTGTGTGTGTGTGTGCACTCACCTGTTGTGTTATTGCCAAGGTACATTAACACTTGTAATTTTGTGTTGGATTTTATCAGAAAGATTCTATGTACTTCCATGAACTTTTTTTTGGAAAACAATTCACATGTATCCATGAAGAAGAAAAAAACTAAATCAAAACAGGAAATCAGCTTCACTTTATGATCCAAACTCACTTCATTATAATGAAGTCTGTGTCTCCACCTGCTGGTGAGGGGCTGTAGTACAGGCTGTGTGCATGAGCTGCACCTTCAATCATGTTTCAGCACATGAGCAACATTGCAAACAATATACATGTCTTTGCAGGTGTTCTTTACTTTCATCTATTTATACCAAGTCTGCACATTGTTATGCCCTTATATTGTACACTTTAACCTCCCTGAAGGAGCAGGGAGATTCTCCTGCTGAAGCTGCACATAGACAGATAGAGAGACCGACTGACAGACAGACAGACAACAGACAGACAGACAGACAGACAGACAGACAGACAGGCAGGCAGGCAGACAGGCAGACAGACAGGCAGACAGACAGGGGAAAAGATCTGAGAGGACGCCGATAACTTGAATTTAAAATCAGGTTTATTTTCAAGAAAGTTTACACCAACATGGAGTTTTTCCTTGGTCAGTTGTCTTTATGTCATAGAATAACTAAAACTTTGAAAGTTTGCAGCAAAATCTCACGTGAGCCTGATTTTTGCGGTTCCAAAATTTGGCCGGTCAATGAAGAAATGCCTGGGCCTGCCCCTGCCTACCGAGGACACAGGTACATTGAGTTATCAGGCGTCAGGAGCCCAAACTGTGTTGGTTTCGATTTTGAGTTCACGGGATCATCTCGATACATTTCTAGATTGAGAGGAAAATACACAACACAGCAGCAGTTATTAATCAATTACATTGATTATTTCAAGTAAAAACAAGAATATTTAAATATTAGTAACAGTTTACCTCTCTGCAGCAGACAGAGTTTGCTCTTTAAATTCTAAGACGTAATCTTTGGAATTGTTCTTTTTGAAGGAGTCTAGTCTGTGATGGAACAATGAATTTATTATGAACACAACATACAGTCCAGTCTGTATTTCCATCAGCTAAGTCAGGGGTGGCCAACCTGCGGCTCGCGAGCCGCATGCAGATCTTTGTGTCCTTTCTGAGACGCAAATAAACACAAAGGGAGCGCAAGGACAGGACAAATTCATGGTGTTGATGTCTGGTGACATTTGATTGTACAGGGTTTTCTAATATGTGTGCTTCTCCACTAGCTTTCTAATACAGTAGCCTATATGTGCTTAAAATAAGACACTGAACCACAAACTACAAATACTATTCTGATTATAATGATGTGTTTCTATACAGTGTTAAAGGTCCCATATTATGCTAAATGCACTTTTTAAATGTGTTCTAACATATCCATGGGGCCACGGTGTGCCTAGAGACTGCCAAAATATCAAAAAAAATAACAATCTCTCCTTTTCTCACTCTCCCCCTTTCTGAAACCCCCACCCCTCCCCCCACATTTACTCCAGTCAGAATTCTGGCCGTCTATTACGTAATAGACGGCACAGCCACATCCCCATATTTTCTATATATGTCCATGCTTCCGATGCACGTCCACCGTGCAGTGGTCTAGAAAAAAAAAAAGAAAAAAAAGAAAAAAAAAAGTCCGATAACCCCACCCCCCCCCCCCATTTCTTATTGGTCCACGGCCCCGAGATCCGATGGATGGCTGCCATGTTGTTTTCCCCGCTAAGCGACAAGATGCCCATAGCCTATTGTGAATGTTACATACACCAACACAGAATGCTTTTGCTCATCATACTCCACTCATTTATCTTATCCACAGCAGTCTATGCCTCGTTTTTAATAACACAACGGATAGGAAGCTACTTGTGGGTTTTTGCAAACAGTGAAACTGAAAGAAATGTTTTTATTGGTATTTTTGCCTGACTGGTGTATAGCTAGGCTATTTAGCTTTGGGACAAGCATTCAACTTTTGCTCATAAAAACATCATTCTATTACCCAGACTAGTCTGGAAATGCCTCGTTTTTAATAGGACAAAGGATTGTAACTTAATAGTGTGGAAGTCAATTTTGAATATATTTTTTTCACTGATTTGTGTGGTATTTTTAGCCGTAGCTTCCGAGCTAGCTTCGAGACAAGCATTCAGCTTTTGCTCATAAAAACATAATTCTATTACCCAGACTAGTCTGGAAATGCCTCGTTTTTAATAGGACAAAGGATTGTAACTTAATAGTGTGGAAGTCAATTTTGAATATATTTTTTTCACTGATTTGTGTGGTATTTTTAGCCGTAGCTTCCGAGTTAGCTTCGAGACAAGCATTCAACTTTTGCTCATAAAAACATAATTATATTACCCAGACTAGTCTGGAAATGCCTCGTTTTTAATAGGACAAAGGATTGTAACTTAATAGTGTGGAAGTCAATTTTGAATATATTTTTTTCACTGATTTGTGTGGTATTTTTAGCCGTAGCTTCCGAGCTAGCTTCGAGACAAGCATTCAGCTTTTGCTCATAAAAACATAATTCTATTACCCAGACTAGTCTGGAAATGCCTCGTTTTTAATAGGACAAAGGATTGTAACTTAATAGTGTGGTAGTCAATTTTGAATATATTTTTTTCACTGATTTGTGTGGTATTTTTAGCCGTAGCTTCTGAGCTAGCTTCGAGACAAGCATTCAGCTTTTGCTCATAAAAACATAATTCTATTACCCAGACTAGTCTGGAAATGCCTCGTTTTTAATAGGACAAAGGATTGTAACTTAATAGTGTGGAAGTCAATTTTGAATATATTTTTTTCACTGATTTGTGTGGTATTTTTAGCCGTAGCTTCTGAGCTAGCTTCGAGACAAGCATTCAGCTTTTGCTCATAAAAACATAATTCTATTACCCAGACTAGTCTGGAAATGCCTCGTTTTTAATAGGACAAAGGATTGTAACTTAATAGTGTGGAAGTCAATTTTGAATATATTTTTTTCACTGATTTGTGTGGTACTTTTAGTTTATTTTATCGTCTGAGTCTTATTTTTAGCGTTAGCGCCCATGTAGCTTCTGTTGTAGCACCAAGTTTTGCTCATAACACGCTGTTTATACTCCCACAGCAGTCTGAAAATTACTCGTTTTTAACATGACAAAGGATGGGAAGATATTCCTGTAGAAATCAAGCTACTGTTTTCACTGGTTTTAATCATGTCAGGTCATGTCAAACTGTTCTCTTAGCTTAGCTCGGCCCGGAGCCTCTGAGTAAACAACTGTGTTCGCAGTCACGACTCACGTAGTGTCTCTCTAGTATCGCGACAGCACGGCAGAGACGGTGGGAGAGCTCCATGGCCATATAAAGAAAGCCCGGCAGAGAGGTGGGAGGGGCCAGCCAGATCGCAGAAATACAGCTCATCCAGGACAATCAGGGTATAGAGGCATGCTACAATAAATGATCTGAACAATTTTTTCAGCTAACAACTAAAAAAAAACGTATTAGGGACCTCTAAGACCATATAATATTGACAGAAAAGAGCATAATATGAGACCTTTAAGGAAAACAGGACATGTTTTACTATACAGCTGTCTGTTCTGTGGATCACATTGCATGTTAAATTATTAACCTGATTCTGATAGGGCTTTGGCCCATCAACCAGTGGTGCAGGATGAGGAATATTTTACTACATTTTTATATTATTTTATGATTGATTCAGAGAGTTGAACCTTGATACTGCACATTGAAAACACCATATGATAAGGATTCAGTGAATCTTTTTGATTTGAATCCAAATACCTCAACCGCTCCACTTGTTCTCTTTGGTCCCTCCCTGCTCTACACCAATAAAGTCGTGCCACAGTGAATGGACAGTCCCAACAGCCAATAAGAACAGAGAATCGGAGCCTTGCTCTGATTGGTCAAAGTGTACAGCTCATGTTTACTTTGACAAATCAGAAATCACATACCCCAGCTTTAAACCATAAATAATAATGACATACAGATGATTTAGCAGTGATGTTTAATGACAAAAAAAAAACAAATAATTACTTGGAATTTGTCTGTAAAGTTTATCAAATTCAAATGTCACTCATCCAGGTTAGCTTAGCTCAAACACTGGTTGTCAAGGGGAACAGGTCAACAGATACACTTTACAACATCACTAAACACTCCTGTGTGCTGGTTGGGACTTGTTTATTTACCACCTTATGTGGCGCTCTATATTTTGACACATTGTCATTTTAGAATCAAATAAAAACTTGACCGTCACGGGGACTTCCTGTTTTTTTTCCAGTATATATTTGTATTTGAAATTCAAAATGTTGAACTATTCCTTGAACATTATGTAGATGAAGATATTTGCATGTCAAGTCAAAAGTCAAAGTTTTTTTATTGTCAGTTCTGATAGGCAAGAAGACATACATCAGAATCAAAATGGCGTTTATCTCTGAAGCACAACAATGTTACATGGTGAAGAGCAGATGCCCACTGAAGGTGGTGTGGTGATTAAAATTGTCGTACACTACAGATCCATGCCACAGACGCAAAACAACTTTATCCCCCCGGTTGAGTTGCAGTGAAGCCCCGTTAGAAGTAGACAGTATTCGGCCCTGTAAGTGTGCAAATGCCAGGAAGATGCGTTCTGAGTTCTTGAACAACTGAGCGCCGGTAGAAGTACCGCCCCATCCACCGATGAACCACTCGAAGTGATAGGCTCCTTTCAGCGGGGCAACAAACTCACCTGTGGGAAATGTGTTTATGTTATATTAAAGTCTCTGGAAATCTGGTCTAAATAAGTAGAAACATATATAAGTCAATACGGTATGTACTGAGTACTGTGAGAGCGCTGGAAAAAAAATACAGTGTTAATACACAGCCTAGGCTTTGTAAACTGATTTGTTAACAAAGGGTACGTAAACAAAGGGGGGCCATTGTAGCTAGTAACTTCCCCGTTTACAGAGCTTAGGCTGTGTGTTAACACTAAATTTTTTGGAGTGCACAAACAGTGGATCATGAGGAGATATTCACTGATTTTGACAAAAGGTGATTCGGACAATAAACGTTCTCCAGAATCACTGACTCCTTTAAATGGTTTGCTAAATCGACTAAAGGTGTATTATATAGTTCAGGTACCGGTTCTTGGATTGTAGGCGTTCCCAATGTTGGTGACGACGTGTTTGAAGATCAGGATAGGTTGTCCCTTCAAGGGTCCGGTTGATCCTTGGCCACTAGGCAACAGAGCAGCAGAGAAAGCCACCTGTCGATCTGCAACATAGAAGTAGTATACAGATGCATCAAAAAAAAAAATCTAGATTCATTACACATGAAGTGAAATGACTCTAGAACTCCTTCCAATCTTCAGCTATTTAAACCATTCTACTATTACAATGTTCTGCTCCCTCAGCACGTTATAAAACACATTTCAAAACATTTCTACTTTTCAAATTATAACACCTTTATTACTTGTCCATATCTTCATACTAACTCAGTTGATTCATATAAATTCAAGCCATTACATTACTATTTCACAGTTTTTTTTCCTGTCTTTCAACTTTTTCATTATTTCAGCAAAAAACTCTATTTCAAACTTCTAAATATTCCAAATATTTCCTAACCTATGTTGTGTGTTTTTAACTTTTAAGCTCCCTTCATACGAATGAGACCTTTTCAAACTTTTTTAAATCTTCATACTCAGTGATCCAGTTTAGTGTCAGATTTTTCAGCATACACACGCATTTTCAGCACGAGATAATTTTTTAGGTACATGTAGTTTTTACATTTCTTATAGGAATGATCAGAGCTACACAATACCTGTCAGCTGTTTCTTCAGCCCGTCAATCTCAGTCTGCTGTTGTGCTGCTAGCACTGAAAAAATGCATACAAATAAGGTTTTTAAATTCACTGCACCATCAATACATATGAAAAAAAATAAAAAATAAAAATTCTGCTTAATTTTTTTTTCTACCACTTATTTTTGTTGTTGTTGAAAAAGTCAATATTTTGACTTTATTCTCGAAACGCATTGTGAAAAAAGAAAAAAAAAACTCTATAGAAAAAATACATCAAATTATTATAAAAATCAATAAAATTCCTCTAATTTTGTTTCCTCCCTGTGGCCATAATTCTCCTCCATATTGATCGGATGTGATTTGAGGTGACAAAGTTTTTGCAGTAAACTTTGACAAAAGTCCAAAAAGAAAAAGAAAAAAAACTCTTGACTGGTTAGCTGGCTTTGATGTTAAAAATATGGCACAATCATTTGAAACATAAAATGAACACAAAACTTCCTATAATAGTAGACTCTTCACTGATTAAATCTAAAATGGTAACGTCTGTTGCCCCCATGAGGAATAATTACAACAACACTGTAAGAAAAAGTTATCTTGCTTTAAATGACATGACATTGATTTAGTGTGTGTGTGTGTGTGTGTGTGTGTGTGTGTGTGTATGTGTGTGGCGATACCCATGTAATACAACATTGTTTTTTTTCTCGGTTTTCAAGTGCAATTACTTATTCCGATTGCTAAATATTACTTTACCTTCAGTCTGCAATTTAAGTGATTTCACATCACGGGCCAACTGCTTTAAAGCAGTGTCCAGATCCAGACATCCGGAGACATGGCACACCAGCAGCAACAACGGGAAAGCAACAGTGATGGTCTTCATTCTCACTCTGGCAGTAGAAGTTGTGATTCTGTGAAGTGATTCTGTAAACCTGTCTGATGTTTATATAGAGCAGGGAATAAAGGCGTATCGTCTCAGTCTCAGTGTTGGGCGATTGCGGGGAACTAGTTCAACTACTTTTCTCAGGAATGTGGTGGTGTCATTTTACATTTATCAAGGACCAAGGTGACCAATGTGATTTTGAGTCTATAAGAGTCAATGGAGTGAAACCGTTGAATGAGTCACATGACTTGTCCATGGACTTACGGTACTATGTTCTTGTTTTATGGGAATGTTGTTTCCTGTGTGAATGTTGAAAGAAATGATGCAAATATTTTTTGGATCCTAGTCATGGCAGAAGGTCTTGCATCTTATAACTATCCCTCACAGCTATGTTGTCAGGAGATTGATGCAGAATAGCTTTATCCAAAAAAGAGGTATGATGGTAAACAGTCCTATCGTTTACCCTGCTCTGAACTGAGGCCCTCTGGCAGGTAGCAGAAGCAGCTACTGCATATAGAATTAGATTTGGAACTTTTAGTAAGAAAGAGGGGGAACACATTCTAGTGAAACCACTGGAATTGTGAGGTACTTGACAATACCCAGCCCTGGTGTCTTGTGATACAATATATCCTCTCTGAAATGCACACAGGTGTAACCATTGATATCCTTGCATTTGTCCGGTACTTGCAAAAGCGCGGCCACCTTTTCCAAGCTTGTGTGGTTTTTCCTTCAGAACGGATGCAGTTTTCGGCACAATTGCTTCTATAAGTCCTATTGAAATAGCTTCTATTGCTTCTCAAAGTCCTATTACTCACCACTACATCGTGTTTATGAGCTAAAAGAAAAATCATTTATTTGTCACTAAAGCCGATTCTGAAGTAAAGTTTCACTAATCCATCCACTTAGGGCATTTTGTTGAGTCATATGAGCTGTCTTAAAAGGTGGACTTAAATAAATAAGTAAATGTACTTCCTCCTGATAAAGAAAATAACTTCCTCAAAAACAAGAAAAAAAATTCCCCCCCAAAGAAGAAAATAACTTCCTCCTGAAAAACTAAATAACTTCCCCTGAAAAAATAAAATAAACTTCCTCCTTAAAGAATTAAATAAAAATCCACCCAAAATAATTATCTATTCTACAGGGGAATTGAAATCCCCCATCCCCCATTCAACGGTCATTTGAGATGGGGTGCAATGCCCAACAAGGAGGGAGTATCTCATTATGTGCGATATGAGTTACATTAGATCAGGGGTGTCCAAACTACGGCCCGCGGGCCATCTGCGGTCAAAACTGATTGATTGGCCCGTGGCACATTTTAAAAATATAATGTAATATGGCCCTTTTAATTTTTAAATAATTTAAATGCATTCATTATATTACTAAGAAATATGTCCCATAAAAGAAAAAGAGCACCAAGCCCATCCCAGAGGACCCTGCATACTATTTTATTTTAAATTAATATTATTATGGAAAATCCATGTGTCCTTCTTTAATAGCTTGTAATTCATCTGACAGTGTCTCCAAATATTTTTTTCACACAAAATTCTTCAGATTAAGCCTCTTAATTTTCCTCTCAAAGTGCACCAGATTCATGCATTTCACATTAAAAAGTTTAAAAAAATCTCACAGGGGGGCATACCCCCGGACCCCCCTGGGAAGGTCGGGAACTCGTCTGGCGACTATTTTCACCTAGCTGGACATTGGAGGCAATAGCAGAAACACTGGGTGTCTGAAGGCATTTAACAATAGTCAATGATTTGGGCAGCGCTAACATTGGAGAGGGGCCCACTAATCAAATTCTGCTTGGGGCCCCTTGGAGGCTTCGGCCGGCTCTGTGGGGAAGTGTGTCTGTTTAATTTGCAAGGAAAGTGTTGCCGTGAAGAAGGATAACATATTACGAAGACACTATGAAACTAAACATCAGAGCAGCTACATGTCCTGATAAATGTGTTATTTTTGCCCAAGTGGCCCGGCCCTTCGTAGATTTTTCTGGATGTGGCCCTCAGTGAAAAAAGTTTGGACACCCCTGCATTAGATGCAAATGACTGTTCGCCTGGAGCCCCAAAATGGTTAAGTTTGCCACTGGGCAGAAGGTCTTGCGTCTTATAACTATCCCTCACAGCTATGTTGTCAGGAGATTGATGCAGAAAAACTTTATCCAAAAAAGAGGTATGATGGTAAACAGTCCTATTATTTACCCTGCTCTGAACTGAGGCCATCTGGCAGGTAGCAGAAGCAGCTACTGCATATAGAATTAGATTTGGAACTTTTGGTAAGAAAGAGTGGGAACACATTCTAGTGAAACCACTGGAATTGTGAGGTACTTGACAATACCCAGCCCTGGTGTCTTGTGATACAATAAATCCTCTCTGAAATGCACACAGGTGTAAACATTGATATCCTTGCATTTGTCCGGTACTTGCACAAACGCGGCCACCTCTTCCAAGCTTGTGTGGTTTTCCTTCAGAACGGATGCAGTTTTCGGCACAATTGCTTCTACAAGTCCTATTGAAATAGCTTCTATTGCTTCTCAAAGTCCTATTACTCACCACTACATCGTGTTTATGAGCCAAAAGAAAATTAATTTATTTGTCACTAAAGCCGATTCTGAAGTACAGTTTCACTAATCCATCCACTTAGGGCATTTTGTTGAGTCATATGAGCTGTCTTAAAAGGTGGACTTAAATAAATAATTAAATGTACTTCCTCCTGATAAAGAAAATAACTTCCTCCTGAAAAATAAAATAAACTTCCTCCTTAAAGAATTAAATAAAAATCCACTCAAAATAATTCTCTATTCTACAGGGGAATTACAATCCCCCATCAAATGTATTTCAACGGTCATTTGAGATGGGGTGCAATGCCAACAAGGATGGAGTATCTCATTATGCGCGATATGAGTTACATTAGATCAGGGTGTCCAAACTACGGCCGCGGGCCATCTGCGGTCAAAACTGATTGATTGCCCGTGGCACATTTTAAAATATAATGTAATATGGCCCTTTTAGTTTTTAAATAATTTAAATGCATTCATTATATTACAAAGAAACATGTCCATAAAAGAAAAAGAGCACCAAGCCCATCCCAGAGGACCCTGCATACTATTTTTTTTAATTAATATTATTATGGAAAATCCATGTGTCCTTCTTCAATAGCTTATAATTCATCTGACAAAGTGTCTCCAAAAATGTTTTCACAAAAAATTCTTCAGATTAAGCCTCTTAATTTTCCTCTCAAAGTGCACCAGATTCATGCAATTCACTTTAAAAAGTTTTAAAAAATCTCACGGGGGGGGGGGGCATACCCCCAAACCCTCCTGGGAAGGTAGGGAACTCGGTTGGCGACTATGTTCAGCTAGCTGGACATTGGAGGCAATAGCAGAAACACTGGGTGTCTGAAGGCATTTAACAATAGTCAATGATTTGGGCAGCGCTAACATTGGAGAGGGGCCCACTAATCAAATTCTGCTTAGGGCCCCTTGGAGGCTTCGGCCGTCTCTGAGGGAAGTGTGTCTGTTTAATTTGCAAGGGAAGTGTTGCCGTGAAGAAGGATTACAATTTACGAAGACACTATGAAACTAAACATCAGAGCAGCTACATGTCCTGATAAATGTGTTATTTTTGCCAAGTGGCCCGGCCCTTCGTAGAATTTTCTGGATGTGGCCCTCAGTGAAAAAGTTTGGACACCCCTGCATTAGATGCAAATGACTGTTCGCCTGGAGCCCAAAATGGTTAAGTTTGCCACTGGGCAGAAGGTCTTGTGTCTTATAACTATCCTCACAGCTATGTTGTCAGGAGATTGATGCAGAATAGCTTTATCCAAAAAAGAGGTATGATGGTAAACAGTCCTATCATTTACCCTGCTCTGAACTGAGGCCATCTGCAGGTAGCAGAAGCAGCTACTGCATATAGAATTAGATTTGGAACTTTTAGTAAGAAAGAGTGGGAACACATTCTAGTGAAACCACTGGCATTGTGAGGTACTTGACAATACCCAGCCCTGGTGTCTTGTGATACAATATATCCTTTCTGAAATGCACACAGGTGTAAACATTGATATCCTTGCATTTGTCCGGTACTTGCACAAACGCGGCCACCTCTTCCAAGCTTGTGTGGTTTTTCCTTCAGAACGGATGCAGTTTTCGGCACAATTGCTTCTACAAGTCCTATTGAAATAGCTTCTATTGCTTCTCAAAGTCCTATTACTCACCACTACATCGTGTTTATGAGCCAAAAGAAAATTAATTTATTTGTCACTAAAGCCGATTCTGAAGTACAGTTTCACTAATCCATCCACTTAGGGCATTTTGTTGAGTCATATGAGCTGTCTTAAAAGGTGGACTTAAATAAATAATTAAATGTACTTCCTCCTGATAAAGAAATAACTTCCTCCTGAAAAAATAAAATAAACTTCCTCCTTAAAGAATTAAATAAAAATCCACTCAAAATAATTCTCTATTCTACAGGGAATTACAATCCCCCATCAAATGTATTTCAACGGTCATTTGAGATGGGGTGCAATGCCCAACAAGGATGGAGTATCTCATATGCGCGATATGAGTTACATTAGATCAGGGGTGTCCAAACTACGGCCCGCGGGCCATCTGCGGTCAAAACTGATTGATTGGCCCGTGGCACATTTAAAAATATAATGTAATATGGCCCTTTTAGTTTTTAAATAATTTAAATGCATTCATTATATTACAAAGAAACATGTCCCATAAAAGAAAAAGAGCACCAAGCCCATCCCAGAGGACCCTGCATACATTTTATTTTAAATTAATATTATTATGGAAAATCCATGTGTCCTTCTTCAATAGCTTATAATTCATCTGACAAAGTGTCTCCAAAAAATGTTTTCACAAAAAATTCTTCAGATTAAGCCTCTTAATTTTCCTCTCAAAGTGCACCAGATTCATGCAATTCACTTTAAAAAGTTTTAAAAAATCTCACGGGGGGGGGGGCATACCCCCAAACCCTCCTGGGAAGGTAGGGAACTCGGTTGGCGACTATGTTCAGCTAGCTGGACATTGGAGGCAATAGCAGAAACACTGGGTGTCTGAAGGCATTTAACAATAGTCAATGATTTGGGCAGCGCTAACATTGGAGAGGGGCCCACTAATCAAATTCTGCTTAGGGCCCCTTGGAGGCTTCGGCCGTCTCTGAGGGGAAGTGTGTCTGTTTAATTTGCAAGGGAAGTGTTGCCGTGAAGAAGGATTACAATTTACGAAGACACTATGAAACTAAACATCAGAGCAGCTACATGTCCTGATAAATGTGTTATTTTTGCCCAAGTGGCCCGGCCCTTCGTAGAATTTTCTGGATGTGGCCCTCAGTGAAAAAAGTTTGGACACCCCTGCATTAGATGCAAATGACTGTTCGCCTGGAGCCCCAAAATGGTTAAGTTTGCCACTGGGCAGAAGGTCTTGCGTCTTATAACTATCCCTCACAGCTATGTTGTCAGGAGATTGATGCAGAATAGCTTTATCCAAAAAAGAGGTATGATGGTAAACAGTCCTATCATTTACCCTGCTCTGAACTGAGGCCATCTGGCAGGTAGCAGAAGCAGCTACTGCATATAGAATTAGATTTGGAACTTTTAGTAAGAAAGAGTGGGAACACATTCTAGTGAAACCACTGGCATTGTGAGGTACTTGACAATACCCAGCCCTGGTGTCTTGTGATACAATATATCCTTTCTGAAATGCACACAGGTGTAAACATTGATATCCTTGCATTTGTCCGGTACTTGCACAAACGCGGCCACCTCTTCCAAGCTTGTGTGGTTTTTCCTTCAGAACGGATGCAGTTTTCGGCACAATTGCTTCTACAAGTCCTATTGAAATAGCTTCTATTGCTTCTCAAAGTCCTATTACTCACCACTACATCGTGTTTATGAGCCAAAAGAAAATTAATTTATTTGTCACTAAAGCCGATTCTGAAGTACAGTTTCACTAATCCATCCACTTAGGGCATTTTGTTGAGTCATATGAGCTGTCTTAAAAGGTGGACTTAAATAAATAATTAAATGTACTTCCTCCTGATAAAGAAAATAACTTCCTCAAAAAAAATTCCCCCCCCAAAAAATAAAATAACTTCCTCCTGAAAAACTAAATAACTTTCTCTTTAAAAAATAAAATAAACTTCCTCCTTAAAGAATTAAATAAAAATCCACCCAAAATAATTCTCTATTCTACAGGGGAATTACAATCCCCCATCAAATGTATTTCAACGGTCATTTGAGATGGGGTGCAATGCCCAACAAGGATGGAGTATCTCATTTTGTGCGATATGAGTTACATTAGATCAGGGGTGTCCAAACTACGGCCCGCGGGCCATCTGCGGTCAAAACTGATTGATTGGCCCGTGGCACATTTTAAAAATATAATGTAATATGGCCCTTTTAGTTTTTAAATAATTTAAATGCATTCATTATATTACAAAGAAACATGTCCCATAAAAGAAAAAGAGCACCAAGCCCATCCCAGAGGACCCTGCATACTATTTTATTTTAAATTAATATTATTATGGAAAATCCATGTGTCCTTCTTCAATAGCTTATAATTCATCTGACAAAGTGTCTCCAAAAAATGTTTTCACAAAAAATTCTTCAGATTAAGCCTCTTAATTTTCCTCTCAAAGTGCACCAGATTCATGCAATTCACTTTAAAAAGTTTTAAAAAATCTCACGGGGGGGGGGGGGCATACCCCCAAACCCTCCTGGGAAGGTAGGGAACTCGGTTGGCGACTATGTTCAGCTAGCTGGACATTGGAGGCAATAGCAGAAACACTGGGTGTCTGAAGGCATTTAACAATAGTCAATGATTTGGGCAGCGCTAACATTGGAGAGGGGCCCACTAATCAAATTCTGCTTAGGGCCCCTTGGAGGCTTCGGCCGTCTCTGAGGGGAAGTGTGTCTGTTTAATTTGCAAGGGAAGTGTTGCCGTGAAGAAGGATTACAATTTACGAAGACACTATGAAACTAAACATCAGAGCAGCTACATGTCCTGATAAATGTGTTATTTTTGCCCAAGTGGCCCGGCCCTTCGTAGAATTTTCTGGATGTGGCCCTCAGTGAAAAAAGTTTGGACACCCCTGCATTAGATGCAAATGACTGTTTGCCTGGAGCAGACCAGGGTCACAAGGCGCTTTTACATATTTTTACATTTCATACACACACTCAAACACCGATGGCAGTAGCTGCCATGCAAGGCGCTTTCTGAACCATCGGGAGCAATTTGGGGTTAAGTGTCTTGCCCAGGGACACTTCGACATGTGGCGGGTATGCGAGGAATCGAACCTCCGACCCTGCACTCCAGAGGCAATCTTCCTACCCACTTCGCCACTGCCGCCCCTGTGATACAATATATCCTTTCTGAAATGCACACAGGTGTAAACATTGATATCCTTGCATTTGTCCGGTACCCGCTGCTAATTCCATCCACTTAGGGCATTTTGTTGAGTCATATGAGCTGTCTTAAAAGGTGGACTTAAATAAATAATTAAATGTACTTCCTCCTGATAAAGAAAATAACTTCCTCAAAAAAAAGAAAAAAAATTCCCCCCCAAAAAAATAAAATAACTTCCTCCTGAAAAACTAAATAACTTCCTCCTAAAAAAGAAAATAACTTCCTCCCAAAAAAATAAAATAAACTTCCTCCTTAAAAAAAAAAAAAAAAATCCACCCAAAATAATTCTCTATTCTACAGGGGAATTACAATCCCCATCAAATGTATTTCAACGGTCATTTGAGATGGGATGCAATTCCCAACAAGCAGTCGGAAGTAGGTAAAGTTTGTATCACTTATATTGTCGTTGGATCACAAAGGATTTAAGTATTGTCTGTAAAAAAAAGAAAAATACACTTTACGAGGACCTCATAATCCAGAGAACTAAAGAGAATTTAAAAACAAAAAAAACATTTTATATTTAACTAAAATCATGAGAACAAACAAGAAATAATACTATTATAAATTATCGGAGAAAAACAAAAATAAAATTAAAGGATAATGGGGCAAAACTTGATGGTTCCAAGCAACCAAGTAATTCTATTTTACTGACAAAGACAAGTAGGGGAGAACGGGGTAAGTAGGCACACTTTTTACTCTAGTATGAGTTGCTCATCACAAAAACATCTTTCAATAGGCATGCCTACAGTATTTTGAAGCTTAAGCTATTGGCTTGAAATGTGTATCCTTCTCAATTTCCAACTTATTGTAATAAATAATAAATTAACCATCAAAGACACCCTGACACTTTATGACAACCAACCCCATCACGGGGACGGTTGTCACACACTATGGGGTGTTTTTATCACAATGTTATCTTAATGAGAAAAATCTTGAAAAGAAGGCAGAACTAGACATTATGGCATGTATGAATTTAAAGAAAATACGTTACACTACCCAGGGATCCGAGAATACATTTGACAGAATTTGGCGCCCCTTCCTAAATTATTTAAAAAAACTAACAATAACTATAGAAGAGTAGCTACCTCCCCCCCTCTTTTATTTGATTTAATTGTATTTCTTTATGTGCTTTTTTTTTTTTTTTTTTCATATTGATTGTTTATTTTTGTTTCTTGTAGTGTATATTTCGTGTTGTTGGGTGTGAGGGTGGGATGTGGGTGGGGTATGTTCGGGAAAAAAAGGGGAAAAAATGTGTACCCATTGTGCTACAATTTCTTTGTTACTAACATTTAATAAAAAAAACCTTTGAAAGAAAAAGAAGGCAGAACTAAATTTGAAACTTTAATTGCATTGTCAAGTTGACAAATAGGCCTATATAACGTAATGCCTCTTAACATGAAATGAGCAAGGAAGACAAACCGGAAACCCACCCATATTAGGAACAGCCTTTGTAACAAGATAAAGAACAAAACAAATAGGTCTATCAATAATAGCCTACTCAACTAGGCTACACACATTCACTATCTGAGTTACAGTGATGGCAAATGTAGGGACTGCTCACTCAAACTAAGCAGAGATTGTGTGCCCACTGGTTGCACATCCAACACTTCTCCCTTACCTCCCCTGAACGGGTGCTGGAGAAAGTTTCCATACAAACCAAACACAAACTATCCTCTTCATCTGATGAAGATTCCTCCTCCTGTCTCTTTTTCTTTTGTTTCTTCTTCCCTAGCTGGGTTGGAGTGGATTGTGTGCAGTGTGGATACAGCTTGACATTTTCTTTCGTTTTTGGGTTCCTTTCCTGGCTGCAGCATTTGGATAACATGTGACAACCAACCCCAAAGAGAACATGACGACCAATCCCAACTGGAATTTCTTGCTAGAATCAAGGCTCTTAACCATCTAACAACTAGTTAGCTGGTTTACAACGATCTAAACTATAGCTTTCCCTTCACACTTTTTAAGGGTTAAAAGTATTTTGTTATAAACCCATTGTGTAAAAGCCTAGAAGAAAAACACTGAGGAGCTAAATATTTACAATTCGACATGAAAAACACAAAAAGTCCTCTTATCTCAAGGTTGGCTGTCTTAGTCCAAAGATACAATCATATGAAAAAGTTTGGGAACCCCTCTCAGCCGATATCATTGCACTGAATTGTAGAACCATGTACAGATACACAATCTGCAGCCAGATGTTCTTGCAGGTCTTTGGAGGTGATCTTTGGGTTGTGTGCAACCATTCTCACAATCCGCCGCATATGCTGCTCTTGTACTTTTCTTGGTCTGCTAGACCTGGGTTTAACTGCAACTGTGCCTGTGTCCTTCCATTCCCTGACAACGTTCCTTACAGTAGAAATTGACAATTGAAACCTTTGGGAAAGCTTCTTGTAGCCTTCCCCTAAACCATGACAATGAATAATCTTTGTTTTTAAGATCTTTTGGGAGCTGTTTTGATGATCCCATTCTGTCTCACTTCAGCAGAGAGTCAAAGAGAAGTGCAACTTGCATTTAGGCACCTAAAATACATTTTCTCATGATTAAACAGACAATTATATGAGGTTCAAGGCTTAACAACATAATCCAACCAACTTTGTGTTTAAAGTCATCAGTTTTACATGATGTTACAGGCATTAAAATCAACAAAACCACAAGGGTACCCATATTTTTGCACAGCCAGTTTTTCACATTTTATTTTATTTCATACAACCAAATACTGCTTTTCAAAAAATCTTTGTTTGGAAAACATCCCAGTACTTAGCTGTTCCTGGTAAATTAAAGACATATCACTTTTATATTTTTTTTGTGAAAGCAGAGTCAATTATAATGCCGGCTGAGAGGGGTTCCCAAACTTTTTCATATGATTGTAACTACTGTATGTAGGTGACCTCTGATCCCGATTCTGGACATTTCCATATCAAAATTTCAGAGACAGCGCCTTCTGGTTGCGAGATATACCGTATATGACAACCAACCCGTGTGACAAATAACCCCGTTCTCCCCTACAAGTATAGCATGAATGAGGTGGTAGATTGGACTACTGCATGAGGTTGAGTGATACCAACTAGATATAGTAGGCTCATTCCTATGCATAATGTCTCTTCCTTGAAAGCGACTGTGAGTTGCAGAGAGGAAAAACTCTGACAGTTGTTTGTGTGTGTGCACCCAACAACAGCTCAGAGTATTTGGCCTTCTTGGAGAAGATGTATGGGGTGCTGGAGAAGGCTCCACTAAAATTGAACCAAAATTAAATCTGGGCACGATGTTCTTTCGACATTTGTCTTTCAGTAGCCTATAGTCCAATTATCCAACAAGGTTAATTTAGGCTAGCATAGTAAATTAACATGAATGTTCTGCCCGATCTCATAGTCGAAAAGTCAAAAGAATGTGGTTATGAAAAAACTATTGTTCTATTCTGGCAATATGTTGGTCTGATTTTACATGAAACTGCTTGGTATAATAATCAGCCTGTTCTTACAACTTTGAAAATAACTCGTAACACTTTAAATGCCTTAGGATAAACATCACATAATAGGTAGAACATTCTATTTTGGTTTCAATTGCAGTGTTCATTCACCTTTTGACAAAATATGTCATTTTGAAATCTCTCAATTCCTAAAGAAATGTTGGCAGACATGATTTTTTTTTGCATCTGTATGGAGATATATTGACCACAACAATATATATTTTAGAAATTTGGAACATTTCAATTGGTTTGGGTCTTCAATGCTTCGATTTTGTCTTAACGGTAATTCTTCCAGAAAAAGCATTTCTGTCCTTGTTTGCATACACAAATAAATATATAAAGCTCTAAAGCTCAATCAAAAATGTGTTTATTTACATGATCACAGCAGTCCATTTGTCATTATGGTAAGCAAAATTCAGATTACATCATGAAATGCAATATTTCGCGATTTCGACATTCGATTATACTATTAACTACGAGGTACGAAATCAATCAGTGAATATTGATAGAAAAATATACATTTTAATATAAATTGTATTGTTACTGTAACCTTTTGAAAATTAGCAGAACATACCCTGATAAAACTTGAAAGAAGACTTCTTCACACAATGTTACAGTTGTTTACAATTGCTAAACCACAGTGGGCTCAACTGGAGCAACATTTGCAAAACTCTAACAACAGTATGCAGAGCAGCGTTTCATTCGGACCAAACTGTAGCTCGTTTTCATTGCTTAAACACAAATTTCAAAACTCTACACACCTATCTCATGGCTTAACCACAGCCTGCACAATACTGTGGATTTCCAGCACTTTTTTCAAATGCTAACACACTGCTGCCACAACTGTAAACAACACATTCAAATCAGAATGAATACCTAGTGCATTTCAAACACTGCAGATTGCAATTCAACTGAAACACTAAGATGTCTTGTTTTAGACTTGTTAGTGAACATATATACAGTATAAAGGGAAAGCTCAAAAATATATATTTTTTTGGAAATGGACCAAGGAAGACAGATTGTTGGAGGGAGAAGAGTGGCAGTGAGAGTGTGGATGTGTGGAGGAAGACCTAGAAGACATAGAGCTGTAATGTCTGATGAAATACAGTAAGGGCTACACTGAAAACCCTGTTGTGAATCATGGTCTCTCATTGAGAGAGGCAGGGTTGAGAGTGCAACCCAATCTGCAAAAATCTAAAGTTGCATCTGTAATACGAATTTTCCAGCAAACAAACAGCTTAGAGTTGCATCCTTACAGTAAATGACAACATTATAGGAATTGATGTATTACAATGATATAATATTTACACAGATAAATACTACATTTGGAAATGTTTTCAATACAATATACAAAATGTGTATCTGTTGAAGCAGACTTCTGATTTTAATTTATTTTTGTTTTCCCAAAAAAACTGGTATGTTATAAAATAAACAATTTCATGTGAAATAATTTCACCCTTTCATCAAAGAAAGTATTACGTAATTTGTGTGAAATAACTCAAATTATTGAAACTGTAAAGATTAAAAGTTTGTAATTTATGTATTGGGGTTTGACGCTAGTGTTTGTACTATGAGCAGGTTCTGAGTGAAAGTGTGTGTTATCTCGATGAGGCTGGTTCATAGTGTTTGCTGCACTGAACCTGTTTTGCAGGTGAAGTGAACTGTTCAGCTCCAATGACTTTTGGTAGTGCAGACTTTAGTTAGAGTTTTGTACATTGAGCTACAGTTGTGCCCACTGTGGTTTAGCGATCGAAAAAAACTGTAAGAATATTTACATATAAATGAAAGGTTTGTTGCTAGCAAGAGTAGCCTATAGAAATTATCACTGTTAGAGTTTGACCAATTTGATAGGTGGAAAGTTTGATGTATCAGAAATTATTTTAAACATATTAACTCAATATACGCCATGAAGCTATGGTATGAATAGGTAGCATGAATGAATGAAAGAAAGATGTGTGTGTGTGTGTGTGTGTGTGTGTGTGTGTGTGTGTGTGTGTGTGTGTGTGTGTGTGTGTGTGTGTGTGTGTGTGTGTGTGTGTGTGTGTGTGTGTGTGTGTGTGTGTGTGTGTGTGTGTGTGTGTGTGTGTGTGTGTGTGTGTGTGTGTGTGCATCTCACCTGTTGTGTTATTGCCAAGGTATAAACTTGTAATTTTGTGTTGGATTTTATCAGAAGGATTTTATGTACTTCCATGAACTTTTTTTTGGAAAACAATTCACATGTATCCATGAAGAAGAAAACAACTAAATCAAAACAGGTAATCAACTTCACTTTATGATCCAAACTCACTTCATTATAATGAAGTCTGTGTCTCCACCTGCTGGTGAGGGGCTATACTGCAGGCTGTATTCAGAGCTCACTTCATGTGTGCTTCTCCACTAGCTTTCTAATACAGTAGCCTATATGTGCTTAAAATAAGACACTGAACCACAAACTACAAATACTATTCTGATTATAATGATGTGTTTCTATACAGTGTCAAGGAAAACAGGACATATTTTACTATACAGCTGTCTGTTCTGTGGATCACATTGCATGTTAAATTCTTAACCTGATTCTGATAGGGCTTTGGCCCATCAACCAGTGGTGCAGGATGAGGAATATTTTACTGCATTTTTATATTATTTTATGATTGATTCAGAGAGTTGAACCTTGATACTGCACATTGAAAACACCATCTAAGGATTCAGTGAATCTTTTCGATTCAAATCCAAATACCTCAACTGCTCCACTTGTTCTCTTTGGTCCCTCCCTGCTCTACACCAATAAAGTCGTGCCAAAGTGAATGGACAGTCCCAACAGCCAATAAGAACAGAGAATCAGAGCCTCGCTCTGATTGGTCAAAGTTTACAGCTCATGTTTACTTTCACAAATCAGAAATCACATACCCCAGCTTTAAACCATGAATAATAATGACATACAGATGATTTAGCAGTGATGTTTAATGACAAAAAAAATCAAACAAATAATTACTTGGAATTTGTCTTCATTTCATTTGCAGATTTGAACATGTATGACTGTTTTTATATGACAGAAAATGAGACGATAAACTTGACTTTGCTGCAGTGATTCAGATTCAGATTACCATCTTTAAAATGCAAGAATTAATGAAGCCCCCGAAAACCTGGTCTAAAATAGTAAAACGAAATATATGATATCAAAGTTTTCTTCTTCTCACCCCTTTTCGAACAGGTAAAGCAAGTGTAAGAGTTTATTTTCATTTGTGGTTTTCATTGTGTGTAAATATTACTGTATTGTAACTGTCCACTTGTTTTACTTGTTTTTATTGTTTATTATTGCCTTTTTTGGTAACACTTTATAATAACTATCCGTTGTAACTCGTTAATAGATCATTAGTAAACTCTTAATTAATGATTATTAATGATTTGTTAAGTGTTTGTTAGCAGGTCGTTAAGGATTTATAACAATGGTAGATAGTTAATAGCTTAATAATTGAATCAGTTCATCTGGGAGGTAATCCGAGATACCGACGAGGCTGAAATAGGCTATAGACTATACACAGTGCATGGGCAACTGAGGGCAGCCCCATTTTCAAATATTTTTAAATAAACTCAATACACACTGTGCATGCCATGGACTTGAACGTGACGTGATCAGTTAATCTCGGATTACCTCCCAGATGAACTGATTCAATTATTAAGCTATTAACTATAACCATTGTTATAAATCCTTAACAAACTGCAAACAAACACTTAACAAATCATTAATAATCATTAATTAAGAGTTTACTAATGATCTATTAACAAGTTACAACGGATAGTTATTATAAAGTGTTACCCCTTTTTTTATTTATTATTTACTTGTTCGAAATAAAAAAAAAATCAATTCAAAGTTGGGTGTCCTAATAAGCATTTACAGCAATCTGATTGAAAATAAATGTTGATAAATTTAATTAAACTCAGTTTTGAAGAAAGCATTTGTACTGTCTACTCTAGACCATTTGACAGGACAGGTTGTGAGTGACAGTATCAAACGGTCTCTATGCTGAAAGTCATTGTTTTTATCAAACGTTTGGACAGAGAACTGCTGTGATTGGTTCAAAAAACCTATCGTGTCATTAGAACTAGAGCATAGTCTGCCTCACCAAAAAAAAAATTGGTAAATTTCATCAAATTTAAATGTCTCTCATCCAGGTTATCTTAGCTTAAACTATGGTTTTCAAGGAGCAGGTCAAGAGTACACTTTACATCACTAAACACTCCTGTGTGCTAGTTGGGGCTTGTTTATTTACCACCTTATGTGGCGCTCTATATTTGTACACATTGTCATTTTAGAATGAAATAAAAATTTGACCGTCACTGGGACTTCCTGTTTTTTTTCCAGTATATATATTTCTATTTGAAATTCAAAATGTTGAACTATTCCTTGAACATTATGTAGATGAAGATATTTGCATGTCAAGTCAAAAGTCAAAGTTTTTTTATTGTCAGTTCTGATAGGCACATGAGCTGTAAACATGAGCTGTACACTTTGACCAATCAGAGCGAGGCTCCGATTCTCTGTTCTTATTGGCTGTTGGGACTGTCCATTCACTTTGGCACGACTTTATTGGTGTAGATACATCAGAATCAAAATGGCGTTTATCTCTGACCCACAACAATGTTACATGGTGAAAAGCAGATGCCCACTGAAGGTGGTGTGGTGATTAAAATTGTCGTACACTTCAGATTTAGGCCACAGACGCAAAACCACTTTATC
The DNA here is from genome assembly GCA_026122265.1 of Ammodytes dubius. Classification (NCBI taxonomy): domain Eukaryota; kingdom Metazoa; phylum Chordata; class Actinopteri; order Uranoscopiformes; family Ammodytidae; genus Ammodytes; species Ammodytes dubius. The sequence goes on from CM047509.1 coordinate 28,297,335, forward strand.
CCCCGGGTTGAGCAGCAGCGAAGCCCCGTTAGAAGTAGACAGTATTTGGTTCTTTGTGTATGCAAATGCCAGGAAGATGGATTCAGTGTTCTTGAACAACTGAGCGCCGGTAGTAGTACCGCCCCATCCACCGATGAACCACTCGAAGTGATAGGCTCCTTTCAGCGGGGCAACGAACTCACCTGTGGAAAGTGTGTTTATGTTATATTAAAGCCTCTGGAAATCTGGTCTGAATAAGTAAAAACATATATAAGTCAATACGGTATGTACTGAGTACTGAGAGAGCACTGGAAAAAAATACAGTGTTAATACACAGCCTAGGCTCTGTAAAAGGTATGTTAACAAAGGGGGGCCATTGTAGCTAGTAACTTCCCCGTTTAAAGAGCTTAGGCTGTGTATTAACACTACATTTTTTGGAGTGCACACAGTGGATCATGAGGAGATATTCACTGATTTTGACAAAAGGTGATTCGGACAATAAACGTTCTCCAGAATCACTGACTCCTTTAAATGGTTTGCTAAATCGACTAAAGGTGTATTATATAGTTCAGGTACCGGTTCTTGGATTGTAGGCGTTCCCAATGTTGGTGACGACGTGTTTGAAGATCAGGATAGGATTTCCCTCCAAGGGTCCGGTTGATCCTTCGCCACTAGGCAACAGAGCAGCAGAGAAAGCCACCTGTCCACCTGCAACATAGAAGTAGTATACAGATGCATCAAAAAAAAATCTAGATTCATTACACATGAAGTGAAATTACTCTAGAACTCCGTCCAATCTTCAGCTATTTAAACCATTCTACTAGTACAATGTTCTGCTCCCTCAGCACGTTATAAAACACATTTCAAAATGTTTCTACCTTTCAAACTATAACACCTTTATTACGTGTCCATATCTTCAAACTAACTCAGTTGATTCATATAAATTCAAGCCATTACATTACTATTAAACGTTTTTTTCCCCCTGTCATTCAACTTTTTCATTATTTCAGCAAAAAAAACTCTATTTCAAACTCCTAAATATTCCAAATATTTCCTAACCTATGTTGTGTGTTTTTAACTTTTAAGCTCCCTTCATACGAATGAGACCTTTTCAAACTTTTTTAAATCTTCATACTCAGTGATCCAGTTTAGTGTCAGATTTTTCAGCATACACACGCATTTTCAGCACGAGATAATTTTTTTAGTTACATGTTTTTACATTTCTTATCGGAATGATCAGAGCTACACAATACCTGTCAGCTGTTTCTTCAGCCCGTCAATCTCCGTCTGCTGTTGTGCTGCTAGCACTGAAAAAATGCATACAAATAGGGTTTTTAAATTCACTGCACCATCAATACATATGAAAAAATAAATAAATAAAAATTCCGCTCAAAAAATTATTCTACCACTTATTTTTTTGTTGTTGAAAAAGTCGATATTTCGACTTTATTCTCGAAACACATGAAAAAAAATATATATAGAAAAAATATATCAAATTATTATAAACATCAATAAAATTCCTCTAATTTCGTTTCCTCCCTGTGGCCATAATAATCATCTCTATAGATCAGATGTGATTTGGTTATGCTTAATAATAGGCTTTGATGTTAAAAATACGGCACAATCATTTGAAACATAAAAGGAACACCAAACTTCCTGTAATAGTAGACTCTTCACTGATTAAATCTAAAATGGTAACGTCTGTTGACCCCATGAGGAATAATTACAACAACACTGTATGAAAAAGTTATTGTGCTTTAAATGACACGACATTGATTTAGTGTGTGTGTGTGTGTGTGTGTGTGTGTGTGTGTGTGTGTGTGTGTGTGTGTGTGTGTGTGTGTGTGTGTGTGTGTGTGTGTGTCGATACCCATGTAATACAAAAAAAATTTTCTTGGTTTTCAAGTGCAATTACTTATTCCGATTGCTAAATATTACTTTACCTTCAGTCTGCAATTTAAACGATCTCACTTCACTGGTCAACTGCAGTAAATCAGTGTTCAGATCCGCGGAGACATGGCACACCAGCAGCAACAACGGGAAAGCAACAGTGATGGTCTTCATTCTCACTCTGGCAGTAGAAGTTGTGATTCTGTAAACCTGTCTGAGGTTTATATAGGGCAGGAAAAAATTGGCGTGTAGGTGATGAGTTTCTGTGGTGCCTCTTAAACTTGCAAATTTGCACTTTGAGTATCGTCTCAGTCCCAGTGGTAGGCAATTTGGGGGAACTAGTTCAACTACTTTTGTATGACTTGAATAACTTGAACCAAAAAAAAACCTTATGATGCTAAACAGGCCTAACTCATTAAACCTGCTGAGGCAGCCTGACAGGTAGCGCAAGTGTTCATTGGACCTTTTGACAAAATAGGTAATTTTATATTTTTAAATCTCTTGACTTATTAAGAAATGTTGGCAAATAGGATTTTTTCGTATCTGTATGGAAATATATTGACCACAACCATATATATTTTAGAAATCTGGAACATTTCAATTAGTTTGGGTCTTCAATGCTTCGATTTGTTCTTGTTAGCAAAAAAAACATTCTGTCCTTGCTTGCATGAAAAACTAAATATATAGTAGGGGAAGGTGGGGTGATTTGTGCAACTTTTTACTCAAAGTGATTTTAAAGTGAGGCCTTGACAGTTATGTCCCAACTCAAATATGTACATATATTTCAGGATGTTGTGCATCCCTGGCAATACAAACTTTGGATCTGGAATAAACTGTTTAAGAAATATAGCTTTCGGAAAAAAAGTTGTCTTGACGCACAAATCACCCCACGTAGTGGGGTGATTTGTGCGTCATTGTGTCACAATGACAAAGTCACCATCATCATCTTTCTGGCCATCTGAACTCTCATCAGTGGTGTCGTTAAGTGGAATTGAGATGTCACTCTCTTCTGAGCTACTGTAGACAATCACTTTCTTTTGGTGACCAGCGTATACAGCCATGCCACTGGCACGACTCTCAGAAATGTACTTTGCACTAGTTGCTCCGTGCTTGTGGAACCAACTGCCACCTGACAAATGTGATTCCCCCTACATTTCTGCCTTTAAATCAAGGCTCAAAACCCATATGTACACCCTGGTGTTTCCTCCCCATTAACTATCTTACCTCTGCACTACTATCTGTGTTTATGTGGATGTATGGGCTTTACGTCTTTTATTTTGGTTATTGTTATTGTACCTTCATTGTTTACCTACTGAATGCACTATGTACAGCACAAATACCTCAACAGCTCCACTTGTTCTCTTTGGTCCCTCCCTGACACTCTCTACACCAACAAAGTCGTGCCAAAGTGAATGGACAGTCCCAACAGCCAATAAGAACAGAGAGTCGGAGCCTCGCTCCGATTGATCAAAGTGTACAGCTCATGTTAACCAATCAGAAATCATATACCCCAGCATTAAAGAACTGTTAAACATATAAAAGACTGGGTCCGACTGTGTTTAAAACCTCTTTAAGAAACTTGGTGGGAATAAAATCGAAGTGGCTGGTTTCATGTCTGTTAAGATTTCCGATAAAAGGGACAGTGAAACCGGTTGAAAATGGGTAAAATGTAAACAAATGTCTGATTTGATGTTGATCTGATGCCTAATAAAATCAACTTTGTCTTTAAAAAACTGTAAAAACTCCTCACAGGTCTCTTGTGTAGCATAATTAAAAAAGGAGGAAAGAGGAGATGACTGAATCTAAAACCTTAAATAAAACTCTGGGGTACAAAAGTTTTTTTCAAAATCAGGTTAGAAAAGTAGCAATGTTTTGCTTCTTTTACTCATAATTGAATTTTTTTAAATATTTAATCATAAAACAATCACTATGAAAAAGTATTACGTTAATACTAAATACAACTTAGAATTTTTCTTTTATGAAAGGCATAATTTATAATGGAACTTAAGTACAAATAATACAACATTTGTCATTATTAATAACTTGTATGTAAGAACTATGTAAATGTAGAATAACTATAAATATTACTAAAATACTATTTCAAAGTGTTTTTGATCTGACCTTCCTGAGCTGGGGCCCAGGTGGTGTCACACGGGTTAACCTGTTTGTCAACCCATCCCGGGGTAACATGTTTGTCAACCCATCCCGGGTTAACCTGTTTGTCAACCCATCCCGGGTTAACCTGTTTGTCAACCCATCCTCTTTTCCCGATTGGTCTTCAGGAGTGGTCATTGGTCTGCTCATTGAAATGTATTTTCTCATTTGCGACATTGGCTTCCATTTTATCTTATTGCAACTTGATCTACAATGATGATTTATTAACACACATGAAGGAGATTGATTAACCCCATAAGGGCAAATGTGTCATATTTTATACTTAAGTTTCTGAGACTTTAACATTGTGTGTAGAAGTCTTCTTTCAAGTTTTATCAGGGTATGTTCTGCAAATGTTCAAAAGGTTACAGTAACAATACAATGTATATTAAAATGTATATTTTACTATCAATATTCACTGATTGATTTCTTACCTCGTAGTTAATAGTATAATCATGTCAAAATTCGCGAAATATTGCATTTCACGATGCAATCTGAATTATGCCTACCATAATGCCAAATTGACTGCTTTGATCATGTAAATGAACTACTTTTTGATTAAGCTAAAGAGGGGACATTGTGATATAGGCCTACTATATATTTAGTTTTTCATGCAAGCAAGGACAGAATGTTTTTTTTGCTAACAAGAACAAATCGAAGCATTGAAGACCCAAACTAATTGAAATGTTCCAGATTTCTAAAATATATATGGTTGTGGTCAATATATTTCCATACAGAACTGCAGTGATTTGTTCAAAATACTCATTGTGTCATAAGAACCAGAGCAGCCCATTGCCTCATCTATCATCTAAACCGAAATGACAATATCTTTAATTTGGATTGATAAATATGCCATTAACTCTTCTTAGATGCTTAACTATCATGAAACTATCTCTCCAAATTACATAGTTAGAAGAATTTTGTGGATTTGGGTTTAAAGAGGTTTTGCCTTCAACTTTATTTTGCTATACAGCTTAGAGTTTGACCACAAACTATTTGTATCAATTCGGTCAATAATGTAAAATCATCCACATACTAAGCAGATCATGCAATGGCCACAGCAATCTAATATAAAGGGTAGTATAAGGATAACATTTCTGCAGGAATTAGTTTTATTTTATTTTAAACACACAAACACAGAAAAAGTTGTCCTCAACTAGTCGAGTTTAAATCGATGAGAAATGCCTCCATCTAGTGTTGACCAGTGGTAGTGACGCAAAACCTTGTAATCAGGTCAGTAATTGTATGCAGGTGTGCAAACAATCAGTGAATGCTGAGAAAGCGCAGTCTTTTACTGCTCCCGACACACTTATACTGACAGAGCATAGAACGCTATGTTTTGATATCACAACAAACGTTCCAAGTCATATTAGCGTAAGGTAAGTTTATTTGTACTTTTCAATGTATTCTATTTATTTTGGTGCATGTTAGAGCTTAGAGCCAACACATGCACACAAACTCACTACACGCCAATTTTTTCCTGCCCTATATAAACCTCAGACAGGTTTACAGAATCACAACTTCTACTGCCAGAGTGAGAATGAAGACCATCACTGTTGCTTTCCCGTTGTTGCTGCTGGTGTGCCATGTCTCCGCGGATCTGAACACTGATTTACTGCAGTTGACCAGTGAATTCAGATCGTTTAAATTGCAGACTGAAGGTAAAGTAATATTTAGCAATCGGAATAAGTAATTGCACTTGAAAACCGAGAAAAAGAACAATGTTGTATTACATGGGTATCGCCGCACACACACACACACACATTAAATCAATGTCATGTCATTTAAAGCACGATAACTTTTTCTTCAAGTGTTGTTGTAGCCTAATTATTCCTCATGGGGGCAACAGACGTTACCGTTTTAGATTTAATCAGTGAAGAGTCTACTATTACAGGAAGTTTGGTGTTCCTTTTATGTTTCAAATGATTGTGCCGTATTTTTAACATCAAAGCCAGCTATTATTATTATTAAGCATAACCAAATCACATCTGATCTATAGAGATGATTATTATGGCCACAGGGAGGAAACGAAATTAGAGGAATTTTATTGATGTTTATAATAATTTTACATATTTTTTCTATATATATTTTTTTTTCATGTGTTTCGAGAATAAAGTCGAAATATCGACTTTTTCAAAAAAATAAAATAAGTGGTAGAATAATTTTTTGAGCGGAATTTTTATTTATTTATTTTTTCATATATATTGATGGTGCAGTGAATTTAAAAATCCTATTTTTATGCATTTTTTCAGTGCTAGCAGCACAACAGCAGACTGAGATTGACGGGCTGAAGAAACAGCTGACAGGTATTGTGTAGCTCTGATCATTCCTATAAGAAATGTAAAAACATGTAACTAAAAAAATGATCTCGTGCTGAAAATGCGTGTGTATGCTGAAAAATCTGACACTAAACTGGATCACTGAGTATGAAGATTTAAAAAAGTTTGAAAAGGTCTCATTCGTATGAAGGGAGCTTAAAAGTTAAAAACACACAACATAGGTTAGGAAATATTTGGAATATTTAGGAGTTTGAAATAGAGTTTTTTTGCTGAAATAATGAAAAAGTTGAATGACAGGGGGAAAACAATGTTTAATAGTAATGTAATGGCTTGAATTTATATGAATCAACTGAGTTAGTTTGAAGATATGGACACGTAATAAAGGTGTTATAGTTTGAAAGGTAGAAACATTTTGAAATATGTTTAATAACGTGCTGAGGGAGCAGAACATTGTAATAGTAGAATGGTTTAAATAGCTGAAGATTGGAAGGAGCTCTAGAGTCATTTCACTTCATGTGTAATGAATCTAGATTTTTTTTTTGATGCATCTGTATAATACTTCTATGTTGCAGGTGGACAGGTGGCTTTCTCTGCTGCTCTGTTGCCTAGTGGCCAAGGATCAACCGGACCCTTGAACGGAAATCCTATCCTGGTCTTCAAACACGTCGTCACCAACATTGGGAACGCCTACAATCCAATAACCGGTACCTGAACTATATAATGACGCGTTTCCACCGCGTGGTATCAGCTCGACTCGACTCGCCTCGCATTTTTGGCTTTTCCACCGCAATTTCATGGTACCTGGTACCTGGTAGCGGCTGCTTTTTTGGTATCGCCTCGCTCTAGGTTCCAAGCGAGCTGAGCCGATGCTAAAAGGTGACGTCGGCAGACGGCCGGCCACTGATTGGCCAGAGACTATTGTCTGGCCAATCAGTGGCCAGAGACTACCGGCTTCATTCTGTTGTTTATTCTCCCCAACTCTCCGGGACTTTTGAGTGTATTTACGCCGCGTGCAGCCTTCTCTGGCTCTCTTTCATTTGATTTGCATCACAGATCCGAATTTCTTTTCCATATATTCGCTAAGCTCACCCAGTGTTGGTTGTTGGGGAAGTTACTTTTAACATACGAGAGGAGACATGTAGGGCAGCTAGCAGCTAGGCTAAATAGTAGCCAGCTGGGACAGACATGATAGCGAGCGACTACATTACAAGCCTCGGACTGAACTGATTACCTCAATAAAATATTCAGGCTGAGACACGGCTTGCATTTGAAAACACGTATCCTGAAACAAGCACTAAACAGTCAACTTTATCATGCCCGTGTTTACGTGCATAGGGATACGTGACGCATCCCTACAGCTGACTGAGTGGCAGAGTCACACATCGGGACAACAACCATCCCTTTTAATGGCCCGTAGCAATATTCTTCTACTTCTTTTAGCAAACAGATACAAGGGGGGTATTTCTTAAACATTTTTCATCCGTGTTTTTGGCGGTTGGTTCAGTTAATAGTGCAACAACTGCTCGTAATTTCTGCTTTGCTACTTTGCTCCGGAGTAGGCTTTCAGCCCCTTACGACGACCCCGCCCACGTTCAGCAGGTACTATTTGCGGTGGAAAACCACCCGTGTTGCTACCAAACCGAGTCGAGCCGAGTCGAGCTACATGTGCGGTGGAAAAGTGCCATAATACACCTTTAGTCGATTTAGCAGACCATTTAAAGGAGTCAGTGATTCTGGAGAACGTTTATTGTCTGAATCACCTTTTGTCAAAATCAGTGAATATCTCCTCATGATCCACTGTGTGTGCACTCCAAAAAATGTAGTGTTAATACACAGCCTAAGCTCTTTAAACGGGGAAGTTACTAGCTACAATGGCCCCCCTTTGTTAACATACCTTTTACAGAGCCTAGGCTGTGTATTAACACTGTATCTTTTTTCCAGCGCTCTCTCAGCACTCAGTACATACCGTATTGACTTATATATGTTTTTACTTATTTAGACCAGATTTCCAGAGGCTTTAATATAACATAAACACACTTTCCACAGGTGAGTTTGTTGCCCCGCTGAAAGGAGCCTATCACTTTGAGTGGTTCATCGGTGGATGGGGCGGTACTTCTACCGGCGCTCAGTTGTTCAAGAACAATGAAACCATCTTCCTGGCATTTGCACACACACAGAACCGAATACTGTCTACTTCTAACGGGGCTTCGCTGCTACTCAACCCGGGGGATAAAGTGGTTTTGCGTCTGTGGCAGAACTCTGTAGTGTACGACAATTTTAATCACCACACCACCTTCAGTGGGCATATGCTTTTCACCAGGTAACATTGTTGTGCTTCAGAGATAAACGCCATTTTGATTCTGATGTATGTCTTCTTGCCTATCAGAACTGACAATAAAAAACTTTTACTTTTGACTTGACATGCAAATATCTTCATCTACATAATGTTCAAGGAATAGTTCAACATTTTGAATTTCAAATACAAATATATACTGGAAAAAAAACAGGAAGTCCCAGTGACAGTCACATTTTTATTTGATTCTAAAATGACAATGTGTCAAAATATAGAGCGCCACATAAGGTGGTAAATATACAAGTCCCAACCAGCACACAAGAGCGTTTAGTGATGTTGTAAAGTGTTCTGTTGACCTGTTGTTCCCCTTGACAACCATAGTGTAAGCTAAGATAACCTGGATGAGAGACATTTAAATTTGATAAACTTTACAGAAATGTGTTTTTGATGAGTCAGGCTATGCTCTAGTTCTTATGACATAATAGGTTTTTTGAACAAATCACATCAGTTCTCTGCCCGAATGTTTAAAAAAAAAAGACTTTCAGCATAGAGACATCTTGATACGGCCACACCCCTACACAGTCCTGTCAAATGGTCTAGACAGTAAAAAATATGTTTTTTTTAAAACAATTATACAATTATTTTAACCCTCCACAAAGAACTCGCTGCAGGCGACAGTCAGCGCAGCTATCAGGATCATGAACTCCTGGAAGTCCACTTCTCCATCTTTGTTTTCATCCAGGTTGGTCATTATCTCTTTCACCGCGTTGGGATCCTTGGTGTCCTAAAAACACAAGCGTTGGGAAGAAAATTAAAAGCATTGGAGATATCTAGAAGTAAGTAAATAATTTATTTCGGTCCATGACCACAAAGCATAATACATACGCGGTTAAGAATTGTAAAAAGAGCAATGGCCGAAAAGGTGTAGGATGAAGCCGAGGCTTATTATGACATTCCATATCATATATCAAAACTAGAATATTTGGAAAAATAAATAAAAATAACTTGATTTTACTTAAGTAGCCTAGTATTTCGAAGTCAAAGTCAAAGTCATTTTTATTGTTAATTCCTACAATATGCGCCACGATGCAAAAGTACAAAGGATAACATTTGAAAAGATGCAAAAAGTAATATATACAATTATTACATTCTAAATAGTACAACAGGTAAGACAAAACAAAACTGTATAAAAAAGAAGATTGAAATGTGTAATATGAGGAACTTTATTTCCCGGAATTTTGCAACCCTACGTAGTATCATTGTGATTTGCCATTTTCAAATAAATGAAAGAACCACTCATACTAATTGATTAGTTATTTAATTGAACAGATGAATGAATTGAGGGAATTTGTGGTATTTCTCAATCTAATAATAAGATTATCGTTTAGAGACTCACATCAATGAAGTCGGACAGTTCTACCGTCAACAGTTTTTTCATCTCAGCGTTGTTCAGCTTGTATTTGTCGCCTTCCTTTCCAGAGTATTTGTGGAACACTGTGATGAACTCCTGAATAGTATCTTGAAGTTTGCGAGGCATTTTTCACTCCAATTGATTTCTGAAATGAGAAATAAAGAGAGTCGGTGTCCAAAACAGAATATTATATTAAAGCTGCGAAAAGGCGATGACCTCGGTCCTCTGAACGACCGCGGCAACAAACCATTTTTCCTGAATGCAAAATGAGTGAAAAGAGCCCTCAATCTCTTAAAATAAGAAAATGTGTAGTAATGATAAAAATTGTGCTCGGGCCCTAATTACTAAGAATGCAGGAGAAAAAAAAAGGCGTTTTAGCATTGTTATGGAAATGGGTTAGATTTGATCAACCAAAGGGTGATTCTGATCTTTATACTGAAGACCAATAGCCTCCAACAATACATTAGATTCAACTTTGACCACTTCTAACTAGAAATGTAAAAAAAAAAGATGTAAAGTGCAAATGTATAAAAGTGACATGAATAATAACAGTAAAGGTAGATAGGATTATGCCAAGACACATTCAGTGAACACTCTCAGTATTAATAGAACGATATGATGACGGTTGGAGGGAGGGGAAAAACTAAATCATGATGCCAAAAGATACAATAGATGCTGACACATCCACATTGGAAAAGCAGTAAGAAACGTGTCCAGGCATTCAGCAGGCTTGGACTTGCTAGCATTTCTGCTCTCATGGTAATCAACTGCAGAATGATCAAGTTCTGTCAGTAGTAGACACCTATGTATGTTCAGTGTACACATTGTAGGGAAACAAATGTATTAAAAAATATATCAGCCCAAAATACTCTATTACTTAACATTAACGGAGCATTAACTAACTGTTAATAACTTTTTGTGCGAATTAAGCATTAACTTATAGCATGGATTAACCTTTTTGCTTGGTTGTAATTTAACTGAGCATTAATTAATTATGCATAGTTAATTCATAACCAAGCATTAACTTACCCATTAATAACTAATAAATAATGCTTAATGCTTAATACACATTAACTAACCATTAATAGCACTACCAAAGCATTAAATAACAGTTACTTAATGAACCCTCATTGTAAAGTGTTTCCGAAAAGTTAATATGAAGAGACACCATGGAGAGACTAATATTCAGAGGTGTGGACTCGAGTCAGACACATTTGATTGAGAGCAAAGAGCAAATCAAATCAAATCAAATCACTTTTATTTGTATAGCCCAAAATCACAAATACATTTATCTCAGTGGGCTTTACATTTCATACAATATGATATATGATACAATATGATACAATATGACACCCTGCCCTTACACCCTTAGCTCGGCTGAGAAAAAACTCCCAGTAAAAACCCTTTACCGGGAGTAAAGTAACTCACCTGAACGCTGGCGCTGATAGATGCTGCTGGGGCAAGTGTCTTCAGCTCCGCTCTAGTCTCAACAGTTATATGTCTCACCTTAAATACCTGCAAATACACAATGATCAGACAGGCGCCTCCCCCCCCTATCTGGTGAGCCACACATTTAAAAAAAAGTCTAATCTGGATCAGAATGATGACATTTCAAATAAAATCAAATAAAATCAGTTTTATTTGTATAACCCTGTATCACAAATAGACATTTGCCTCAGTGGGCTTCACATTATTCCGTACAGTATGACACCCTAATGTCTTATCTTGATATTGTATGCCCCTGTAAAGCACTTTGAATGGCTTTGTGTCTGAATTGTGCTTTATAAATAAACTTGCCTTGCCTCTGCCCTAAGACCCTTTTGCAGATACATTGAAGACAAACATGAAGTCCACCTTTCACACAGGTAAGAGAGAGAGAGGTCCCAAGAAGACTGACGGTCCATCAGAAATAACCATTCGTGAACATAGGAGACATGCAGAAGAACACTAGGAGGATAGAGTGAGAGAAAAAGATAGTTGGGCTTGGACCCTCACGTATATGTGACAACAAACATAGAGCTGCTCCTCAATTATCAGATAGAGATATTCCAAATCAATAACTTTGTGTGACTCTGGAAATGAAACAGACCCGAGGTGTTGGCAGACTCAGCTTTAATACTTTTTTGTGGCAGGGATTCAGAGCTTTAGACTGTGAACATGGTTTTACCACCTGTCTATGCACGTCTATCTGATAATTGAGGAGCTGCTCCTTATTATCTTCCAAATCAATAAAATGTTGTTACTGTGGAAAAGAAACAGTCAGTCATAGCAGAGCCGGGGTGTTGGTAGACTCAGCTTTAAAACTTGTTGTGGCAGGGATTCCGCGCTAACGTTTGAGCAATGAAATAGCTGAACTTTCCATTCAGCCAATGAGTCTGCTTGATACAGTATTTGGAATAAGACCAATGGCTGCAGATGGGACTTCTCATAGGTAGTGATTACACAAAGACAGACTGAAGAATGATGGGAACAGGTTCAGGCGTGAAGTATTCAAAGATTAAGCAACCAACTTAACTTTAAAGGTGCTACGAGGAACTTTTAGACATTTCTGAAACAGTAAATGTTTTCCTCTGATGATCATAAATGACATGTAACAGCAAACGAGACCATCAGTGCAAAGAACGCTATTTTTATATCGTTTTTCTTAATGCCTTTGTCCAGATACGCTCATCCAGGAACAACAGATGGTGTAGTAAAAATACTACCGCTTCCAAAGGGGTCACAAGAATGAACACAAACTGAAAGTTCCTCCGATGCACCTTTAAGGTAAAAACATGAGTCTTCGGGTCGTGATTTTAAGGCCTCAACAGTCTGAGGTCAGCAGAGAGGTTACACCGGATCAGTTTACTTCTTAATAAACTGTCAGAAGTCATAAGGATGTAATATTGTCTTTTCTATAAAACATACAGTTTCAGAATAATTAATAAATGTTTTCTAACGTTCGACATGGAACACAAACTGAACTACGTGCTGAACATAATCATGCTGCACTAATTCATGCTGAAGGTTAGACTCTGAATCAGTGGTGAAGTGTTTTATTATTCGCTCCCACCAGCAAAACAATTTCGCAAAGCCGTCCGATTTAATGAATTGGGAGCTGGTTGAGTGTGTTTTGATCTCTGAAAATTAATATCATTTTCAGGGAACTCCGTATTTTTATTTCTATATTTCTGACTGGTAGGCGTCTCATTTTAGTGGAAATGCATTGAGTCACAACCAGGAGTCACTAAAGCACCTTGTATAAGCAATGCAACAGTCCCTGCATTCCAACACCCATACTTCCCTTCTATTTAGTATGCCAGAAAAAGATTTAGGGTGTCCCAATACAAATGCAAGTCAATAGTATGCTGAAAATACATAAATGCCCCACTAACTCCAATAGCATTTTGGAGTATCCATCTTTATTCTTGACATTTCAGAGCTCATCTCTCTACAAAGTCATGAGCAATTCAGATGGTTTTGTGTAAGCCCTCATATTTGCATAAAAGACCTGTACTGCTTCAATAACAGTCCGTTTTATCTGCTGGTCAGAGTTACCGTAGGTTCATTCTTCAAGGTTTTATATTGTGTCTGATGAAAGCGCGAGTGTCTCAGAGCCTCCAGGTATGATGTCATCCACTTTGCCCCGCCAGCGGTTTCCCTTTCAGTTTGAAACACAAGGAGCTGCTGAATGCTACTGTCGGGTTGGGGTCAGGGTGTGTGTGTGTGTGTGTGAGAGTTTGTGTGTGAGTGAGAGAGAGGGTCTGTGAGTGTGAGTGTGTCTGTCTTGTAAGATGCCCTGTGTGATGATAATAAAAAAATAAAAATAAAAAAACAGACACTAGGGGATGCTGAAGTTAACAGCAAGATTGAATAATAGCAGGTTCCATATTTGCAGTTGGGAATTGGACCAAATGGGACCTAACCAAATGAAAGAAAAATATCCTGCTGTGTCCACTTAAAGTTCACATATTATGCTAAATGCACTTTTTAAATGTGTTCTAACATATCCATGGGTCCACGGTGTGCCTAGAGACTGCCAACATATTTTAAAAAACAACAATCTCTCCTGTTCTCACTCTCCCCCTTTCTGAAACCCCCACCCCTCCCCCCCAATATACTCCAGTCAGAATTTTCCCCTTTTCTGACCTCACAAACTGGAAAGCAAGAAGCTTCCACTGTGCAGCCCACACCCCTATTTCTTATTGGTCCACGGCCCTGACAGACAGAGGGCGAGGCGTATCTGGCTTCGCTTCCGGACAGGGGGCGGGGGAAGCTCAAAGATTGTATATTTACGAGGGGAGCTGCAACTCTTTTAAAAAAATAGGCCATTGTGAGATTAGCTGAACATCAGCATAGTACAATCAATTATCTGAAAGTTTTTTTTCAGCAAATAATTAAAGAAAAACGTATTAGGGACCACTAAGACCATATAATATGGTGTATAATAGAACCGAAAAGTGTATAATATGGGAGCTTTAATTTGAACTGCCGTCAAAAATGAGCGCCCTATTATAGTCCATCATATGTATGGCCTGGAAATGTTCACAACCAGCGGGTTGCCAGGTTACATTTATGCATGTGCCTAAACAACCTTTTATACAGAAATTCACGAGGTTTGTAAAATAAACTGGCAGTCAGACATTGTGAAACCGGTTAACATGTTTATTGAGATGGAAGACTTTTCTTGGACAAAAAGAATCGAGTTGGTTAGCAGTGATACAAAAATATGCTTCAATGATTAATCTTCAAACACTTGTGTCACTAACATGGTTATTGGTTTTACTCTAGGCCTATATCAACTGTTACTTTGAAAATATGAATTAGTATGCGTTTAGTAGCTTGGAACAGGGAGGCTACATCTACTATTTGCCTTTCTTGTTGCACTTGTTTTCATTCTCAAAGTCGACAAAGAACTCGTTGCAGGCGACGGTCAGCGCCGCCACCAGAATCACAAACTCCTGGAAGTCCACTTCACCGTCTTTGTTTTCATCCAAGTCGCTCATTATCTTCTCCACCACCGCCGGGTCTTTGCTGGCCTGAAACACAAGTGATGGGATGACATTTAAAAACTACAAATACCATCAAAGCCTTGAAAAGAAGTAATGATATTGTTATTCATATAGCACCTTTAAAAACAATGGTTTGCAAAGTGCTTTGACATAATACACAGGAGCAAGTATAGATCGTAAAAATATTATTCTGTTGTCCAAAGAAATGTTCCATGGTTGAAGTTTTTCGCCTAGAAATGCTGAAAACTAGGATCTATTCAACACTGTAAGGTATTATGAGGTGATACAAGATTTGTGTCTGACATTTTGGACACAAGGATTTCTCAGAACTCTGTGAAATGTATTTTTTATGCTGTGGAAACATTTTCAAAAATACTCGTACTTACTCCCAGGAAGTCTGAGAGTTCTCCAGTCAGAAGGTTTTTCATCTCAACGTTGCTCAGCTTGTATTTGTCGCCTTCCTTTCCAGAATAGCTGTGGAACACTCTGATGAGCCCCTCAATAGAGTCTTGAAGTTTGGAAGACATGTTGCACTGCTTCAATTATGCCTGGAATGACAGATTAAGAGAGGATATAATCCAAAAAACATTTTACTAAGACTGCAGCGAAAAAAAAAAATAAAAAATAAAATAAAAAAAAGGGCATTTTAGCATTTTTATGGATTTAACTACGACCACTCCCAGCATTGTAAAAAACATAAGCAGTAAAGCGCAAATGTTTAGGTGTAATATGAATAATAACTATACAATGTAAATAGGAATATGCCAAGATGTATTCAGCAATAAACTCTGGTTCGGGAAGATAGCGTGAACTGTCTCATGAAGTTGGAGAAACAAACATTTTTAAATCAGGAGGGCAAAAGATTCACACAGTAGATGCAAACCTTTCCTATCATGTCAAATTGGAAAAGTAGTAAATAAAAAGTAAAACAACTTGGCCTCGCCCTGAGCAAATAAATTTATCATTGACGCTCTACAAATTTTCAAATTATCGAGTCATGTCAGTTGTAGACACCTAATGCTGTTCATTTTACGGTGTGGGGAAACAAATAGCTTAACAATAAATATCATGTGTTGCTTCTGAAGTTTATTAAAAAAAAATATATAAGGCTTTGAAAGTGTATTCACGCCATCTGTATCCCTGTACCCATAACAAACTGCAGATGGTTTAGTATGGGATAAAGATTTTGGGCAAACACTTATTTTCGGTCTTGCATAGAGTCAGAATAAGTATAATTACCACTCATATCATGTAGCCATTGACAAGAGCCCGTTAGCATAGCATAAGACACTTAAAACATGGGGAGGCTATGTCCAGAGAATAGCCAGACTATACTGGATTTAAAAGAACATTTGGAAGAAAAGAATAATAATGTTCAATTCATCTCCACATTTCCCTTGCCGCTGGAAGTAACTAGCCTACAGGCATAGTGCATCAGATATGATTAAATTCATTCTGTGTCTGCATTGAAGGTGACTTTGAAAACTTTTTTGGACAATATAAACTACTAACAAAAAGGCACAATGAACCACTGTGTTCACTTGATTGAACAGATACCATGGAGAGACTAATATGTCACATTGTTTGGTCATGTGGGAGGGTATCCGTCATCAGGCTACTGATTGTGATGGGTAACTGCACCAGCATAATGAAACAGTAACTCAATACAAATCCCTTAAGAATGGAGTTCAAGGGGAGGTTACTTCCCATAGAAATATAGGTTCTAGATGCAACGGAGAAAGTCAAAATGTGTCAACCTTATTCAATATATAATGTAAACCGTTTTGTGAATGTTACATTCAGTCCCTTAGGAAATAAAAACACATCAAGTGTTAATTTGACCATATTCTGTGCAAATTAATAAAAAAAAAAGGGGGGGGGGGCAGTGCACATAATAACATCATGAGCCCCATAATTCATTATCTAAATAGACTGATTCATCATAGTAAACAATATGCAGATGTCATGGGTCAAATTCAGGTTGAGGCCAAAGTGGTTGAAGTGTGAAAGAGTTAAACAGTTTAAATATCCAATCTAAATTCAGGCCTTTATAGCCAGACACCCGAGAGGCTGTCACAGGGGGCAGAACCCGTCACCTGGGAACTCTGTGACCCAGAGGAGGACAAAGACGGCCCCATGCAGAGTGACCGAGCATGGGACTGATTTAAACACTAAGGGGGTGGTAGGATGGCAGATTGGCTGACCAGTAACCATGAGGTCTCTGGTTGGATCCCCGGCACCAGACGGGAGGGTGTTAGTTGTACAACTAGTAGTGGGTGGTATTAACGTCTATGGTGCCCACCATCTCTACCATTGAGCAAGACACTTAACCCCAAACTGCTCCAGGGGCGCTGTACTATGGCTGACCTTGTGCTCTGACTCCCTCCGAAGTGTGGTAACTTGAGAATTATGCAGAAAGACAAATGTCAATGTAACCATTGACTAATAAAAGTAACTTAAACATTGCAAGATATAAGAAAGTTGGTCTCTCACATTAACACACTTGTAGCTTGGTTTTGAAAATATGCTGTGGACATACAAATGGACTGTAAACTGTAAAATGGAACACTACCACTGCACTTCATACCACACATTATACCATTTAGTAGGCCAGAATTAGTTTTAGTTTGTCCCAAAACATGGATGTCAAATGCAGTATGCTAAAAACAAATACCAGTTGCCCACATACATCCAATTGCCTTTTGCAGTATGCCAACTAGCCTACTAAAGTGTAGTATCGTTGAAAAAAAAAAAGCAATATGGAAACTCAGGGCATTTCTCCTTATATGGCTATTTTTGCATGAACTGCCTCCTTATCTGTGTTCTCTACTACAACTCCTAGAAACCAACAACAGTCAGTCTAGAAGGTCCTATGTATAATGTTCCTCTAACCCGCACTGTGCTTAGTCAAAGTGGCTCTAAAGCCTTTGCACCCGCATCATGGTGTAAGTTACAGGATCACTTTCTATTGGATTCCCTTATCAGCATGGAGGTTACAAAAGCAGGATTAAGGGCTATTTATCCACACATTGCACAGACTGTTACTGACTTGTTTTAAATAACATTACCATGTTAATGTTTGTGTTTTGCATAATTTTTTTTATTGAAATTGTTGAATTTTGTTGCTTGCTTTCTTTGACAGGACTCACTTGAAAAAACACATTTAAAAAATACCAATGTGAATATTTCTGGTTAAATAAAAAGCTTAGTAAGGTGAAATGAAAAAATAAAAAATGGTTTGCATTAAGTAAATAGGCTTCATTGAGGCATTCATTTTGAGGATCAACTCTAGAGGTTGCTCGACCCATATTAATATTTCATCATTTATATTTCCCATCTAGTCAAACAGTCGCTGCTTTGTACCTGTCGATGTGTTATCAATCAGCAGGTGAATGACGTAACTATCTCTCCTTCGCACTCTCTCATTCTATCGCTTCCTCTCTATCATTTTCTCTCTCCTTCTCCCTTTTACCTGTCGATGTGTTGATAACTCAGACAGATATTAAACATCACTTTTCCAAATGACACGTCGCCACATTCCCTTGAGTCGTTTAGATAATTGCCGTTAATCATTTCCTCCCGCCGCGAGCAGAGACCTAATTAACAGACTCTGAAATGTCAAATATTCAGCTGGTGTTCAATTAACGCAAACCAACTAGAGCACGAACAGTTTAGAAATGTTACAGACAGCGCAGAGATGCCACTCCACATGACACAAAAAAAGTTAAATAACAATGCATCTTACCATTTCTCCCAATGGTTTAGTAGCCTTTAAATGTAAGCCTTATTATGTTATTTATATAGCTAATTTTAGAAATGTTACTATAGTAGCACAAAGATACCATTTCACATAAAAAAAACAGAAGGCATCTTAACATTTCCCTCCCTGTTTTTTGCCGAATGCATGTTGTATAAGTGTCCTATCTAACCTTTAAAGCTCCTAAACCTTCTGTAATATGTAAACAGCAAAGAGGAGACACTCACCTGAACGCTGACGCTGAATGATGCTGCTGGTGCAAGTGTCTTCAACTCCGCTCCTTTTATATACTATCTATGCTCCGTTCTCATCTCAACAGTTATATGTTGCACCTGTGCAAATACCTCACCGTCAGATAGGCCCCTCCCCCCTCCCTCCCTCCCTGATGGAGCACAGGTGCACGTCAGGCCATGTAAGGCAACTGCAGAAGAGGACAGTGCAGTTTCTTTTTACTGCATCACAGCTGCAACTACATAACCAATGGTGTATGTTACAGTCCATAACAAATATATACAAAAAATAATGAGAAGTCGTATGTCCAATAAATGATCGACTCCCCTTTGCAGCAGGTGCATGTGAGGCCATGTAGGGCAACTGCAGGAGAGGACAGTGCAGTTTTTTTTCTTTTTTTCTTTTTTCTTTTTTTTTACTGCTGATCATTTTACCTTGGCCTCACAGCTGCAACTACATATGTTGTGGGTTACAGTCCACAAAACAATATATACAAACACCTTTGAGAAGTGAGTAAGTAAAGAACTATATGTCCAATAAATTAGTAACTATTTTAGCTAATAATTCAGTTCAGTATATAGGTCTAAAATTATTCTCAACCAAGACTATATAACAGATGAAAAGATGCTTGCTATAGGCAAATATGCTACTAAACCAGAATGATTAATTACATAATGCATATGAATCTACGGTCTATATACTTACTTCTTGTCTTGAAAGTTGAACAAATATCTGAGAAGCAGCGAATAGTCATCATATATTTTTTCAGGATTCTTTTTTATAATAAGTTAACATGTTTGGCATTTTTAACTGCACTGCATATGTTGTTTTTAATATGAATTTAACTTTTCCGGATTGCACTGTTCCCACTGAATTGTGCAGATAAATTAACATATCAATATACTGTACATGAGTGCCTTCAAAAATAATAATATATAATAATAATAATAATAATAATAATAATAATAATAATAATAATAATAATAATAATAATTAATAATAATAATAATAATAATAATAATAATTGTTTTAACATGGTCTGTACCATTTAGCAAAATATGCTTTATCTGTACAGCCCTCAGACACTACAATTACCAGTGTTTGTGCTGTTTCTAAGCAACACATTATGGTCCTATTTCAAAGGCAGTAACTCTGCAATTGATTCTACTTGTGTACACAACCACACAACCACACTTTTGCAATTAAGTCATTTAAGGCTAAATGGCAATTGCTACAACTCAGACTACATTATTTGTTGAAAGCTACTGTATATGCGATGGACTTCCGTTGACCTGAGCTCTTCTGTGTGCACACTGCAGGGTTCTCTTCAGTTACTGTGCACTTATGCTTATAAGGTCTGACTAATGCTTTCCTGTCACATCATTTGCAATTTATGGAATGATTGTGTTAGAGTGAGCGGTCGACTGCAATCCTCTCCTCACTTAATGCAAACCATTAGGGTCGATTTACATCCATATCTATATAATGAGAAGCTGTATAGACGGCCTGGTTGTGTTTTGCATGTTTGTAGTTCAAAATAATTCCTCTACTGAGCCTCTAGTCTGACTGCTACTGTCTATAGTTTATCTCAAACAAACTGCAATGCTATTCAAGTGGTGCACGTCATCCAACATTATCACAGTTTTACAGACACGACTGAAACAGTTTATGTTTTTTATTCGATCACACAGTAACACATCGAGAATAAATGTCCAGCATTTTACAAGTAATACAAAGAGAGGCACATATTGTACCTTTAAAATACAATAACAGGAATACAGTATGTATATTATAAAAAATATATACATACTAAATCTATATCTAAAAAAGTAATTTCAAAGGTGTCACGCCAGCATGCTTTATATTCTTAAAAATGCATTTATTAAATACAAATCACATTATGGGGAAGACTTGCGCTAACTTTTGACTCATCATTTATGCAAATTAATACTGATTCACAACTGGTTTCTGACATACAATATGTTTATGCTTAAATACAACTTTCTGGGCTGTGTGGTGTCACATAATCAGCAGGTGAATGATGTAACTCTCTCCTTCTCTCTCTTTCTCTCTCTCTCTCCCTATCTCTCTCGCTCTTCCTCCCTCTCTCTCCTATATCTCTCTCTCTCCCCTCTCTTTCTCTCTGAAGGGAAGACATTACGACAGAACAAAAGTTAAAGTGTGTCATCTACTAGCCATTTGCAAACTCTTAAAATCCCCTCACATGTACATTCAGGCTTCCTGTTGATTGTGTATTTAAATGTTTCTTTTTATAACAATCAGGGAACAAGGTGTGCGCTCAACTCAACTTACATCTATCAACAAAACACACACACAAACACACACACACACACACACAACACACACACACACACACACACACACACACACACACACACACACACACACACACACACACACACACACACACACACACACACACACACACACACACACAACACACACCCCACACACACACACACACACACACACCAAACAAACACACAACAAAAACAATGCTACTTTCGACCCTGTCCGAGTTTCTTTATCACATGTTTTGACTTATTGCCTGTAGAGTTGGTACATTCCTGAAGTATGTAACCGATCACAGTCCTGTCACAATGTGTCAGCACCTCATCCTACACCTTGTTTCCAGAGTGCCACACGGGGAGAGAGAGAGAAGAGAGAGAGGTAGAGAGAGAAAGAGAGAGATAGAGAGAGAGATAGAGAGAGAAGAGGTAGAGAGAGAGAGAGAGAGGAGAGAGAGAGAGGTAGAGAGAGAAAGAGAGAGATAGAGAGAGAGATAGAGAGAGAAAGAGGTAGAGAGAGAGAGGAGAGAGAAAGGGTAGAGAGAGGAGAGAGAGAAAGAGAGGGAGAGAAAGAGACAGAAGGAGAGCGAGAGAGTGAGCGTCTGAGCTCAGCCCTCCAGGGATAACATGACAGAATGGCATGGGGGACGGAGGGATCCTGTTATTGTCTGTCATTATAATGAGACGCTTTCTTTGGCTTTTGTTTTTGCCTCCAGCTTGACATAACCAAATGCACCAAAGGTCACCTGAGTTCAAGCCTTAACTGACACTGACACAGTTTACTGCAGCAGAGCAATCTTTACTTTTTAACCCTCGGGGGTCAAAATGCCTCCACAGGGACTTGTGTATGATTAGATAGCTCATCCATATCCCTCTTAAAGCTATGCTGCGTAACTTTTTCGTGAATGTCCTTTACATTCAAGCTATTGCCAAACAAATTGATATAAAGTTGATAAAGCCTATCAGCTCCAAAAAAAACTCTCTCTGTGTTTCTCAGTATGGCAGAGTTTACAAACTGGTGTTGCCCACTGGTGCAGGAGCTCAGAAAAATCCCAAGAAGTGCCCAAGAAATGTTTCAGTTGTTGTTTCTACTGCTAAGAAAAAACCTGGACGTACAGCAGAAAGTATAAAATCCATACGTGATCACAGAAGGCTTTTACCTTATGTAGCTGCGCCAACAGCATTGTTGTAATTCCTCGGAATTCCTCATGGGGGCGACATGGTACGCACTAAAGCTTTAAAAAATCTGCTTTTCATTGTTCATTGTTCATCATATTTTGCTGCTGCTGGCCTCCAATCCTCCCAACACATTAACGCCTCCCACAGATTGTTAGGGTTCATCTCTACACAGTGAGAATCCCCTTTCTGCGGGTTGTTCCGGGACTTCAAAATATTCAAGTGATACAGGAGAACACAGACAAAATGGAGACCTAAAATCTTTCTTGAATCTCCCCCAAAAAGCGTAGATAATACAAGAAAAAACTTCAGTGTCATTCAACAGTCATGTCGTTAGCCTCATTGCATAATTTCCTAAATCATATTTACTCTACTCTACTTTTACTCTACATTTACTCTATTCTACATCTACTCTACTCTCTACTTTCCATTCGCCTAATAGCATAATTGCTTAAGTCATATTTAAGGGTTATAGAGTAGGGTAAAGTAGATGTAAGTAGTAGTAGAGTTGATACAGTAGATGTAGAGTAAAAGCAGAGAAGAGTAAATATGATTTAGGCAAAATTATGCTATGAGGCTAACGATGTGAGGTTCAGCTCGTTACAGTGAGAATCCCCTCTCTGCTGGTGTCGGTGGGACGTCCTAAAGCGCTTCTCAGCTGCGCCCAGAAGAAGACCTGTTGGCTGTCTGCCTGGGGCCACTCCAGGTACGTCTTGGTGCTCAGCATCTTCTTCAGTTTACAGTACTTGCTGGATAGCGATCTGGGTTCTATGGGTTCCTTCATCACCAGTATGACGTCGCTGAAGGTCTTGCCCATCGCGCGCTGCTGCGTGAAGTACAGCTCGTAGTTGCACCACTCGCTGTTCACAAAGTCCCGCGACAGCACGAATATTACCTGAGATCAGAGGGGGGAAACAAAGAGAGTAAGGAAAAAATTATGTGATGTTAATTTTACTGTATGCGCGCCTTGGCCCCACTACCAGATAAGGTCAATAGAGTGTCTGTCTGTTGTCTGTCTGTCTGTATTATTGTATCGTCTTATCTACTATCTATCTATTCTATCTATCTATCTATCTATCTATCTATCTATCTACATCTATCTATCTATCTATCTATCTATCTATCTATCTATCTATCTATCTATCTATCTATCTATCTATCTATCTATCTATCTATCTATCTATCTATCTATCTATCTATCTATCTATCTATCTATCTATCTATCTATCTATCTATCTATCTATCTATCATCTATCTATCTATCATATCTTATCTATCTATCCATCCAGTTATGTGCGGCTCTATAATCCTTTTTAAAAAATGGCATACAACTCAAAACATAAAAACCCCTCTGTATTCCACTGGAGTAAACATTTAAAATCATTAATTTGCCACGCCGAAAATCACTAATTTGCTACGCTTAAAAGATTAATTGCCTTGCTCTCAGCCAATTATTGACTATGCCAGTTTCTAAAACTATGGGACGAAGGTCAGCTCAAGTACTCAACAGCCCAATGGTGCAGAAAACCCTAATTGTAAGCCTGGTGCATCCAAATTTTAACAAGTGCCCCTTGGAAAGATAACATGTAATTTTTGACTTATATAACCAGCCCTGAAGAAGCAGTTTCACAGTTGTTAAGTTAAGTTTTTTAGATTTCTTGAATTTAAATTATACGCAGGAATTCCTAGAGCAATGGCTAATGCAGGCTTGTTAAAACACTATCAAACAATACAGTTATCCCAACCATGGCACATTCCTTATATTCTAAAACGTGAATAATTTGGTTGGTTGATCTTATTTTTAGATGCAAAATGCAGGCCTCACAGAAAGCTCCAGAATCATATCAAGAGGGGAATTATTTTTTACATTATGCACTTTGAGAAAAAACTATGATATGTTAAGAATAAATTGGGACAGTTCCAGACCGCGGTAAACCTAAGAGGACGTCTGCTTTTCAGTCTAAATGAGGCTGTAGCACATTGCCTGTCTCGCAAAGATCATCAACATCGTTTGTGTTTTAATAAAGTTTTGCTTATGAGTTATTCATCCAGGAAGTTTGAATCTGTTAATATGTTCAACCTTACCGCTTTCTTATCTTGAACTGTGGAGTTTATTCTAGACACTTCAACTTTTCTCTCAAAGTGCATAATTAAAAACACTTCTTTCTCTCATTTTGTTTTTCTCCCGTAGAGCACTATAAAACTCGTCTGTAGAAAGCCCGGCTCGAGAGACTAAAAGAGCAAAAATCAATATGGGAGAAAAAGAATCTACCTTGGCTGACACATCAGTTTATTGAAAACCTAGTTCCCTAAAAGCTGTCTGCCCAAACTATCTGTTAGGTTTCACTATGAGTATTTCCCCTCTAACCTTATGTTGAATGTTTTAGCAGGGTAATATTTCATGGTCATGCAGGAGCTCATATATTGTAGCTTTTGTCTGCATTATTAAAGGTGGAGTCAGTGATTCTGGAGAATTCTGGTTGTCAAATTCAGTTGGTAGGGCGTCCCCCCCATGGGCCTCGGCCAGCAGCGTACCCGGGTTCGATTCCAGCCCGCGGTCGTTCTCTGCATGTCACTCCCCTCTCTGCCCCATTTCAACTCTGGCTCTACACTATCAATAAAGCATAAAAATCCCAAAAAATATATTTAAAAAAAGAAAGAAAATGCAGTGTATCATACACAGCCTATGTTCTGTTAACAGGCTTGTTGCTAGCTACGGTGGACAGATATCTGTCCGTACTGTGTGTGCACTGGAGACAAATCCAGTGTCTCTACATAGCTTAGGCTCTGGAAACAAGCATGTTGCTAGCTACGTGGGCCCCTTTGATTAGATACCAGTTTACAGAGTCTGGGCACCCAATTAACACTTAACAATTAACACCACATTTTTTTTCAGCACACAGATACAGATCGTGAGGAGATATTCACTGATTTTGACAACAAAAATTCACCAAGATTCTGTGACTCCACCTTTCCGTATCCCAACATTCACGACTCTATTTACCTTACGACTGTTTTCAATGTTTTCGATGATGTTATCGATGATCCAGCGTCCGGGTGTAAAGTCCCTCTCGTGAACACACAGACGGTACGGGTTCTTATTGGTCTCCAAACATGGCATCAGCTTCTCCCTCACCCAGTCTGCATCAGTGTGGCAGTAGGATATGAACGCATGATACTCAAAAGACCTAAATTCTCCCGCTGCCTTTTCCTTTTGAGCCCTGTATTTGGCTCTTATGATCTGATACGTAGCCTTCGTGTACCATGGAAGGTCAAAAATATAGCAAATCACCATTAAAATCAAGATAACCGCTGCAGTGGTTAAAACACAAATGGTGATAACTAGACGGATATCGCACGCCACTCGTCCCGGTAAGTATTTGGCTATCACTGTGTTTAGCAACTTCTCTGGGTGGTAGCATTTGTAGTTCCAAGGCCAGTCCGTGAGGTTGACTTTTCCTTTTGATATTGTGTCCTCACGAAAGCATGGAGCTCACAGGTGCAGTGGTAAGGATTGTTCCCCGCCTTCAAGCTAGTGAGTTGGGGCATGTCTTGGAAGGATGCCTTGCTTATAAGACCAAAGGAATTCCCATCTAACGCTAGCAACTGCAGTGATGGACTTTGCCATTTTGACGGGATGAACTTGATTTTATTCCCACTTAGCAGAAGCTTTTTTAGATTGGTGGCTTTCTCAAAGTACGTCATATCCAGTTGATCTAGCTCACAGTAGGACAAATCTAAATAGTGCACTGTGTGGGAAGACAACTGAGAGCTTCACTCACGAATGGATTGTGGTGAGCGATAACACGCGTGATACTTTTATACCAGACGCAATCTTGACTATTTTCAGCAGATCCCAATTGGTTGTGGCTAATATCCAAAATCCGCAGTTGCTTGAAAGCCCTGGTAAGTGACGACAGATCTTTTAAGCTGGTCAGTTCATTGGTGTTCAGTTTAAAGGTGTGTAGGTTCGGCATGGTGCCCTTGTAATCGCACCGCTTGTTGAAGAGGAACTCGTTCTGTAGTCGATTGTTGGAGACATCCAGGAGCTCCACACCTTTCATCTCAACCCAGGAGTCGCAGGGCACGGAGTTGAAGTAAACGTACTGGATGGAGAGCTCCTTGATCTTGTTAAACCAGGTGAAGCGCCAGTCGAATCGCAGCACGTCGGGATTGCTGATATACCTACAGAAAAACAATAAAAAAAATGATTTGTAGTGATGTGTGGAAATGATCGTTGTTAGGCTTTTGTGGTTATTAAAAAGCATTAAATACATTGCCTTTGTTTACAAGAAATGGTGCTAAAAGTTTAATTTATGTTATTAGTTGTTATTATTATATTTTAAAGTTAATTTTGTTGATATTTGAAATCAGCTGAAAAAATGTTTGCTGATGTACCTACAGAAAATAATAGATTTGTAGTGCTGTGTGGAAATGTAAAGCAAATACATAGTCACTCAATTCTCTTTATGAGGCGTTTGTGGTTATAGGAAATCAGAAAATATATTGACTTTGTTTACCAGAATGTGTTTAAAGTTAATGTTGGTGATATTCTAATTAAGCTGAAAAACTATTTCATGTAGTACAGCTAGCACTCCAAATATCCAAATTGTTAATTTTAGGAACTAGATGATACATTGGCTGGGGACAAGGGCTGCATGAGAAGTCTTGTTCAAAGTTTAAATAGTTAAACTTCATTGTTTAGCACATAAATCTTCAAAACATATTAGATAACAAGATGCTGAATTTCATTACAAATATTTTAGATTTCCCACAGGCACAGAATGCCACAAAATGAGAACACATACTCACCAAAGATCCGAGTTTCAACATATCATAAATCTAACATATTACATAACAAAAAGCAAGTGTTAAACATCATAACACATTAATTCGTTTTCACACAGTCACACATGCCCCACAATGAGAACACATACTCACCAAAGATCCAAGTGTTCTAAGGCCAGGTCTGTGATGCTGGAACCAGCTCCACTATCGACGAACGTGGGCGAACGGGCAAAGTCGATGTACTGAAGTCTCAACCGTTTGATGGGGGCGACTTGTAGGTTCATCAAAGCCATCCTCATGAGATTCTCATTGAATTTACCTCTGTGGAAAATTAACTGACGTGCCGTGATGTATTTCAAACCTTGGAAAATGTCCGCCTCTCCTATATAGTACATGAACTGGAAGAGATATCGAAACTGGAGAACGCTGAAGGTCTTATTGGCGAGATCACGTAGCATGTGAGGTAGCGCATTTGGTAGTTGATCTATGGACATGTCAAAACCCATCTGCTGTGTCTGGATGACTTCTAAACTCCCCGGTTCGTAGTAACTTAGATTGGAGGAACATTTGATCGCGAAACCTTGTAACTTGATGTTCTTCAGCGGCTGAAAATCCAATTTCTTCAGTCCCATCACCAGAGGACCGCCCATGGAAAGAACTTGGAGGTTGACAAATTTGGAGAAGCTATCTGCCAACGTGGCATGTTTATAAAGGTTATTTGACATGTAGAGTTGCTTGAGGTTCAGGAGAGGACTCAGAGCGCTAGCAGGGATTTCTTGTAGGGAGTTATTAAAGATGTCAAGATGTTCCAGTAGCGCGTTGCTTTTAAACGCATCCTTGTCAATGTGTGAGATGTTGTTGTACAGTAGCTTCAGAACACGAAGCTTAGGCAGGCTTAGAAAGTCTCCGGCGCGGATATTTTGTATTTCGTTGTAGGAGAGATCTATTTCTTCCAGTGTTGGTGGAAGTTGTCTCGAGGGGACGCTGTCGAACTGTCGCCCCACACAGTCGGCGGAGCGGCCCGAGTTGTACACGCGACAGAGTTCGTCGTAAGAGATGGTGTTGGGGGTGAAGATGGAGTCGGGGATGTGAGGGCTACGAGGAAGAGACAGCTAAAGGGAATCAGTTTCCAAACCATCCTGACAGTCCTGAAATTAAACAAGAAAAGGAAAGATTAAACATCAATAACTTTTATCTGTGGATAGCACCTTAAAAAAAACAAAGTGCTTTTGATGGAGGAAACAAAAGTACATACAAATAAATTACACGTATGCACAACAAAGAAAGCAATACAGTAAACCATACATACACATCATTGTAATAGTGAAAAGGGGAAGATTGAGCCGCTTTAAAATGCATATTAACTTATTATTTAAAAAAAATGTTAACATATTAATATATTTTATTCCATTTCTACCGAGTCTTTTCTAAAAAAAAAAGCCAGTTCCCCTAGACACTGCACCTTTAATCGCTCCTTCTTTGCACACAATCTTTGATCTATTTTCTATCATTCCCTTCAAGTTCTAAATGTGCCTTTACTGAATAAACTGAGTGAATCTTGCAAGATATCCAGCAGACAACAGGCTACATACTACATCACTTTTACTGTCATTGTGTGCTCTGGGGCAGAAAATCTGCAGTGAAAAATACAATATACAACCTTAAACCCTGCTTGCTGCACTCACCCTCTTGAGACTATGGTTTCTTGCTTAAGGCTTATAACAGTCTCTTCCAAATCCCCTGTCCCCTGAACCTTGTTTTATATTACTGCCCTGAGCCTACACACTGTTTTTTTTTCTTCTCGCGAGGAGGAGCTGTCAAACTTTATAACCCCCGTAAAACAGTGTGTGTGTTTCAATATTGCCAAGAAGTGACGTGACTTGAACAAATGTTTATATGTCTGTGTGGATATGGGAAGTGTGGAAATACATTGTTTCCCTGTGTAGTTTAGGTATTCTGAGACAGCTTAGGGTGTTTAGGGGGAAGGAATTTTATTTGTTTTATTTATTTATTTGACAGGACATCTACCATTGACAAAAAATGGAAAATGTATCATAAGACTCTACTACTAATTTGCATCTTTGTCCGGTCAGGTTTAAAATACAATCAAGATGGTGATTATGACTAATATACATCTCCCAATTATGTTAGCAGTTTCCTAATTCCTCCTCTCAGATTATTCTAGATAAATACAAGACAGCATGTCAAATATTGTATGTTTTGCATTGCTCCGAGGAACTTTCAGTTTGTATAAACAAAAGCGGTAGTGTTTTTACTACGCTATAGCTGTAGGTCCTGGGTGAGCGTACCCATGACAAAGGCATTAAGAAAAAAACTATTTAAAAATAGCATTATTTTCACTGATGGTCTTGTTTGCTGTTACATGTACTTTATGATCATCAGAGGAAAAATAACTGTTTCAGAGATATTTAAAAGTTCCTCATTGCACCTTAAATATATACATATATCGGGTATATTTCCCTCTGGCACATTCTGTCCGCCCCCCCTAGAGGCACTTGGACTTTCCCCTCTTTCTCACACCTGTTAGAACTCACCTCACCAGCTGTGCGATCACCTGACCTGCTTGTTTATCTGTTATTCAGTTATCTGACAGTGTCAATCATTTAGCAGCTCTAATCCACTGTCCCATCCCCGTTCATTCTAGTGTTTAGTTCCTTGTTCCTTGTGACGTTCCAGTTATTGCAGTTGTGTTTTTAAAGCTTCTGTCAAACCACCCGCACACACACCTTCCTTCCTTCCAAAACATGCATGTACAGTAAGCCATTATCTT